>CM056580.1:91885927-92203427 GCA_029721435.1 Gymnothorax reevesii
TTTACTTCATAATGCACCATACTTTCTCAATCTTTGGCAGATCAGGACAGCAGGCAGGCCAATCTAGCACCAGCACTCTTCACTTACACAGTCATGCACTTGTAATCCATGAAGTAAGTGGTTTGGTTTTGTCTGGCCAGAAAATGTTGGGTGATCGCTAAAACATATGATGTCTAAATGGCACTTTATGTTGCGCCAAAATTCTTACATTTCTTTATGCAGCAACGGTGCCCTCACAAATTTGCTAGAAGTCGCCCATGCCATGTGCGCTGACATACTCCCATACTTTGACAGATGCCAGCTTTTGAACCTGATGCAGATACCAGCTTCGGTTGTCGTTTTCGTCATTTGTCTGGATAACACGGCAGCTGTCCTGTCTTCTACTGAGATCACTTGAAATATTGATGCCTCAAACCACAAAACATGTTTCCACTGTGCAAATGTCTTTCTCTGATGCCACACAGCCTTGAGAAGTCGGTGACGCTTCTGGACATTGTTGATGTATGGCTTTACATTTGCACAGTGTGACAGCCCCTAGGCCTCTAGCCCAATTACTTGTTTGGGAGTGGCTGATTGGAGTGCAATTGCTGACACCTGGGGGTGGTGACTGCTTAGCTATATATATGGGCGCCTGAGTATTCAGCGTCTCTCTCCACCCTGCGTCGCTTAGTTTGTTTGATTCTTGGTTGTTAGATTTTGGTTTGCTTGATTTTGGTTTTCTAACATTGTTTTACAGGTCTGCACATTTATGCATTAACCAATAGCAAGTTCGATAAATACTTTTCTCTGATAAAATTATTCTTAATTCCAAAGAGTCATGTGTGGTCTCCATGTTTTGTCCTTCCCTTGAATTATTTTGTGACAACAATAAACCTTAAACTTGCACTGTGGTGTTGACTGACGAGGTTCGCCTAAGTACCTCTGAGTCCTTCTCATGATATCAGTTTCAGTTGGATGACAGTTCTCAAGATGGAAATGTCCTGAGGGATTGGACACCATACGCATTCAAATAAGTGGTTTTCTGCCATGCAATTTACATGCCAAAATTAGAGTGGACTCTTTTTATCTTTTTAATTATATTACGTACTGTAAAATAATACCAATTTGTAACTGGAGAATGTTGTTCTCAAAGCGATGGATAATAAGCTTACACATCGGTTGACAAATAAGTCTGGCCCTTTCTTCTAGTGGAACTGGGCCTTATTTTGAACAATAACACAATTAGCGCGCATGTAAAACATCACGTTTCACACCACCTTAGTCCTCAATTTCTCCAAGCCAACTTTCCTGCAGTCTGTTGCAGTCATCAGATATTAAATAAGCAGATATTTTCGATAAACAATTTAATTCACAAGTTGAAGCGTGAAATAATGCATTGTTGTAATGTTTTCTATATAGTCATCCATGAAAAGACTGTTAAAATCAATCTTTTTATTTTAATTTGGAATTGGAGCTGCGTGATTAACGGAGGCGACATTGATTAATGGGTTCCTTTATACTGCATTTGGCCGCCACACATCACATTGCCATTTAGCAGAGCCTCTTATCCAGAGCAACCAACAATGCAAAGTGAATATTGAGAAATAAAACTGCAGGGAGCTCAAGGGGAGAGTAAAATTAGACCAGAAATGACAGTGAATAGAAAAACTTCGCTTTGTACAGTACCTGTGGAACCAAATCGACTAATAAAAGCTGGCCGTTACGACAATTGCCCAACTAAAAACAAATAAAACAGTGT
The DNA here is from genome assembly GCA_029721435.1 of Gymnothorax reevesii. Classification (NCBI taxonomy): domain Eukaryota; kingdom Metazoa; phylum Chordata; class Actinopteri; order Anguilliformes; family Muraenidae; genus Gymnothorax; species Gymnothorax reevesii. The sequence goes on from CM056580.1 coordinate 91,887,666, forward strand.
CTAATTCCCAAAACTAGAACCAGTTACAGATGAGGAGAGCGATGAGTTTTCAGAGGCGATAAGATTTTTACATACAATCCCACACGTTGAGCCCAAAGCCTGCCTAAATTGCAAGGGATTTTATCCTAAGGGCTCATTAGCAGTTACGACTGGAACATAAACTTGTAGTCAGCCCTGATTGACGGTGAGTCAGGGTGAAATGACACAACCATGAATGTGTGTGCTGCCGACAGTGCCCGTTTTAGTGCCGTTTCTCGCCTGACTCTCAGAGAAAGCACTTCACCCGTCCGTGCTTTGGAAACAAGCCAGCTGTGATTACTGAGCCGCAAAACATTGCCCCGGAAATCAAAATATTGACCCATCCAGATCTTTGTTTTGGTGCCATTTCACGGCCAGTTTCATAAACACAGATTACCATTAGCCCCAAGCGAGACTGAGGTTTGCATAGCAAGTCTCCAATCAGAATAGAATTCAGACTAAAAGTAGCCATAAATGCACACTATGTAGAATTTTCACACTGACAATAGTAATCAAAAATCATCACGCTGATACACACGCGCATCATACACACATGACGGCGCAGTGTTACCCACGTCCACCTTTGCATACTTCTGTGAAATTTGCAACCCAGCAGTATTAGTTACCGTGGAAATTTTTTCAGGAAGTTAGAAGACACCGCGGTACTGTTTGTGGATGGGCATAAGCACGGAGCATGCAAATGTGCAAAAGCAGAAGTAGGCTATCAGGGAGCAAATCTTTAAGCTGACCAGGCCCTGTAATCACTTTTGCTTTTGAGCCATTGTTTGTGAACACAGTATTGATACAACAGGAGGACCTTGTCATCAAGATCCCCGCCATTATGGAAACCCATTTTCGAACCCAACCAAGGTCATGAAGAGTAGCATACAAAATTTCATTTGTCTATGTAAAACAGTTTCAGAGAAAATGTGTCCTTACTTTTCCGGACAGATGGACGGACAGACAGATGGATGAACTCCATTGCAATATCTCCCGCTCTACTTTGTGTGGTGGCAATGGATAAAAAAGCCTTCAGCCAAGTAGTTAAGGTGTTTAACTGGTACCCAAGACAAGCGGTGGTTCAACATCTTGTGTTCCCACTACAATATGATCAATGCAGTCGCCGGGCCCCTGAGCAAGAGGATTGGCACCCATGCAGTCAAATCAACTGCAAGTCGCTTTGGATAAAAGAATTGACAAAATAATGATTACTATTATAATTATAAAATCCTACAGTTTGCCTCAGAAACGAAACAAATTAAACTTTGCATGTGAATTGCTTTATTTACAGGGATTTTCAGGCGATTACCCAGAGAGTTGCGAATGCACATAATCAGCAATCCGAAATATGAAACTGACACGTTTACCGACAAACTGCAAGGCAAAAGACGCTAGTAAATATAAATCACAGGTCCATAAAAATAATAAACGGAGATGTTCACCCATAGGAAATGCATCACCAACCAAAAGCGCAGCCTCAGAAAAACATACACTGTTTTTCTTCGCCTAAACTAGCCCTGAGAGGAGAGCTGTTCTAATGTTATTTTACAACTGGAAGGAACTGGTTTTCACACGAGTCCTCATTGCGTGTGCTCTCAGCAATGAACATCCGTTTGTCGCGAACTGTGTCTGTGCGGGCTTGCAGATTTACTGCCAAAATGAAATCATGGTCCCAGTTCGTACGTATAATTTATCAAATTTGACTTCCTCTTTGAATCCTCTCCTGGCCCCCCTTCCCTTTTAAATGAGTACGGCTCCAGAGACTGCGGCCGACACTGTCAGGAACAGGAATCTGTGACATGGATCTATTCCAAGATTTTTCCCTTTAGAACGCAGGACTTCGCCAACTTGGATTCCATCTCTGAGTAATGACGTTGCGTTCGTTTCCAGCTCGGCTCACACTTAATTAAAAATCCAGGAGCTGGTGCAAGAAGAACCGCGCTTTCACTGTGTTTCTGATAGCGAGGTCATTTTTTAAAATAAAGTTATATGTTAGATGAGCTCTTAGTTCCGTAAATGAACTGATAGTTTGTCCCTGATTGCCTCTGATTAAAGGCAGTCAAGACTCGAAAAGGAAATATTTTCTTAATACTAGTCTCGAGTTTCTTAAAAGGGTGAATGTTAATTTCGTGGGTGCTTTTCCCCCCATAATTTGCGTGAGGGAGAACATCTTAAAGTAATAATCCAGAAATTCGCCCTCAGTACGTCATGTTTTTCGGCTCTCATTCAACTTTAGCAGGTTTTTTGACCATTTGCAAGCAACTGCTGCCGCAGATTTTACTCTTGGGGGTAAGGTCTGGCCTAAGTGTAGTCTGCACGCCAGTCCTGAAGAATGCTCTTTTTTACGCGCCGATTAGGCTAACAGAAATTTCATTTCGTGGGCTGAGAATTAACTGGACCTCTCTTCACTTTTTACTAAATGGAAGAAATGGGATGTGAAATTTTCCTACATCATAATTTCTCACTCCTAGTATACTTTTCAGATATGTATACTCAGGAGAGTTGTTAGAACTAAAAGGTACAATAACAAGCAGTTCTATCTTTGGTAGAATGATTTTAGACAGGGGATCAAGGAAAATGTGAAAGAAGATAGACCATTGGAATTTTCAAAATGTCATAAATTTCGCCGGTATATGGTTCTATATGCTAAATATCTCCTTACAATTCCAGAATTGCGCAGCCACAATGTTCTTTGTCCAGCCTTGTGGTTTTTTAAAAAGAACACAACAATGTAAATCTACCCAAACCTGCAAATTACATGGTCATGGTAAAAGGTAATACAGAATTTGAAAAAAAAAAGAAAAAAAAAGTAGGGTATCTGACAAAAATAATCACAGAAAATGGGCAGCTGCCTCCTGTTTGAGTTCAAAGCACCTTATGGCTTGTATGAAACATGCTATGGTAGATGTTTTAACCAAGTGCTTTAGTACCTACTCATCTAAAATATCCCAGATTTCATCATCTGACAACCTTCTATTTGGTACATTAGAGGGTTTTTGCTTCAAAATGGTGGAGTGATGAGGCCTTTGCTCAGCCATCTTGTCATCCTGATCAGGTGACCCTATATCCAGCTCCCTGATTCGACACAGTGGACATTGAACTTTTTAAACTGAAATGGATTGAAAATTCAACGAAGTACTATGTGTTTTCTCAATGTTTCTCCCAGCTGCCCTCTATTATTGAAAAATGACATCAGGATATATTACCTGTTAATACTGAGACTATTTCTATGATAGAACATAATTTTTGATGAAAAGTGGAGATACGCCCACAGTTTGTGCAGCAGACTACGTGCCGTCACAAAGCAAGTTAGCAGGATCCCAGATGGCATATGACCAACCTTCAACGTTGAAATATGGTTGAAATAATGTGAGTTTTTACTCCTGGATAAGTGAAGCTTAGGAAGGAGTGTTGTGAGACTTGGGCGTCACTCACTCACTCACCAATCAATCAGTCAATCAATCAATTTGCCATTAGCACTACCACGGGCAGTAAGATAAATAAGATCTTTGCATGGATGACCGGTCCCTAATTCACAAACAGCTAATTCAGGAGTTAAACATGGTGTTACTTTGATTGTCTCATTGAAACAATGTTTAATTCTAAATGGCTGCATAAAGATGAACAAAATACTTATAAATTAACGTTGAAATCATGACTAGATCTGTATGTTGAATAAACACCATTTTCCCAGGATCATATAAAATAAATTTCTGCCTTTTAATTCATTGTGATTATTATTTTATAATGACTTTATAATATCAACATTGATTTGGTTTTCAAAAATCTAAACGAAATTGAAAAGTGATTCAACACCGATCACAGTGTTGATTTACAGGTGAATGAACGTTGAGACGGCGACTGAAATGCACCGAACACATCCATATCTGGACAACTAGCTGCTCTTGGATTTCACTTGGAGTTATCGTGCTGACCACATCTTCCTGATATTCCCGCAGATGGGAACTGGTGGCCTTTAATGGTGTTAACCACAAGTGCTCGAACTTGCCCTTTCACTAGTAGCTACATTATGTCAGAGATGAGCTGAGATGGGAGGATCTTTATATTGGAATGCGGCCTATTCTGGCTGCCACAGTCAGATTGAATCCATCCTTTCCCAATCCCCATCTTCCCTCGTCGTCAGACTCAGCAACTCCTCAAACAAACTCCAGACTTAAAAAAAATAAAATCTAAACAGCGCGTTGTCAAGCAGTGCAGTCTCGGTCGCCGTGCTGCGCACGTCTGCAAAGGAATGGCAGGCCATGTCCTAGCGGCGCGAATGGGCCGTCCGTTCTCGGGTTACCGCGCACCTGCAGAGCAGAGCACATCTTCCGCTGGCCTCTGCGGCTCAGCGAGCTTCCTGTGACTGCACACACGCTGGCTAACGGCTATCATTCTCACACGCTCTGCCTCACTCATCCCTTCTTTCGGTTTCTCGTGCCGTCTCTCACATACTCGTCTCTCCCTCTCTCACACTCACTACCTCTACCTTTCATCAGCGTCTGCGTCTCTCATGTTCTCTCGTACGCGATCTCTCTCTCTCATATTCTCTCCTCTCTCAAACACGGTCTCTCTCGCTCCCTCGCTTGCCCTCTCTCCATCTCACGCTGTCAGTTTCACGCACTGAAAATAACGTTTCGAATTCCATAGACTTGCTTTTTGACTGCGGGAGACATCACAGGAAAATAATGGCAAAGTTCAAAGCACAGCATTGAAAACCTTGACTTGAGCTACAGGGAGGCATACCTGGGAATTCTAATCCCCCAGACAGAACGCTGCTTTCGGCCCACCGTTTCTGATAAGAAACTGAATTTCAGCGCCTTATGTCCTCACCACCTTTCACCTCATTAGCTGCAGCCGCGGTGCTCCCTGCTTTGCGTGAGCTCGCCAATGACCTTTCCCAGATGAAAACATCAGAGATTAAATCAAATTGATACAAGAAAGCGCACACAGTAGAGTACAGGCCTCTGTGCTTCACTAAGACTCAACAGGATTATAGGCTCCGAAATACAGCAAGCTAAATTGAAACAGTTCTTGAGTAAACCGACTTAGCAGTAAGAGTTACGTGGCCAAGGGTCCTCGATAAGCAATGACTTGGACACCATCATCTGAGAAATATTTATTTGTCTTTTTCCCCAAAGCCGTCAAATCTGAACAGCTTTTTTTTTTCATTGAATGACCGTCTACATAACAAGCGCTTCAGTCGAATACTCAGATTGTGATTTTCAGAGCAAGCATGTCATAGGCTGCGCCAAGATTGCCATGGCTGAGACAGGAAATGAATCCACAGATCAGTAGGGTGTCACATAAACAGCATTCTTGGGCCTTGTAGCAGCTAAAGGGGGATTCTTTCTGCAGCGATGTCCAGAGACTGAAGCGACAAGCAGCCATTCGTTTTCAGTGAGAGTCAAGGGAGTCATGGTGACGGGACATAACGACAGTTTGGAACTAAGAGAGCGCGGGGCCAGCGACATGAAAAAGTTGACCAAAGTTTAAGGCAAATGATGAGCAATTTCGCTCAGGCAACTACCAATGGGAGTGAAGCAGAGAGAGCACAAGGATATGATGTCTTCCACTGTAAAACAAGTAGTTTTTCGATTCTAGCACCTTTCCAACATGGCAGCTGACATGGACAGCCTCATCACATGACTTCCCCCTCCTTCCTGCACTGCTGAATGTCACAGGACTCAGACAGAGCGTGTTCCATAAGATCCAGAACTGTGATGGAAATTGCAGGGATACCTCATTATTTGTATTAGTACATCCACCACCTGCAGTGGTCTTTAAAGTGCAATTATTATGGGTTTTAATACCCCCGACGAAATGTCAGGGGTATATATTTATTTACCAAGAATTCCGTCCGTCATTCTGTCATTCCATCCGAGCGAAGACATTATTTGTCTGATTAATATATCTTGAATATTATTCATTGGATTCTTTTCAAATTTGCCACTCATATTCTCTAGCACAGGGAGAGGTGCAGTGCAAAGTGTCATAGATGCACTTTTATTTTTGTCAAAATTGATTTTCGGAATGTGATAATTTCTATAATCACCAACGGAAAAAGCATGATTGGGGACGTCGGGGGTATTAGTATGCCCTGCTTACTTTTTCACTTGTTATTATTAAAATGTCATAGTGTGAATCATATCATTTTTATGCACATTTAAAAGGTCTGTGTTGGAAAACAACTCGAAGTCACCTCCAGAGGAAGCTCTCTCTGCCTAAAAACACACTGCACCAGAGCTGACTGAAATGCCCAAATCGCTTCTGGCCATTTTTTTATCAATTGGTGATGTCATCATTTGAATTTTCGCACCAAGCAGATAATTCGGTATGCCCTTAAATCAAGTGGGTTACGCCCACAAGGCTACCCCGGTATTCGTTTCTAGAGCTCATTGATACTCTGGAGCGGAAATCCATTTATGGTGAAGGGCGTGGCATTTCAAGACGCACGAATGGAGAACCAATCACAAGTGAGTGATAAAGTTGACCAATCAGAGCACACTAGGGTTTTTGGGAGGACGGGGGCAGGACCTCAGCAGAGTGTTTCACAGACAGGTACTGCTGAAACGGCCAGAATGAGAAAACTTTTGTTTTTTTTTATTTAACAATGACGCATTTAAACCTTTTTGGTAGACTCCAAGAATAGAAGAATGACTAATGAAAAGTCATTATAGCTAACTGGACATTAGCAGAGAAAACACTTGCACAGTTTAACCCATTAGGACTGGATGCAACATTTGTGTGTATATCCCTTTAAGACCAGAGGCAACATTTGTGTGTATATCCCTTTAAGACCAGAGGCAACATTTGCATGCTTCCGCTTGTGATTTTATTTGATATTGTGTAGCATCATGCCAACTGTTTATTTCCTTACTGGCACAGTTATGGAGCTACTGCATGTGACTGTTACCAGGGCAACCACTAGTGGCTCATTTTAGGAATAACCCCACCAGGGACTGAAGCCAGCAATAAATCGTCTGCATGGGAATAGGGTCTCAATACAGATGAAGATGAACTCCATATTTACAAAATGGATATGTCTAATAATGTACATCTCAACTGAACTGGCAAGCAATAAGTCGGTCCACTGAGTTTTACTTTGAACCTGGCTTAGGAAACCTGATGAATACCTCGCCGCACACCCTTTTCAACATTGTTATATGACCAGCATTATGTATTTTTCAGCAGAAAAAAGAGTCACTCAATACTTTTCCTGTGCGGAGAACACTTCACCAATTTCTCAACTTTGGTGGCAATGTCATACTTTGACAAGCAGTTTTGGTTGGACAGCCACAAGTCCAAAATTCAGTTTCACAACAACTATAACTTTTCGGCATTTGGAAAAGTCACCATCACAATTATAGACAACAGTTCGTTACTAAGAAGAGAACCGACATCTGCCCCCCCAACCCAATAAACACACAATGAAGTCACACCATAATTCTCTCTCAAGGGGATCCAATTTGGACAGAGAACAGGAGTGAACAGGTGGGACAGGGCGGGGCATGTGATGGGGAAAGGGTAGCAGGTGGAAATGAGGAGCCCAGAGAGACACCTTCCCATTGGACTGTCACTTGGCTGCTCTTGTCCAATAAGCAGTGAGTGGTGGGAATCCAGACCCCAGACAGCAAAGCTGCGCTGTATTGGGTGTGCCCGATTTCCCTCTCCGAGTGAAGCTGTGCGAAGCAATGCTTTCCTTTTATGTTTCGGCGTTTGGCCATCGTTGTCCCATATTGATCCATTCTGAGATAATCAGACTCTACTTTGAAAGACCAGTTGTCATTGTACACCCCATTATGAGGTTTTGTAACAGCCTGTAAAAAAAATATTCACATAGAAACTGTGACGTTACTGATTTTCCATGGGTTTTCAGAAACGGTTATAAAACCATGATGTGTTAGTGGTTTTCTGTGGCATCGGTTTCACAAACTGGAACCAGTAAATTTCACTTGTCAAGTCAAATAGTAACTTGTATTAAGAAAAAAAAAACAAACTTAAAACAAGTTACTATTTGACTTGACAAGTGAAAGTTACTTACCCCACTGGCAAGCTGGTAAAAATTACCTCATAACAAGAATTTTTTTTTGTCTTACTAAGAAAAATGGTGATGGAAATACGTGTTTTAAGTCTTAAAATAAGTAAATTTTACCAGATTTTACCCACAATTTGCAGTTGGGGCTAGTCTGCGCCAGTCAGCTCTAGTTGGGGACAGTCGACATGACAAGTCAGCGCAGAATCTGTTTGTGTGTGATGAAATCAGCTGAAATCAGCCAGTGTGTGAGGTGAACAGACTCCGCCCGACTTCAGTCGCCAAAATTCAAACAAGTTTTTCTCATTTTTTGAGCCGACTCTGGGCGCAGTTGTGTAGTGTGTGATCCCTCATCTGCTGCAGTCCTTAAATGTGTGATCCCCAGTCTTCACAAGAATCTGCTGAAGCCAGTGGTGTAGTGTGTGCTTCAAGTCTTTTCATAATCTGCAACGACTGTGAAAATCTTGTAGCGTGTCCCCAGCTTTAGTGACAAGGCATGGACGTAAACTGCCCCGAAATGGTCCGCAAACTCGTAAAATACAGCCCAGATGACACAATCGAACACTAAAGACAAATTTTCACATGGAAAGACATAGGAAAACCTTTTTTCCATTCATGGACAGGAAGTGTTGATCTTTGCATTCTGATCCAATTGGCCAGAGTGAAATAAAATGAAACAAAAAGCTTCTGACTTAGTGGCTAAGGTATTTTAACTGAAACACAGAAGGTTGCTGGTTCAACCCCCAATATAAACACAGTGCTTATGATTAACAGTAAGTGTCTACGGATAGAAAAACCTTGAATAAGCTCCATGCTTTCAGATTATTTATATGCTAATGAACAGTTGTCACCAGTTTGGAGACACCAAGATCTGTGAGAAAATTAATCCCACAGAACATGTTTTATTATTAAATGTCTAGCAATTAGAAATCTGCTTGACAAGGGTAATTATTTCAGAGGGTTTGATACCACGTGTCCAAGAAAGCAATTTCATGTTCAAGAAATATATTCTTATCATATTCTTATCTCCCCTCACTTAGATTTATTTTTTAATTAATTTAAAAGCCCAATTACATACATCGAGTATATCAGTGCACTATCAATACTGCTTCAGAGCAATAGCCTCAGATATCTTTTAAAGGGATACAAAACAGCTGTTAACTCTATGAAACAGCAGGAAATATTGGTTTTAGGGCTAATTCTGACAGAAGAGAGGGCACAGGCAAAGTGGAGAGGTTATATGACAGATGTGTTAGTGAGAGTTTACAACGCGAGGATTGATTGGTAGTCAGTGGTTGAGTGTGTACTGTAGGCTAGTGTCTACGTGTGTGAGTATGTGCTTCTGAGCGATAATTATCTGGTTCGTCGATGCTGGGGCCTCCCCAATCCCCCATACCATCATTGGGCCAAGCAACGTAACAATAGCCCGGGTCAGACACAGTTCGCACATACAGTTTATTTATCTCACAGTCGCTGTTTAATCTGGAACAATTTTTAGGAGGGGAGAAAAAGCCCTGGTCTCAGGACTCTTCCCAGGAAATGACATTACCGGCCAGTGGGGTTCATGAGCAAATTGGATTTGCAGCTGCAGCTCTGTGACCCCCCCCACCGCCCAGTCAAGCACCACTGAATTTTGGATGCGGGGGGGGGTTATAGCCTATTATTTTAGGATAGATGTCCAACCTGACTGCTAAAACAACAGCATCTATTCAGTCAGATATGACATAAAACCCCAATATCCACCACCGCCACCAGAAAATAAATCATAGGCCTATGTTTCTACTTAAATCAGGTTACAGTCTTCGTGAACGGAAAGAATCCGCCAGCCAGTTACCACAGCTGTGTTCACAGTCTGATATCTCCTATTTCAAAGTGCTGGCCAATAGCAAGAATCTAAACACTGATTTCAGGTGTGGCAGGCCGCCCCCATCGTAGAATACCAGGTGTTTTTTCAAATCAAAATGAAGACATACATATGAGTCCTATGGGCAGCTTATGTGCTCAGTAACGATTGATTTTAAGCCTTTAACACTCCGGTGAAATTTGCCTAAAATGCCTATCCAAGGCGTACCCAAGTAAATTGAAAGCTGTTCTTGAACCGTTGCCGAATTGCTGCCGAATATGGATGGTTTTGGTCTCTTTTGAAAGGAAACACTCAGAAGTTTTTCCCCCAACTGAAAGAATAACTGTAAGTGCTACTGTCATTGAGTAATCTAAGCTGGAATACACTGAAGTAGAAGGTTTTTATTCTCGCATGAATTTTTTATATTTTTTTTGCAAACAGGTGCCTGCAGATGAGTGTAGCTGGGACTTATTAGCTGAAAAACACAATGGGACCACAGCATGAAGCAGTGACACGGGCGTTGATTAAAGCTGCTGTGATGATTATATATTGAAATGGTCGGCATCACAAGAATCTTAGCTTTCCGAAGATATGCAGCACGAGTATCTCACGTTTCATACAAGCTGTGTAAATGACGTAGTTTTTTTTCACTTCTGGAGTGACAAGGGGTTAAGGCACTAATTCTTCACTCAGTTATGTGAGAGAAAAAAAAATACAAGGACTGGATTTGGATTCCTGTAACAGATTTTGTCATCTCTGGTCGACTTCTAGCACGATCTTTCTGAGGTCATGCTCAATCTGGTCTCATTGTTCTAGCAGATAAACCAACTAATAACCTAAACCTCCACACAACCTCAAGGCCCCTGCAAATGCTCCGCCCCATTCATTTGAACTTAATTTAAAACAGGACAAAATCAACTGAAGTGAATGTCTGTGGAGCCTGCAGAGCGTCACAAGCCTTTTCCTACCCCAATCCACCCATAAATAAAGTCAACTATTAGATAAGATGCATTACTACCACGGGAAATCCTTTGATAATCGCTCAATACTTTTGTCATTGTCTTGTCTTTTATATGGATGACAGCTGTGTTTCTGCGTAAATTTCTAGTGACAGACCAATAGCGAAAAAGCCAAAGGATGATAAAAAGCCAAGAGAATGAGGCCGATTCATGCAGAAAAGTCTCTGCATGAATCAGCGCCAGATTATCTGCCCAATGACGAGCAAAGAGAATTTATATCTGTTGGCCATAAACACGCAGTTCAGTGCATTTAAGACTTGAAGAGTAAGGATTTCCCCGTCCCTACAAGCACACTATATAATCCTCGTTTATACTCCAGGTTAAATCCCGTGAATTGTCAGCACCGGCAAAGGTCACAAACGTAATATGAGATACATTTATGCTGTGTATCACATTTCTGCAGCTTTTCACACATTTTCAACCATTGTGATTACTGTGACGCTCAGGACCAGAGGCACTTTAAATGAAAAGCGATGAAATAGCAGGATGACATTCAGGACAGAAAAGGCAGCAAACTATGCTCAAAATGCAATGTTCAATCATGTTATAGCAGCGATCACTATATCACAGTCTTCAAGGCCTGAGAGCAACTGGTTTTTCCACCCATTTTTAGCGGGGAGTCAGGTGCGAAGACTCTCCAGCCAATCAGAAGCATTGTTCAGTTAATTTGCTAATTACCTAGGCAAAAATAAAACCTGGGCTGGATTTGGATTCAAGAGACTAATTTAGCAAACTTTGTTTCCAACATGACTGAAACATCTGGAAGCAATAAACAAATTAGTTCCTAGATGTTCACTTTCTGCACATTTGCTGAAGACTTGAAGAGCTACAGGACATGAATGTCAGTTTTACAAAACCATAGAAAGAACATTTTTTAAATCATTTTTAAAACAATAAAATATATAGCGGGGGCCAAGGATACATGCAATGAACAGACATTCATAATCTTTTAGAGTGAATAGCAAACCTTCGAAAATAGTGCTGGGTTTTTGTAAATTAGGGAAGGAAGGACCCCACAAACTACACAGGACTTGAATACATTAACATCGAATTTCACATCTCGAGGATAAACAATTCCCTCTTGGGTCCGTGGTAATGCCCATTTGTCTTTTATTTTAAAACAATGCATGTTAGACTGGGTTTTCAATGGCGCTGTGAATATCATCGATGCATCTTCTATTGCCATGCAATGTACCTTTTCATTTAATACACATGGAACTGTGGACACAATTGTAGACCAACTCCGGTTTCCTTCCATAGTCCAAAAACATTCACATCAGGCTAATTGGAGACACAATATTGCCCAAAGGTATGAGTGTGAGAGCGAACGGTGTGTGAATGGGGTGTGTGCCCTGTGATGGATTGGCACGCTGTCCAGGGTGGGCCCCTGCCTTTCGCCTAGGATCAGTAGAGACAGGCTCCAGCTCCCCCTGTATGGGGATAGTAGACCAACATCAACATTAATTTAAAATGGTGGTTGTCAACCTTATCCAGAGAGAGCTGGTGTGAATGCCGGCTTTCATTCCAACCAATGAGTCAGACAGCTGATTCTACTATGGCAGGTCTTCAAACCATGCAATTCTTATAAAGGCTTGGCAGTTTAACAAGAGAAAAAGCCACAGCGTTTCCCGCATACTTTCCCTACAAAAAAAAATACGTTGCCATATATTTTCTGAGCAGCAAACATGCTTTTCCTCATAGTCGAAAGTAACCAAGTCGATGAACCTCATTTCAGCTGTCACGGCAGTATTACAGAGAAAGAAGACATACTTTGATGGGATGGGGGGTTTAAAAAAAAAACTGTCTCTTGCGTCCATTTCTCCTTTGTCGCGCAAACTTTTGGCCAAAGTCTTGCCTGGTTTGCATTGGGGTGTCCTGTCATTTCTATGATAACAAAAAACACAGTTTAGATTTACTTTTGTTGAGCTAACATGGCCGCACCAGGGAATCAACAGCAGTGAATTTCTTTGCGCTGTGATCTGGCTGGCCAATCAAAACTATGCAACAAAGTCTGATCTTGTCCACAACACAGCAAAATCATAGTTTTCTTACAATCATACCTATTTTCTTTCCCCAATTAAGAATGCATTGTTTTTGTCAATCCACACTTGTCACAAAGGTTGTTTGTGCTTAGAAAAATGTACTTCCCTGAGCAGCCGGGGTTCTATGCAAGTTCAACACATTTCAGGCTGTTTCCACCACTCCAGTGAACAGCTGGTTTTCTGTTGTTCAAAGCTGATCTGTAGCTGGGGCAGGCTGGTCAAAGCTGGTTAACATAGTAGAGTAATGGGGTGTCACCTGGTGCATTAGCCAACTGTACAGACCAGGGGTCAACAAATCTATGAAATCTGTGAGCTGCTGGTTTTCCATCTTCCCTTTACCTGAGATTCGGACAGACATCACTAATTGCTCAATACTTTACATGGAAGAAAAGAAAATCAGGTCCGGCTGTGGATTTGAGGTCCAGGTTTGATGATCCCTGGCATAGGCCGTTCAGCATGGTGACCAGCTGGTCTGGTCGAGCTGCTAAAGCCGTCAACACGAAGCTTGACCCTGTAAAGCCAATGGACCCACATGGGCCCATATAATACAGCTGCTATATTCAAACCTGAGCAACTTCAGGCTAATTTTAAATTCTAGTGGAGATTTCAAGGTTTCCAATGTTGCCAAATGCTGAATCACAGTGTATGAATGTGTATAAAATGATGCAGGAGATCTAGATACTTTCAAAAGGATGTAACGCTGCGGCCATAAGAATATCGTGTCCTGAGTTAGAATATTTCTCTCAACATTAATCTGATGTCGCTTCATTGAGGCGCTGCGGCCACCAGTAACAGAATGTGTCATTGCCTAACAGCATGAAAAAAAATTACTTTTCTGACTTTCTACCAACTTAGGGGAAAACTTAGGGTTTAAGAGATTTAAACCTGTTTCATCAGCTCGTGCTGCTTTAAGCTACAAGATGTCAGCAGGGGTGCGATGGAGCAGGCCTGTAAATCAGGCTTTATGACCCGGAGCTGAGGTAAAAGACGTTGGCGGCTGCCCTGGGGGACAGTGCTCAGTCTGTGCATTGTGAATGCATGTGCGTATAGCGGCGGAGGAGTGGGTGCCTATGGTGGTGAGTAAGTGTGTAGCCACTGTATGGGAGCGTATTTAAGTACGTCTGTCTAAAAGAAAATCGGGATGGAGTGGGTTGGGGGGGTGGAATATATTTATGTGCAGTGACGCAGTACTTCATGGTCTTATTTCCATTACACCAATGTGTTGTCACAGAGCCAAATTTTTTTAGTGAAAAATCCCCCTACGGGACCATTTTATCTCATGAAATAAAATAACTGAAAGGACGTTACAACAAGACCATGGCTATTCTCATAAGAAGCCACAATATGTCAACATGTTTCCGTCACATACGCCTTACATCGAGTATATGAAAATAAGCCCGGTGATGAGCTGATGGCATTATGCCAACTAGATACGGTCAGCTTTAAAAAAAAAAAAAAATACAGTAGCTACGACCTCAATTCCAGAAGAACAGAGAAAATGTATAAAATCTAAATAAAAACAGCAAGTAGTAATTCACAAATCCCTTTCAACAAGTATTCAAATAAAAAAGTAAAAAGACAAAATGAGCCATGTTTTAACTCATCAATGTGATATTTTGAAAATAACGGCTATTTCACAATGCGCTCATGTGCTCACAGTGTGTCTGCAAAATGCTCCAATAAAGTTGGGAATGTTCAGCCCAGTGTAAAATCACCTCTCCTTTTAAAAACACTCAGTAGTGCTTGTGCAACTTATGATACTAATTGCTGGGGTTCCAAAAGTGGAATCTGTTCCATTTTTTGCATGATATGGGACATTGTTTTCTTCACAATCAGCCACAGTTTTCATGTTACGCTGTGGTAATACGCGCTGTCGGGCTTGATGTTGTCCTAGCGAAACAAGCAGGAAGAGGAGAGCATCTGGGAGGCAGCCTTTTGTCTTCTGAAATTTGCATTTACCCTTCTGTGTCAAGTCTGCCTTCACTGATGCTCAAGGTTGTCTATGCTGGGAGGGTGAATGCAGCCCCAGACAATGAAGGATGCAAATTTTTTAAAAATATTGTTGATACCTATTGAGATGACTCTTCTCTCGCTAGTCCTTGAGAAACTGATGTCCATATTTTTCCCAAAATCAATCTGAAAGATGGACTCATCAGAACGGGGCCCTCCTTTCTAATTTGCATCAGTCTATTTCAGATGAGCGCAAGCCCAGAGAAGTCGGTGGTGCTACTGGATGGTGCTGATATATGGCTTCATCTTTGTGTAGTGGACTCAAAACTTATATTCGGTGATGCTCCAACAAACCGAGTCTATTGACAAGGGTTTCCGAAAGTATTTACGAGGCTTTGTGGTAATGTCCATTCATTACGAAGTCATGTCAGTTCTCAATGCATTGAGGACAGGCAGGGAGGACTCGCACTCATGGAAACAAGTCAAAAAAAGTTTGACAAACGTTTCAGTCCCACAGGACTATCGTGAGTGCAGAAGTTCTCCAGTAATGGCTCCAGTAGATCACGCGCATCCAATGTTTGCATTCAGCATCATCTTTTACGCATGGATTCTTGGGACCTTTTTACTATATTATGGACAGTCGATGATGAAATACCAAAATAATGTTGTAATTGCGTATTTAGATACGTTCTTGAACTGTTTGACCGTTTGTGCAGATTTTGGCAAAGTGATGCAGCCCTGATCCATCTTTTCAGTGAAGGAACATGCCTTTTGTGAATGCTCATTTTACACCCAATCATAACCGAATCACCAGTGAGTTCTTATTTACATCACATGCTTCCGTTTCGTTTGTGTCCACCATTAACCTGGGAAGAGATGCATCAGCATGCACTGTGGGAAGAGGACGAGCAGGAAGAGGGAGTGTGATGCTCCGGGACGTGTTCTACCGGGAAACCCAGAGTTTGGCAATTCAAGTGACAGCAGTTTCATGGAGCCGATTTGGCAGGACAAAGGGGATCGTCACTGCATTAGGCAGGTTGTTATAATCCTGTGGCTGATCGGTATATACTGTAAACTTTCCAAACTATTGGGGAATTGAGGTTATACTTGTTGTCAACCAAAATGTGAAAAGCTAAATCTGACTGAAATTCGATGAGAAACTTTCAATTGAAATGCAGGACTGGCGCACATCCAGCAGTGGCATGTGAGCCATTGCCCTGATATGGGAAACAGGAGCTCAGATCCTCCCACGCACTG
This sequence comes from Gymnothorax reevesii, assembly GCA_029721435.1. Taxonomy (NCBI): domain Eukaryota; kingdom Metazoa; phylum Chordata; class Actinopteri; order Anguilliformes; family Muraenidae; genus Gymnothorax; species Gymnothorax reevesii. Next base: position 91,903,830 of record CM056580.1, read on the forward strand.
TAGATCTGTGGGCTTCGTCGATCAGTATGAAGAAAATATGACTCAATAACACCGAGATAAAATGTGCATGAATTAACAGATTGCAAAATAAACCGTCTCGGTTTTCACACGCTCCAAACTGGCAGCCGTCCTCGGCGCGCCATTTGCGGTTTACAGTTTCATGCGCCAGTATGTGAATAATGTTGTAAAAACACAGCCAAAATACATCCAAAACCAAACACACAACCGTGTGTGCGCACCCACACACACACACACATACACACACACACTCAGATGTGTGCCGTGTGCAGGACCTAGTCAGCATAATTTGTTCCATAAGGCTAGGGCGGGCCACTCCCTTTGTTTCTAGTTAATTTGACTGACTGACTCCTGCCATAGAATGTCTGTTTGAGAGGCTGGTATCTGGCTGCTAGGGGCACGGCAAGCTGCAGCCATGTGACCTGACGCGTTGTGATTATGGACCGGGATTCAGGCCTGATCGAATTACCTGACATACCATCCTCACAAAAAAATAAAATTAATTGAGAGCAACAGAGCAGAACAGTCACCACATGAAAATATGTAAAGGGGGACGGGGGGGAGTTGTCCCCCAGCAAAATATGTGAGAAGGGCTATTGTCTTGTGTTTTGTGAATTTTCCACAGCTCTGGCGTTTATCAATCAGTGGCAGCATAGCCCAAATGTGTGCGGGGATCACTTAGAGACTGTTGATTTGAGGGGGACTGGAGAGCTGGGATACTGGAGTCATACCAAAGAGTAAGAGTCAGAGAAAATCTCAGATAATACATGAAGTACTATGGGTTTACACAAACACTGAGACTGCACCACTGCCAGCACTCAGAGCACGTCTGTCTTCCATACACTGACTGCATGAAGCCAAGATTTACTGAAAAAGGAATTCTTGCATTTGCAAATTCTGTGAAGCAAATGTTTGCACTTCCACCCACGGCTCGCTCAAGATCTACAGTCCTGTGGGTCAGGGATCATCAAATCACGGTCCTCAAGGTCCCAGAACTGCTGGTTCTCTACCCTCCTTTTACCTGGGGGTCGGGTGTAAAAACAATCTATCCAATCAGAGGCACTGACTGTTCATTTAACTAGACAGCCTCGTTGCCCGCAACTGCATGGGCGTAGCCCCCGAGAGCCTGCTTCTCCCCTTTTTTGCGCATTGTTTGGCCGATACTGTCGCCATAGCAACCAAAATCGATAGGCGTCACGACTGAAGTATAACACGTCGACGCCAAATGTGAAAGTAATCGGTCAAATATTGCAGCCCGTACAGCGTCCACAAGGAAGTGTCGATGGACGCGGACGCGGCGGTGGAGGCGACAAGCATGAATCCATTGTTGCCGCCGGACTTCGTCCAGGGGCTACAATTAGTTAATGAAGTTACACAGGAGAAAAGGCAAACCTGGATTTAAAGTCCAGATTTGATGATCTCTGCAGAGGTTTTTTACTCCAGCCATAATGTCAGTAATTGGAAGCTCAGTAAAAGCTTGAGGGAGGGAGGTTTGCTGTGTTTAGGCCTGAGGTAAATATCGCTGGGCCACAGGTGGACACAACACACTAGTGTCCGGGTGCTTTTCCAGGAGAACTTCCAAGCGCAGAGAGACGAAGAGAATCAATAAGTGTTTCATCTTTACACTTATTGTCCAGTCTCAGGAAGCCACTTATGGAAACTCACAAAATGGCACCGTCTCAAATGTGATGTGATGTGTTGTAAATGGAAGTGAGATCGCTCAGCTCAAACCATTCAGAGATCACTTTGTTACGCATCCTCAAGCTGGAGTAGATCACGGATACAGCAGCTAGCAGAAATGTGGGCACTGCGCCTGACATGGTGTTGGATTGCTGCAGTATCCAGTGGCGTAGGTCAGTGACTTTTGCAGGGGTATCCAGTGGCGTAGGTCAGTGACTTTTGCGGGAGTATCCAGTGGCGTAGGTCAGTGACTTTTGTGGGAGTATCCAGAGGCGTAGGTCAGTGACTTTTGTGGGAGTATCCTGAGGCGTAGGTCAGTGACTTTTGTGGGAGTATCCAGAGGCGTAGGTCAGTGACTTTTGTGGGAGTATCCAGTGGCGTAGGTCAGTGACTTTTGTGGAAGTATCCAGTGGTGTAGGTCAGTGACTTTTGTGGGAGTATCCAGAGGCGTAGGTCAGTGACTTTTGTGGGAGTATCCAGTGGTGTAGGTCAGTGACTTTTGTGGGAGTATCCAGAGGCGTAGGTCAGTGACTTTTGTGGGAGTATCCAGTGGTGTAGGTCAGTGACTTTTGTAGGAGTATCCAGTGGTGTAGGTCAGTGACTTTTGTGGGAGTATCCAGAGGCGTAGGTCAGTGACTTGTGTGGGAGTATCCAGTGGTGTAGGTCAGTGACTTTTGTGGGAGTATCCAGAGGCGTAGGTCAGTGACTTTTGTGGGAGTATCCAGTGGTGTAGGTCAGTGACTTTTGTGGGAGTATCCAGTGGTGTAGGTCAGTGACTTTTGTGGGAGTATCCAGTGGTGTAGGTCAGTGACTTTTGTGGGAGTATCCAGAGGCCTCGGTCAGAGATAAGGAGCCTCCAACAGAAAAAAAAAGCCATGAAGAAGATAAGGCGGCGCACTAACCAAACCTGCGTTCTGCCCGTGACCTCACTAAGCTTTCCAGGAACAACGATGGAAAAGTAAGTCAGTGGAGATGACCTTGGCTCTGTGTAAATGTGCCAGCGTACGTGTGTGTGTGCTTTCTCGTACATGATATAGCCAAAAAGGCTACAAATTTACTGAAACCTCTTTGACATCCACACAAAAGACATTTTTAACTCTAAATATCTGGCATTTTGATTGAATTTGGAATAAATTGTTCAATACAGGCTAGTAGTGCAGACTTTCAACTATATTTGAGGATATATTCATGCAACTCTGCTTTAGAAATACATGTACATGCAACTCCAACTACTTTCAAAGGAGAGTTCAGTCTGTAAGAGGGGGTGAAGTGGTATACATGGTGGTACAAAATCCTGAAGGTAAAATGTAATTAAGTCCCAATACCCTCAAAAAGAAGCTGAATGTCAATCCTATTAAGCTACGCTGACCTGTTCATTACGAATTCAATTAAAATGTCAGAAAATGACCATTTTCTCTGTTTGTCAATTACGTTCCAGTGAAGTTTCAACACACTTTGGGCTATACAGTGTATGTACGCTTGTGCAGGTTAACTGTGTGTGTGTGTGTGTGTGTGTGTGTGTGTGTTTGTGCACGTATGTGTGTGTGTCGTCTCTGTGAGTGGATGCTTCAGTGTGCATGGGTGTAAGTGTACCTGTTCTTATATCAGTGAATTACGTGGCCTGTGATTCATGGGGTCACAATCATCAAGCCCACTGCCAGATCACAGAAAAAGCCAATCATCGCTCCTTTAAAAGGAGCTGTGTCACAAGTACTGAGCATGCTCAGAATTTACATCCCCAGGAAGTGAATCTGCTTGACTGAAAGTCATAATCTGATTCCATCCTTGCCAAACCATCTTCGTTTCGCATTGTATTTACATATTTTAGTTATTCTGGAATCATGCTTTTTATATTACATGGCTTTCTATGAAAATTCAAGGATTCAAAGCACCATTTTAAGCTTTAGCCAAGGGATACAAAGAATCTAAGAATGTTGCCATTGCTAGTAATCATAGAGGAAGGAAAATATCTTCTAGATTTTGACTCGCAGTTGAGAGGATTTACTTCAATCAAAGTTGTGAGCATGCCCAGTAATCATGACACACTCTATGCAGTTCCAAAGCCCACCATCATGTGACCTCCACCCTGAAATCTTGAAATATAAACCAGTAATACTGCAACACCTGCGGAATTGGAAAGGAAGCCAGAAGCTATATACGTAGGCCTGTTCCCGCTTGACTACACAGGCGTAATCCGTGACTCAAATGACATCATACTCATTCCCACACTAATCATAAATGCTTTCTGGCATCCCTCTTTCTCAGAAACATCGTCCACATGCGATTGGTCATGGCACATTGAGTAAACAGGAAATTTATAAAGTATGCGCAGTATGTGATATTCCAAATGTTATTCTACCCAGTCGGAAAAGACCATTTCTCTCTATTTTTCCCACATGCTTTCAGGACCATTGAGTCTTTTATCATTACAGGTGATATGGCGCGACTGAAACGAGCTTCACACTCCTGCCTTGCCTTTGCCGGCAAAGAAAACGTGTAAATAAAACTTTTTGTTGTGAGGCATCATATTTCACAACTGACACCAGGTCATCAAGCAAATACAGAACAACACACCCATTTGCAAACCTTTCAAAGGAGGACAGCGTAGACGGTCAACGCTATTTATGCAACGCTGTTTCATGTTTCATGGAAGTTTATGATCAATTTATTATCTATAAACATAAGGCAATGTTGAGGTGCCAGCACATATATGTACAAAGAATGATGCATTGTAACATCTGCACTCACCAGTTGACACGAGTTTCTCTACTAATGAAGGTTATTCTCTGATATGTCAATCTTCAGTAGAATCGCCATATTTTCAGGTCAAAATACAGTTGATGCATTCGCATACATTTACAGTATTTCTCTACTATATGCCGCATTAAACAGATTGTTTCAGGAACAACATTCCCGTTGACATGTTAAAATTAAGACTACTTGTGTGAAGGAAGTCAACTAGTGATGTGGAGAGGTCGAATGCACTCACTGAATGTTATGAATTCAGTATAAAATCAGTGCATGGAATTCTAAATGCTTCTTGCACATTATGTTGATCAATATTACCTTAACAGACTGCAATTGGTCGTCATCACGCAGTGTTTACTTTCCAAGTTTGCCAGAAAATTCAGCACTTGAAGTGCTCCAATACCTCTATTTAAAATAGGATTTTGTGAGTAAAAACAAACTCAGCTGAGCACCGATGACCACAAATTAATACCAGATCTGCCAGAATCCACCAGAAAAAACCCAAGTACTGTGACTTTTCTAAAAAAAAAACTATGCCGATTATATTTTGACTACAGGATCTCATGAAGGCAATGCAATTATGACTAATAAAGTATGCACTTTTTGGAAAGGCAAACTTAATGAGGGTAAACACATTCTCACCACAAACGCAAATATCGGAGCCCAATGTCAAAATATCTTTTCCACAGTTGATCAAAGATGCATTTGAAATTTGTTGCAGAGATGTACTGAGGACAGCAGTCTGAGGTTCGGTCACAGAAGTCTCTTTGATCGATGAGACAGAGACCAGGACGGCACAATTACAAACATACATGGGAGACAAACACTGCTCTGGTTAGGTGTTGTCCCTCCGTAAACATCCAATAGGGTCTAATGCAGTCCTTTACCAGCACAGATCGGTAAACAAAGACTACATTTAGCATCGCGCTTTATATATTTGGGAAAATTATTTCTTCTTTTTCATGTTGTACTGCTATGTTGGATTGCATTACATTCGGTTTGAAATTCCACTGAACAGCTCAATTTACCCGACAGAACCCACAGGATCACCGGCACACCTGGCAAAAAAAAAAATCCTCATTTTTTGAGCTAATGTAGTGTGTAGTGCGCTTGTGTTTTAGCCACATACTACAACACAAGCACATTTTCAGAAACTAGAGGATGTTGCTTTTGGAATTTAGGCCTTGTACGCAGGCGCATTTCGGCCATACGCTTTCTTTGTTATAAGTTTTTCATTTGGGAACATCAAAAAGACAAAAATAAAAAATGGTGGGCTTTTCACTCTTTTCCCAGTGATGGCTATATATGACGGCTATATGTATATTAATGGACCGTATTCCTAGCCTCCCCATTTGTCTTCATTTCCAGTCATTGTGATCTGAAAGGGAGGTAGAGTCCATGGGGAAAAGAGTTCAGGGTTAAAAAGTTGAATATTCTACATTTCACCTGTTGTTTCCATCCAAAACATCTTTTACCTCCCTAATTAGGTTTTACCATTGTGTTCTCATCCTGTGTAATGAGTTTGCTGTCTGCCATCCACCATAATCTAACTGAGAGCACACCAGGCCCAGCCCAGCGGAGGCTTTACCTGTCACGACAGGTGTGCAAAAATGGCGGTAATTCCTCCATACCACCGTTCCATCTTTCCATTCACCTATTCAGAAGCAATACATCTCTCTCTCTCTCTCTCTCTCTCTCTCTCTCCTCTATTGTTTTTGCTTTCTTCTTCATTCTCTCAACTCTCTCTGTCTGTCATTCTTGTTTTGACTGTCATTCTTGGCGGCGGGTGACCACATCCTGGGAGACCGTGTGAGAAAATGACTCAAGGCTCAAGGCTTAAAACGCGCGCTTCAATTCTCGTTCATTTGTTTTCACTTTCTGTCACCAGGCACACTGATCACTGCATTCACTGCGCAGCAGCGCTGTTCTGATTCTGTATATCAGAGCGACTTAACTCAATTTCCTGTCGAAATGAAATCAGCTCTTGTCCACTCACATGAAGGGCAAGGGTTCTAAGAAGTACGCCTTTCAGTAAAATTGATTTAAGCCGGGGAATACGTTTAGCAATGAATTGTGATGCTATTATTAGTTGCGAATCTGCTTACCTGAAGTTACCAGACTTGCTGCTTACTCTAAACTAAGCAATTATTTCAGGTTTTTACTGCATAAGTAACCCGTCTCCCCATCAGAGCGCCAGCCAGTGTTTCCAGGGATTTGCATGATAATGTAGACCTTATCGACGCTGCAGCAATGGGAGAGGAGAAATAAAGGAAAATTTAAGAATTAAGGAAAAATATTAATCCCTTAGCAATTTCAATGGCAGAATTTCCATCTGCATCTTACCGCTTCCATGCATGACCATTTCAAAGAGAAACATGGTGCACACATTTATTTGTACCTGATACATGCTAAGTATGAACACTCAAACGTTAGGTATAAAACATATAATTGAGAGTATGTTCATTTGAGCACGGTCGAGGATGGTCTATGCGCCACCATTGCCCGAAATGTACAACTGCTCTTTGCCAAGACACTCTTTTTCAGTCGCTCGTTGAATAGGGTCGGCCGCATTTGTTTTTGTGTTGGCTTTGATAAGGGTGTGTCTCGTTTAAACACAAGGGTTTTGTGCCACAGGATGCAGAAATGTCGCTGCCCATTCCAAAGGTGAAATGCATGACTATTGGAGGAAAGACCCTTTGTTATAAAGTTCCAGCGTGATGCGATCGTTTGTCTTTTTTATTGCTCCGGCAACTTGGGCTTTCAATGTCCTTTCATCTAGATGCAAGAACAGAATAACAATGACATATTTAGGGCTCCTCATTGAATAGTGGCTAAGTAAATATTTTCATGACCAAAAATCACTTTTGCAGGTATTTTGCATTAGAAGTCAAAGCCAGAGTGTCTGTCATCCATTTAATAGCGATGTTTACTAATTTGAACTAGAGCTGGACTCGCGAGAGCCCATACCTCCGCCAGCATAGCTGGATTTGAACCTTGCCCTATATCTCAACTGTACTTCGGCCTAGATATGCCAAAATTTAACCACTTGTTCCCCTTGTGCTACTTTGACATCCTGCAAAGTTTGGTTAAAATCTATGCCGCCATTTTTGAGATATCCTGCTAACAGTCAGACAAACAAATAAATAAATAAACAAACGGAAGCAAAAACATAACATGCTGGCAGAGGTAACAAAGCAACAACCAGTAATTAATACAGAACTAAAAGCAACCAGCCTCATTGTCATTTAAAACGGATATAGTCCTGCATTTGTATAAAGTCTGATATTGTCTCTTCGCTATATTCTGAAACCTCACTATTTGATCCGATTCAAGTCAAATCAATGTGAGACATCTACACACCTAAGTGATCTCATCCTAAAACAATTGCCTGAGTCATATTTTTCCCGAATTGAGATATCAGCTGTCTGTTCTTTCGTGTTGGCAAAAAAAATGTGTTTTTTCCTTTTTTTAAAAAAACCTTAATTCTTTCTTTATTCCATTCTCATAAATAATAAAAAAAAAACTAAATTTAATTTAATTTTTTAAAACCTTTAAATTAGGCAATTGTGCTATGAAGCTAATGATGTGAAAGTACAGCTATGTTTTTTTTCTTTTGTTAACAGTAAAAAACTTAAAATGGATGTTTAATCCAAAATAATTCTTGGATAATAATGGATTAAAAGGTCATAAAAATATTCAAAGGTGGAATGGAGCTCTTGACATGACAGTGTTCAGATTGTTAAGGTCTACAGGCCTAAAGAGCCAATTTCTGAATCCATCTCTTCCTGTTTGTGACCTGGGAGTGACTGAATGGGCCGACAGTTGAAGGTAAGCTAGGCCACATGGATCGCAACAGTGCCCATGCGCGCATGTGCCTGAATCCATGCAATTTAGGACTATAAAATGCTTCCTGAAACATGAGCCCCAGGTGCCGGAAACCTTCCTGTTCTATAAATACCCCGCAATATGGAATCTGAGTGAATCCGTCCGGTACAGTCGCATTTGTCACAAAAAAACAGAAAATTTTCACTGTTAGATGATGATTCCACATCAAAGTCATGAATCTACCAAACAGGCAAAACTGCTGCCATTATCTGTAAAGCAAAAAAAAAAAAAAAAAAAATTGAGACAAATGAAGAAACTTTACACAAGCAAGCACTCAGGAACAGCTTGTGGACATTTTTGCTTTGCACTGATAACTGTGCAGCAATTTGGGCAGGAACTGAGGTCAGGCAGAGGTCAAAGGTTACAGGCGAGCATGGCGTTGTCAGCACTAGGATGCATGAAGCAAATTTTGGGGGGAGAAGGGGGGTAAAATTACTGATTCAGATGTGTTATACAAACATTATTGCCACATAGGTGATCACACCATAGCCGGAATTCGCGCTGATCGAGCTGATCTAGGGTCAGATTTGACTTTCCCTCTCACAGTGGAAGTGCTGAGGGGGTGAGCAGGGATCACTGGACTGAAAGCGGTGCTCCTGCTCTTGAGCAGCTTCACAAATATGCGCCCTTATGCTTTCGAGCAGAAACAAGGAACTTTTTTCAAAAAGCAAAAGCACAATAGGACACACAACGAGCCAGGAAGCAGGGTTAAACCGATTACACCCGGCCTCTCCGCTCTTACTGCTTCCTGTCCAGCTGTTCTCGATTTCCTGTCCCAGCAAACACTCACGCACACATGTACCAACACATGCGCGCACACCCACAGCCACGCATGTACAAACACAAACATGCACGCACAAAAAATGGCACACACACCCACACACACACACAAACATGCACATTGAAAAACATGTGCACTCACTTACACACATGTGCACAAACATATTTGTAGCTATAGTTGTGAGACCACTGTATTGACTTAACAGTCATTCAGTACAGCCTTTCCCAAACCCTATCCATAACCAAATTACACCACTTTAACCAAACCATCACAATAACCGTAACCCCAATTTACACCAAGTTGCCTCCTCTGTGAGGCCCGCCCATAATGTCCTCACAACCCCGAATGTTCACACTGCTGTGGTTTCTCAAGAGTAAGTTCCCACAAGTGTACCTAAACAAGCCTACACACATACACACACACACACACACACTCTCCTCTCCTCTCTAGGGACAGAACTGCAGGTCTACAGTCTCTCTGCTGAGAGTAGGGCTGCGATTCCCCCAGGTCATTATGAGTAAGCGAAGGAAAACACCAGGCGCCACATACACCTGAGACCCCGAGCGCAGACGCCAGACTCCGCCCCGCTGGGAGACAATACATACCCCCCACCACCCACCCCACCCTCACCCACACCCGTCAGCCTGCCGCTTACAGACAAGTCAGAGATGCGCTAATAAACACTGACTAACAAAATAAATGTGAGAAAAGAAATATTGGATAATGCTCAACAGACTCAAAGGAAATGGCACAGACCTGAGTGAAAAAGGCACCTGGGTCTGTATGTTTCCTCTTCATGACTTCAGTGCAGTGGCGTTACACAGACATACTCTTCACTTACCACACATAGGCTTTGAAAGAACAAAGTGGCTATTCCCCCAACCGTTGGTGGAACAGGGGGGAAAGTTGCTCTTATTCCCCCAACCGTTGGTGGAACAGGGGGGAAAGTTGCTCTTATTCCCCCAACCGTTGGTGGAACAGGGGGGAAAGTTGCTCTTATTCCCCCAACCGTTGGTGGAACAGGGGGGAAAGTTGCTCTTATTCCCCCAACCGTTGGTGGAACAGGGGGTAAAGTTGCTCTTATTTCCCCAACCGTTGGTGGAACAGGGGGTAAAGTTGCTCTTATTCCCCCAACCGTTGGTGGAACAGGGGGGAAAGTTGCTCTTATTCCCCCAACCGTTGGTGGAACAGGGGGGAAAGTTGCTCTTATTCCCCCAACCGTTGGTGGAACAGGGGGTAAAGTTGCTCTTATTTCCCCAACCGTTGGTGGAACAGGGGGTAAAGTTGCTCTTATTCCCCCAACCGTTGGTGGAACAGGGGGTAAAGTTGCTCTTATTCCCCAAACCGTTGGTGGAACAGGGGGGAAAGTTGCTCTTATTCCCCAAACCGTTGGTGGAGCAGGGGGAAAAGTTGCTTTTAGCTTCCCCGTTCGGCTTTGTGATGTCTCGCTACAGACGAGACAGTTAAAATGGCGCCCAAAGGTTTCACCGAAACATGTCACGCAAAATATTCCATGCATTTCACTGGCTGAGAATGGTTGGGTGATCAACGAAACTGACTTGTACAATTCGCCTAACGGTTGGGCGAATAGCCTTCGCCTTCAAAGAATCGAGCCCACTCATGTGACCCCCCCCCCAGCCCCTTACCCAAAAATAGGTCTGCAGCACCCAGAATGAACATATCACTCAAACCCTCACTTTTGGAAAAACAAGACATTTGTAGCCTATGGACGAATGTGTCAGGGATAGTCAGTGGTTCAGTATGTAATGTTAATTCCTAGTTTAAAATCTTCACTGAATACTCTGTATTGATTTTGGTAGTCACTGCTGTTCAAGTGAATCCGTGTGGATCTGCTGTCTACGTCCCCTGGTGACGTAATAGAAATGGGTCTTGCCAAATCAGGGAAGTACACTTGACTGACCGACCAATGGAGTAACTTCACCAGTCTCTCAATCTCTCACTTGGGCACACAATATGCCCTCTAAAGTTGAGGGACCAAGATTCATCGCAGCTAACCCCAATGGCGATAGTCTTGACCAAAACAGAGGTCCTTGTGTTTGAATCACCGCAGGAAATGTAAAACCGTGACGATCATCCATAAATATAAGCATTTCATGGTAGACATGGCAACACCTTGTTTGCCGAATTTTTCCAGCTAAGAGAATACCTCCCACTCACTTACACTTTATTTTTCAGCTGAAACTGTTGATTACTGTATCCAGAATTACAGCCAACAGAACTGACCTTCCGCCCACCATCACACTTACCCAGACCATGACAGCGACACCTCCACAGTAAACAGATCTTGCCCAGTTAACATTGCTTTTCATCTTAAAAGGTCTTCGGCAGTGATATTTACACAGTGAAGAGATTCAATGCAGGTGATGCTTAAATTTCATCTGAACAATCTTCAAAAGTTTGAGCCGTATCTCACTTGACTAAGAAAGTTCGGTCTTTTTTTTTGCGTCATCAACCTCTCACCCCAGACGCAAGCGTAACATCCTGTTTATACAGGTGATGATCTGTAAATCTGGGTTTTATCTTCGTTACATGCCAGCCTGACTGAAGTTATTTTGGTTTCACGGAGTGTTTGCGCAGGCTTTCGCCCATTGCTGCTTCGGTACGCTCCGTCTCATTCGAAATGGACATCCGTCTACGTGCTTTGGTCAACAAAGTGGTTCTAAGCATAACTGAGTTCAGCCTGTAGCCTTAGTCTGACAAGATCCTGGCTGGACTGATTGGCTGACTAGAACCAGGAGTCTGCAATGAATGACAGCAAATGGCTTTGTCCCATTAATAAAGGAGGGGCTTAATTTGAACAGAGGTGTGTTCAGGATAGTGGGTTTTAGCGAGAACCCACAAATTCCTCCCTCGAGTGATTAAACTATGTTTTCTTTAGCTTAGACAAGCAAGAATGCCTGCAACAGTCTTGCCTTGCTTTTCAAGATGGCATCCAGCATTCTCAACATCGGTATCCACTCTTTCGCGCAGCTCGTTCAATACAATTTGACCTGAAACTTAGACAGCAGCCATGTTGAAAAACGTACAATAACTCCCGGTCGAAAAAAAAACCTCTGTGTCTTTCCCCCGCAAGACCTCACGTGAGATCCACTGGTCTTCAACAAGCTTCAAGATTGCTAGATCCAGGCTGGGCTATGACTGGCCAACTACAGCCAGGTGTCTGTTAGGACAGAATGCGATTGGCTACGTCCCACTACAGGGGGAAGAGCTCAAGTTGGCCAGGATTGCTAGCTCCAGGTTGTTCTGCGATTAGCCGCATAGAATCAAGAGCCTCAGTGGCTGATTGTAATATTTTTACCCATTAAGAAAGGATAGAAAGCACACAGTATCAACCCAGCTTCTGTCTACAGGTTACTAGTTGGCATATGCTCTCCTACACAGCGCTGCATAAATTTCAGTTTTGAGAGCTGCAAACGGCCTGTAGAGCTCTCTGTGTGTGGGTGTGAGATAAGAGATCACCATGCAATTTGCAATTCAAAAACGGATTGGCATTAAAAAAAAAGGCCCATAACGAACTATGATTACAACTGGTTTGTTTATTTGTGAAAAGGTAGTTCTTTACACAGCGTTATGAAGGTTAAAAAAAAGAGTAATAAAGCAATCAACTGTGATAAGAAATTTGCTTTTCGACCTTATATTACCCAACCTCTTGCTGAATCTTCGTTTAGTTCCAAAAACATATTCTGTTTCACAAATCGGTTGTTATCAACAAAAGTTTTGCAAAGGGAACCAGTCCAGGCAACAGACAGAAAATACTAAGTCCACTCCGTACACAGCACAAGACCGCAAGGTGTCTTTTAACTGATTGGATCTCGTCAATCAAGCTCCCCAGTCCTGTGGTCAACCTACCATATACAAATGTCGCCGGGACGAGTCTGAAAAGTAGGGCCAGACAGGAAGGGGACGTTTAGGAAGTGACACACTTATCTCTCGATAGAAAAATGCTCCTCTGCCATTCTATAACAGACGGTCTGTTTAAAATTGCGCTTCCTGTAAAACCCTGCCTTTTTTATGATTCATCCGCCATCCAGAGCATTTGCTCCAACCCTGCTCCAGTAGAGCTACCATCCAGAAGTTTTCACTCGAACAGAAGCAAAGCACAACTAATTTCCCAGTTAGACAACTTTATGAGCTGCTAATTAACCAAATCACGTGTGCTGAATTATGGTTAGAGTAAAAACCTACAGGATGGATGCTTCTGGAGCAGGGTTGGAGACCACTGGTCTAGGCGGTGCGTTTCCTAAAAGCGTAGTCACTAACTAAGTTAGCAACTTACATACATAGCTTGTCCATTCACAGTAAATGGTTCCAACTGCGTAAGTTAGTGTCTGTGATTTCGAGAAAGTCAACCCAGAGCAATGGTTCCCAACCCTGGTCCTAGGAGTAAACCATCCAGGAGGCTTTCATTTCATCATTAATTTGGCAAACCTGACTCAACGCTCTCTCTAGCAGCTGAATGAGATGTGCTTCATTGGGATATGAGAAAAACCTACAGGAAAGTGGGTTTTTTTAACAAGCTTACTCACCACTGACCTAGGGCCAAATTTCAAGCCCCTCATGGTTTCCCATATAGCTATTACAGACCTTTGGCCTGCCCTGACTGGCCCGGCTGGTTTTGCATCAGTTTCTGGAATAAGATCTCACCAGTGCCTGAATTCAGCAGAACAGCGTGGGCCCAGAATAAATCACTTTATAACTGATACCCACCAGGCCGCACTGGCTCTCTGAGCATTCTGTAAGTATGCAATGCACGGCTCTTCCTAACCATTTAACTTCCGCCTCAGCCTTCTGGTAGAGCACATTTTGAGTCACAGTATCTCACTGAATGATGTGTCGAACTTGACACAGAACTTTAATTGGAGTAGCCATAGCATACCTCAATTGAATGTTAGAGATGGCTGAATCAGGTTAAGTTCAAGACATCTCTCAATCAAATAGTGACTCAAAGGACTTCATCAAAGGACTGAGCTGGCAGCAAAAGGATCAAGCAAACTCAAATGGGTAACAGTACAATACACACAAAAAACTCAATGCACCATAAAATCGAGCTGTGATTGGTTATATTTCACATTTAAACCTTACAGCTTACAAGAGAACAACTGAAAGACCTAGAAGTTAATGTCTTGTCTTAACTCACAGAGGGGGCTGCTGCACTCAGGAACAAGCCTCCCATGCTAAACCTGAAGTAGACTCTGCTGTATCCTTCAGAAACCCACCATTCACCTTTACTGTGGTCTCAATTGCCCTGTTTATGTCACCATTAGTGACCGATAGAGATCCGAAGGGAGAACCTGGGCCTTCTACTCCAGGATCTTTTCTTCCATTACATTACATTACAGGCATTTAGCAGACACTCTTATCCAGAGCGACTCACTAGAAATACCAAAAGTTCTGAAAATCCTGGAAGGTGGTAACAGTCTAAGTGCTAGCGGCAGCCACAAAACCTGGACTGTGCTGCAATTCTGCCACAAATAATCAGAAATTATAAAGAATTTATTTATTGGCTCAATAAGAACATTTACATGCAAGAATAACATCAGCTTTCATTCAGTTTAAGGCAATAACTGAACAGTTTTACATATCATGTATACTTCTAAATCAGACTGAAATGGATTAATTCAATTTAGGAGAAACTCCATCTCGATTCTGTGGTAGTCGCTTTATTTATTGTGTCAGGCACACTCCGTAATCCGACGCCATGCTCTTACCCTCCATGCACCAGGAGGACAGAGATTTGCGTCAAACACACACCTGACAAGGAAGCAAAGAAGCAGGTTCCTTAACTGATAATTCACTGACCTGCTTAATGTTTTAATACAAACACAGGAAGAATATACAAGTCACCATCTCACCTCCCATAAATTCCATTGTTCAAACTAAGAGCTTCATTAGTCAAGCAAAATCAGTGGTTTGTGAAATCCTTTCATCACAAAGGAATGCTAACAGCTAAATAAAATTGTTGCCTGAATTTCAGTACTAACATTTGGCATATTATTAAAGGAATGTAAAGCAGCAAATCTGAACAGAGAAGAGGAACAAAAAGTCCTGTCCTGTTTTCTTTCATTTTCCTTGATTAACAACGCAGTGACTCTGAAAATACTCAGCATTATCAGGTGCAGCCAGTTGTCCGTGTCACAATGAGATGAGAAATGTAACTCCACTTGTATGTGAAATTGGGCACAGTGTGCAAAGCTTTGTTCAAAACTGTGGATCATGTAGCTTAGACATGCTTCAATTTTCAGTATCAGGCACAGAATAGGAGGCCCGCGTTACAGCCTGCAGGATATGCCACAAGCTAACCTAGGAAATAACCTGAGATGGTAATCTTTTTTTTAAAAGCGTACTTTGTGAATATAATAGCTACTTTTCTTGATTGACTTTACTTTTGTACGGCACTTTCATTACATTCAGAATGTTTGTTTACCTGCCAACATATTATTCTAATCATTTGAAAACTTGTGAATGAAGGAAAATGATTGAAAATGGGTCAAAACTTATCAACAGTTTAAAGGGATTTTTGTGCCTCCTCTATTTTCAATTCAGCAGCCATCACTGATTCCCTTGTCCAATCCGAGAACCCCACCAATCACTGAAATTTGAAGTTTGGAGGAACCCTTTTAACGCAAAGGAATGTAAATGTTTTAAATCAATCGACACGTTATCGAGGGCCTGGGAACGACATCCACGACGGGTCTTATGACAGAACTTACAAACAAACACACTACTCTCAGGACCTCTGATCTGTTTCACGTCACCCTCCATCTCCATAGACACGATTTCTGGCGCAGTGCCATCTGTTCTGTTAGTGTCTCTAATCTCGCCTTCCAAATTACAGGTACAGAATAACATTAAACCCCAGAATTCAGCAGAGATATTACTTATCTCATAATGACCCTAAACATTCTTGCTTCCCTTTCTCTCTGAGCACACACATTCACTCTTTCACTCACTCATACACTCATACATCTTTATCCACCATCTTATCATGTCTCTATCACATACAGCGCCCTCCATAATTATTGGCACCCCTGGTTAAGATGTGTTAAAAGCCTTAAAATAAATTCAATTTTAATTGCAGAAGCAAACTCTCATACTGAAAATTGTAGAAAAATGTAACCTTCAACTCAAGTGAATTTTAAGGGGAAAAAAATCCCTGACTAAGAAATAATTATTTTTCATAAAATCACCTGTTCCACAATTATTGGCACCCCTAACAATTCCTAGGAAATAAATGTAATTGAAGTATTTCTATCATTTCTACAGTAGTTTACAAAGCTGATCAGAGTATCTAGGAACATTTAATTAGTAAATCATCACTTCCCGTTTCCCTAGGGTATAAACATGATGTGACACAGAGGCCATTACTCTTATCCACTCTTCAACATGGGAAAGACAAAGGAACACACCATTCAAGTAAGGCAGATGTGTGTCGACTTTCACAAGTCAGGCAATGGCTACAAGAAAAAAGGCACTCGCCTGCACCTGCCCATATCTACTGTCAGAGGAATCATTAAGCCTGGTAAACAAGCCTGGACGAGGATGCAAGGTTATTTTGCCACCACGCACAGTGAGGAGGATGATAAGAGAAATAAAAAGTTCTCCAAAGCTCACTGTTAAGGAATTGCAACAAATGGTAGCATCTTGGGGTCACAAAGTCTCCAAAACAACCATCAGGCGCTATCTACATGCCAACAAGCTGTTTGGGAGGCATGCACAGAAAAAACCTTTTCTCACTCACAGTCATAAACGCAAACCTTCTGGAGTTCGCTAAACGGTACTGGGACTTCAACTGGGATCGTGTGCTTTGGTCAGATGAGACCAAGATAGAGCTTTTTGGCAACAAACACTCAAAGTGGGTCTGGCGGAACACAAAAGATGAGTATGCAGAAAAGCACCTCATGCCCACTGTGAAGTATGGGGGAGGATCGGTGATGCTGTGGGCCTGTTTTTCTTCCAAGGGCCCTGGGAACCTTGTTAGGGTGCATGGGATCATGAACGCTTTGAAATACCAGGACATTTTAAATCAAAATCTGGTGGCCTCTGCCCGAAAGCTGAAGATGGGTCATCACTGGGTCTTTCGGCAAGATAATGACCCTAAACATGTTGCCAAATCTACACAGAAATGGTCCACCAGACACAGAATCAAGCTCATCCCATGGCCATCTCAGTCCCCAGACCTCAACCCCATTGAAAACCTGTGGAGTGAGCTGAAGAGGAGAGTGCAGAAGAGAGGACCCAGGTCGCTGGATGATTTAGAGAGATTGTGCAAAGAGGAATGGTCGAAGATCCCACTTTCTGTATTCTCCCATCTTCTGAAACATTATAGGAGAAGATTAGGAGCTGTTTTGTAGGCAAAAGGGGATTGTACAGAGTATTAACATCAGGGATGCTAATACTTGTGCACACATGATTTGATTTAAAAGAATTCTTTCTTAATGAGAGATTTTTCCCCACTGAATAAATGCACTTGAATTAGAGGGTGGATTTTCTCCTTTTTTCCATTGTGGTCCTATATTATTTAGAAAAAAACTGAATTTATTAGAAGCTAAATCACACATCTTAACCAGGGGTGCCAATAATTATGGAGAGCGCTGTACATTATAGCTCTTCAGGCAGTTTTGTAATGTTTTTGCTATTAAACGCAGCTAAATATTTTTGCCAATATCCCCAAAAGCCTTCCTCCCTAAAATTCATAATATAAAGACTTCAGACCGCAGACACATGACTCTTGGGCACACGCACACGTCCAAACACACACACAAACACACACAGACACACAGACAGACACACATACGCACACACCAACAAAGTACAAGGCTGGATAAAATTACTTTATCTGCGAGTTCCCCACCACACATGCTACTTACAGCTGCCATTACCACATCTATCAGTTCACAGGCTGTTGTTTCACGAGAAAATTCAAATAAAGACTGTTATGGAAGTTCCTCTTAAGCTCAGCTCTTGTATATTCCTACATAATAAGTTATACTAGTTTCCATGTCGGTATATTATTGCAAATTCTCTTTATTATGGAAATTAGCTTGTACAGGCATGGAATACCAGGATCTGTTTATACAAAGTAACTTCAGGTTGAACTCCAGTGGCAGAGAGAGATAGGACCACTGACACTGTAAAATATGGGCAGAGCTACTTTGGCATCATTGACTTTCCTCAATTTTTTCGAAAAGCAGAGGCTCTTTCCAATCGTATTCTTTTTTTTTCCGAATCAGCCTTTTCTTTCAACCCTTGAAATTGATCCAAAAATCAGTTGAGGTCTGCTGTCATGGAAACGCCAATCCGTCAAACGAGACAGAAAGACGAAATAGAGGTTTCCCATCGTAAATCTGTGAATGTCAACTAACCACTGAATGAATGAGGTATTAATGACCGATCAGTCAATCTTTCTCTCCTCATCAGCAATGCATCTGCCACACCTGTAACCAGCTCTGACTGATATCAATTAAGATGACATTTGAAGGAAAAATTACATTCTTTTTTTTGCTAAATAGCATGTCTTTGACAACTCCATTTGTTCTTCCTTCTCGTACCTTTCCTTCTCATCTCCCTGATCGTTGGAGCCGAGAGAAAGAAAAGGTTAAAAGAAAAGGTAAGAAAGCTGTGAGAAACTAACAATTAGAATGAGCCCCATTTTGGGTCATAAATGCAGTTTCAGGGCGCCACCATTTTGTAAAATTTCCAGCCATTACTGTGCATTCCTGCCACCGAGGGAGTCATCTAAGCCTAAAGGTAGTGTCCTTAACTGCCCCAAATTTGTCCACAAAATATACATCTTTTGTACAAATAATATAGAGGAATAGCTCATTACATCAGCACACGCGGAGACATTTAGAGGGAAAAAAAATACACATAGTAAAATATATTTACCAAAAAAATTTATAACATGTAAAGCCAATAAGCTAACCAGGTCTGACAGGCCAGTAAATTAATTTTGGAATATTCATTGGTCATGCCATTGGTTTTACGGGTGCAAATGGGTTTTCAATGCGATAAATGTAAATCAGGCCCATTGACATAGACATTTTCTAGCGGTAAACAATGTTGACTATACAAAATATGAACTTCTATGTAAAAGTTGCCATTCACTTGGAGAATGCTATGACCTATTGGTTAGTAAACTGAGGCCAATGACAGAGAGTGAAAGTTTGAGATTGTCACCAGTCCCATTTTCTTTGTCGGACTTTGTTTTACACAAAGGAGTTAAATGTCAACGAACTCAAACATTCATTGGTTCAATGTGCTATAATTCTTAGCCCAATAAAAAGGCTCAGTGTTATGTCACAGCGCAAGCCTCGGTAAGTGGGAATGAATAAAGCCTCTCTGCATTGGCGCAGTCTCTCTGACTCAACCAAGGACTTGGAACCAAAGGTGCTACATAAACATGATTTAACCAGAATGACTCTGTACTGTATCATGAAATACGATATGAACATCTAAAAATATGACTGCTAACCAATTTTACAGCATTGTAAAATAGCATTCCTGGTTCAATGCAAGGACAAAGTGAAATCCTTTACGGATACTGCCAAATATTTGTTTAAGGAATTATAGTATTAACCCCTTAAAGCTGCAGTTGGTAAGTAACTTTTTGTCATTTTTGCTAAAACTGTCACTGTGTACAGACAGTATTACATAAAACCAGTACTCTGTAATTTAAAAAAGGCTCCTTTAATCCAACCTACTGCTTCTAATGCGATTCAAAAGGATCGTTTGGTGCGACCAAAAAGAACCAATTAGAGCCAGGATGATGCCTGACAGCCGGCAAACAGTGCATATGCACGCGCTGCAGACAGCCCCCTCCCCCTTCCTCCTCAGTTCACGCAAGTGATCAGTCAAGCTAAAATCTCCGAGAGCGGGTTCAGGAGCGTAGAGAAACTAATGGCGCAACAACAGCCATCAATGAGGAAAAAAATACAGATTCCCCCATTACCGACAACAGCACACACGGCTAAGACAGGTAAAAAGAGGAAGCCAGAAAAAAAAGCACAAAAGAAAGAATTAGACAAAGCCTGGGATTAAACTAGAGTGAATATCGGAGGGGCTTTTTAGAAGTGGAGGGAACTCCATGATCTGGAAGGATTAAAAACCAAGGCAGAGTTGGCGACTTTTCTGCTTGACAGGTAAACCCCTACTTTATTTGTTGGTTCATTTTTGCTCTGCAAATAAGCGAGTTGTCGTCACTCACATGCACAGCTGGTACGAACCCCAGCCCTAGCCGGCATCAATTCATTTTTGCTCTGCAAATAAGCGAGTGAACGTCGCTTACAAGCACGGTCGCTGTTCGAATAGCCAGCATCTTGTAATTGTTACAGTACTCCACAGTGCATGTGATGTTACTGTGATGTTGCAGTCGAGCTAACGTTAGCTTGTTTCCAATGCTAGGGCTAACGTTACTGGCGTCGTTTTATTAGAAAGTAGCAGAAAATATCTTTATGAAGTGACTTGGCCGTCTTATCGGTTGTGTTGTTGTCCTCATAAATATGCGTAATGTTTCTGTGCTCTCACAGCTAAATGCTGTCATACATGGTTTACTAGCCATTCAGCATGATTCATGACAGTTTCTGTACTCAAAAAATGGGTAACTTTATTAAATAAGCGCATACTGGCTTTTTACTGAATACATGCTGCTGTAAATCACTTTTCATGTCGAAACGATTTATTTCTGCTGGCTTGTTGGCCAGCAATGTTGACTGTTCACAACAGTAATGTCTAGCCTTGGCAACTTCGCCGTTTTCATAATAAGAACATGCAAAAGCTCTACACAGTCGCATGCATAACAGCTCGCGTGCCTTCACATGCATGGCAGCCTTCTGGGGGAGGGTCTTAGGGCAGGAGTGCAGTGGGAAGGGGAGGGGGAGGGATCTGAAAGTTGCATTTTTTCAAATTTTTATGCCAAGTTCTCTCTCTCCTCAAAGTTACCAACTGCAGCTTTAATCTCTGATTTTCACTTAAATTTCTCCTTAAGTAGGTGCAAAGGGAGAAACTGTATTTTTTTTCCTTACCGTAGGACAATATCAATATCACGCGCATATTATATATCTTCCGTTTGTAGCACTTCACTATCTGAGAAAAATACTGAAGCCCTAGATGCCATGTTTTCATGGCAGCAGAATTACATCAAACAGAAAATATCTAGTGCATCATTTTTACACATTTCCATGTCATGCATTAGGACATATTTAGGATCAGTGGAAACCTTGGGATCTCCACTTGAATGCAAAATAGACCCGAAGTTCAACAGGTTTGAATCAAGCAGCTAAATTTGACAAAACCATGACTATGTAAATTTTATGAGGTTAATATTCAGTATGTAAATATTTGATAATAAATTCCATAAATACACATATAAGGACTGTCTCCTCAATTATTCGAGATGCTGCAGACATTCCATTGGAAATGAACTTCGCCTTCCTCCTGGGCACATCTAACCACATAAAATATTCAGTCCGACTCGCTTTCATTTATTGATTCACTTTTATATTTACTTTGTTGAGAGGAATATCAAGAGTAGCATTGTTTCAGTAAAATGCTGTTTAGTGGCGCCAGCCCTTCAGTGAACAAAAACAAGAAAGCCGTTGCTGCAGCGAACCCCCCGTCGCATCCTTCTGAGCTTAAAGTCACAGGCAAGTTAAATCACAACCAGTTCAGTAAAACCCCATGACCTGTTTAATATGCAAATTAGGTCACCGTTACCATAGCACCCTTCCACCATCATAATGTTATTGTACCAAACTTAGTTGTCAAAGATCAACGGCCTGAGACTGGCTCTGGGGATAGTGTGAATTGTGACGATCATTCGTGTAGACTATAACCTAATTTTAGGTCATATCGATCTTCAAGGTGAAGATCGTAAAGATTTCAGCCAGCTAACTTCATTACTAAGCTAGCAATGGCCATGACTGGTCAAGTCAAGTAGTAACTAGTTTTAAGTTTTTTTTTTTTCTTCAAACAAGTTACTATTTGACTTGAAAAGTGAAATTTACTTACTCCATTGGCAAGCTAGCAAAAAGGATTTTTTTTTGTCTTACTAAGAAAAATGGTGATAGAAATAAGTGTTTAAAGTCTTAAAAGAAGTAAATTCGTCTTACCTAGTATTTTTACCTTATTATATAATTATTTTCATAGTCATCAAGAAGACTCAATCAAAACCTAGCATATGGCTGGACCATTTATGGTGCGAAATTCTGGGCCTCAAATTTGTCACAAGGATAGTCAGAGGCCTGACCTATAAAGCCAATTTCAGAATTTAAAATGTTCATTGAATTTTCTCTATTGGCCTTGGTAATAATGGTCATTTCAATATATCCGTGTGGATACGCAGTCAACACCCCCTGATGACGTTATTAAAAATTGGAGCCAAATCAGTTTTAAAAATCAACAGCAATACCGGGAGAGCACACTCGACTAGCCAACCAACTATACTGTATTTATTGGTGTATTGAGGGTATTTATTGAAGCAGACATGACAGAATTAATAGGGTAACTGTGCTGTGTACAGCCCAGAACAGCTGAGAATATCAGTCTATGTTCCAGATTTTTGAGGGTTGGATGCGGTTATCCACAACTCCACAATACTAATACATGAAACGAGTTACAGGATATTGTTCTGTAATAACAAAGTAGGGCTGGGCAATATATCGATATTAAATCAATATTGTGATGCAAAGTAAAATATCCTCACAAATTTTGGATATCGTAAGATCATGATATGAGATAAGCGTTGGCTTTTTTGGTTTTAAAAGCTGCATTACAGTAAAGGGTTGCATTTTTCTGCTCTTGCTGTTGCCTGCAACCTGCTTGGTTGTTACATCAACATTACTAATAAACGGTTATCAAAAAATATCATCGTGTAAGTATTTTATCAAAGCACCAACAGTTGTCTCGATAATATCGGCAAAATATCAATATCGAGGTATTCGCTCAAAAAAAATTGAGATCTTAGATTATGTCCATATCGCCCAGCCCTATTATAGAACAACGCCTTTCCAGTGATGAGACACGTTTCTGTGTGTTTCTAGTGCGAGAGGGGAACAGTCTGAGCAAAAATGTTCCTCTTGTGCTATTTCACTGACAGCATTAATAGTCAGAGGCTTCAAATATCTTAAGGCTTTTACAAGCCAGTCCCTGGCTGCATTCCCAGAACTCTGGCAGGATAGCCTTTCCTCATTCAAAAGATATCCTTGAAGGAGCCATATTATGCTCGTTTCCCAATCTGATATTTTCATTTTTGTGATCTATTTACAATCTCTGCCCATTTTTATGGTCAAAAGCACCTAGTTACAGCTGCTCAGATTGTGTGCAGAAACTCAGGCCAACTCAGCCAGAAACAGATTGTGAGGTACAATTCAGGAACCACTCGCGAGAGACAGAAATCCAAAAAACGTATGCCTTTAATGGGGTCCGAGTCAAAGCCAAAAAACACAGGAATTGCCGCGCCACAATATGAAATTCAAAAACAGTGTTGACTAGACAGGCAAGGGTCAGAACCAGTAAGACAGATGAGCAGAGGTACAAAATGTCGTAGTGGATGAACAAAGCCAAGGGTCATACACAGGGCATCCAAACACAGAAATTATGGTCATACAAAAATAGGTCGAATTCCAGAAAGACAAAAAAAAACAAGATGTGTTTGTGAAACACTGATGCCCCTGTACATAACATGCACATGTTAACCATTAAAGGCCTATCATGAGTCAATCAAAGGTTAAAGGTAAAGGTCACAAGGTCAACATTCATTACCTCATCCGAAAGGCCTTATCCTAAGGCATAAATATGCCCGGTATGAAATTCCTATTACTAGCTAATGAGAAGTTATGGCTCATGTTAAGGTTTTTGTCACCAAACGTCATGCTCCAAGGTCAAGGTCACAAGGTCAAAAGTCATGACCCCATCTGAAATGCCTTCTCACAAGCAATGCATATGCCAAGTATCAAAGTCCTATCATGAGCTGATCAAAAGTTATAGCCATGGCAAAGTGCGGACAGACAGACAGACAGGTGAAAAACTATATGCTCCCGAAACTTCGTTTACGGGGGCATAAAAAAACAAAAAGGGCAATGGCATGAATCGAAGTCGGACAATCCAGTAGAAGAGAAACAATACTCAATGGGATACAAGGCGCTCTGCACAAAGAAATATTGATCAAAGTTCTGACAAGGAGCTTACTGTGAATAGACTGCTTAAATAGACAAGAGGGAAGTCACATGCAATACAGGAATCAGGTGTAGCGAATCAAACTAATTACAACAGGTGAATCACATGAGGGAAGCCCTAACCACGAAAGTTGGTGAAAGCCATGACACGGACGGAAATCACACAAACAGCCTATGACATTTAAACAGCTCCGGTGAAGGAGTTCTACGTGCACAGATAACGAGCACAGGGAAGTAATTAAGAGCGTGCGAGAGATCTCACTGAAACTCAGGAGAAGACAGAGAGAGCTGAGCAAGAGGCGGAGATTAGAACAGGGCAATTGTTGAGAGGGAATTAGTCTAAATTAGTAGCAGTGCAACTTTACAGATCTAACTAGAGTGCTCGTTAGTAAGTTAGTAATCTATATACATGGATTAGTTGTGTTAGTAGACTATAATACAAAATACAAATGTTAATCTTGTGAGTAATCAGAACAGAAAGATGAAGGAAGTAAACGAGAATCGAAGGAATATTTTAAACACCGGAATTCATTTAAATCACCCGAAGTCAGTGGGCACGCAGACGGGGAAGACGGACTGAACCAACTAGATCACAAGACAGGGGAGACAAGTGCAATGTAACAGAGAAATGGAATGAACTAACAACCTGAGTATTACAATAACTAAAAAGAATAAATATTCTTTTTATATATAATATAAATATATATATTAAATAGAAAAAAATCATGAACACTGAACATGAACATAAACATGACACAGATAGCTTTGGCGACTATCTCTTCAAGGCCTCCTCCCTTCATCTCTACTCTGTTCTGATTGGTCAACAGCAGCAGTTCACGAAAAAACCCTTCTTAAAATGAAGAGAGCACATTAGAAGGCTTGGGTTGTAATGCTGAGGAACAGTGATAAAAAAATTCATTTTAACCACTGATTCTTCACTTTGTCTCCTTTCAGATGTTCGTATGAAAGGATAGAAAGGGAACTGGGCTTCACACTAAAGAAAAACAATGTCCACTGGACACTGCGATATGCACTAACCGATCTCCTCCTGGCCTCAGTTCCTCTCTTCGTTCCAATGCATGCCAAACAAGATGCTAGACAGGCATTATGCACATGTATTACATCATGGCAAAGACATGCTATGGAAGAAAAGGCTGGACTACAAACAACTCATTTCAGGCAGCTCAGGAGCAGTGTTTTCTGTCAGAAAAATAACTCCATTTGGCATGGACTTTAGGCTTTGTAACTTCGCCAGTGTTTTAAATGCACAACAAGCAATATAACGCCCTAAACGCAAGTGGAAAACCCAAAAAGCCTGATATGACAACTTTAATAGCCAGCCATCCTCAAATGTCACGATGACTCAACAGACGAGTCCCAACATGGATGCACCTGCTGAAGTTTACTCAGAGACTCTGATTACAGAAAGAGCGTCACCACAATGGCTAGGCTCAATAGTACAACATCAGCATTATCATTAGCAGGAGGCTTTGCCAGTAAATGTCGTTTTTCACCCTTTTAAAATGCCTCCCCGACCACTTTAAATACATGAGCATAGATTTCCTGTCCTCAGAATTCCGGAATGTAGTGATTTGTTTTTTTATTAGTGGACTATAAACTTCCCACACTGGCAAAAACCGGCCTTGTTTCTTCAATTTTATTTTCCCTTTTCTAGAACTATTAAAAATGTATTAAAAACCAAGAGAGTCTTAGCACTATGCAGATGATATTTCTTTTTCCCCTCGCTTGCGTACTTCCACCGCAACCAACCAATACCTCACGCAAGTCAACAAGTACACAGAGGAAAATACTTCATGGGATGAGCCTGATACTTCACTTAGGTTTTGTTTTCTCAACTAAAAATTTTTTGGTTAATTCATTTGCACCAAAAATTCCTGCCAAGGAAACCTTAAACTTATAGGAGTGAATTACGAAACTGAGAATTTCAGGTTTCCTCCCTGCATGCATGGATGTGGTTAACTACATACATACACTTTATTGAATCCCTTGGGGTAATTTGTCCTCTGCATTTGACCCATCCTATAGTTAAGAGCAGTGGGCAGCCACAGGCGGCGCCCGGGGACCAACTCCAGTTCTAAAGCCAGTTCCTTGGTCAGGGGTACTGGTTGGAGTGTTCCTATGATGCATGTTTTTGTGGGTGGGGGAAACCGGAGTACCCGGAGGAAACCCACGCGAACACAGGGAGAACATGCAAACTCCACACAGAAAGGCCCCAGGCCGGAATCGAACCCAGGACCTTCATGCTGTGAGGCGACAATACCACCGTGCTGCCATTAATAGACTTAAGCTGAGCTTGCTGTTGGGCGGCTCACACTGTAAAATTACTAAGCTTATATAATACACATTTTCCTTCCTTTTTTCACTACTCTCATTTAATGTGTGAAAAATTCTTCTCTCCATCCCTCTGCCTCTGAGTCTCACTGTCTCATCTCTCAGTTGGCCTCTGATTCGCTCACTCCCTCTCTCTTTCACACACACACAAACACACACACACACGCACACACACTCTCTTTTTCTCGCACCTACTCAAGTAACACAAGTACGCACATAATATGGAGAGATTCTAGCTTTGCCAATGCTGTCAGCCAGTTATTGTCTCATTCCGCTGAGGTACAACAGACTTGTGTAAGCGGAGCTACAGTGGACAGTGGAGGGAGGCCTCGCTACATTACCCCATCACTACCTGCAACGGTGGCTTCTGTAATTTTCTTAAAATTTACATCCAACTTCCCTGTCAGTGAAATTCCACATGTACACCTAACTTCCCTTAGCATCCAGGCCGTTACCAGCAACAAGTGCAAAAGCCATGGTCTGTCATAGTGTAAGGTTGAGTCAGCGGCCTTGATAAGGTACTGTGCCTCGCCCCACGAGGGCACCATTAATGCTGAAAAGATTTTGGAGCAACATCATATGGTGCCTTCAAAACAACATCTTTTCCATGGATGCCAATGTATATTTCAACAAGACAACAAGACAGTATTCTGAAGGCATTGCAAACGTATGGCTGGTTAATTAAGAAGAGGGTGCGGGTGCTGGACTGGCCAGTCTGCAGACCTGACTAGTCTCCAATAGAGAACATGTGGCATATTTTGAAGCTCCATAATAGCGTGTACCTCCTGATTTGTTTGCAAGAAGACTGGGACAAAATTACATCTGAAACAGTTTGTCATAATCTTCAGTCCCTAAATATTTATTAAATGCTGTTTACAGAATTGCAACATTAAACAGAAGAAAATACTTTACTTTCTGACATTATTTAACATACATTGGAAGAATAAAAATGGAAGAATAAAGTTCTGCCTCATACGTCCTTGAGAGACAGAGAATGACAAAAACGAACTCCCAGGGGCGGGGAAATGGTCTGTTTGCAGCGATTCATGATCACTTCTGTGATATAACACCGGAGGGCATTTCGTGCATTTCAACCTCACAACTCTGCCAGGGCAATTTTCTCTCTCTCGCATTTTTTTTTTTTTTTTGTTAACAATGAGCTTGAGATTCTTCTGTCTTGAGCCAGAGGATAAATTCGAAAACGAGCTCTCAGCCCTATCAACATGCTCTAAGGAATGCTTCACATTTAGAGAAGCAAGGATCATATTTCACACACAGGAATACACCCACAGTGCACTTAATGACGTCGGTCTTCTGAGGAACCAGGAATGCGTGGTCAAGCATGAAATCAGAAGCGGGAAACAGACTGTGTTAATCCTTACAAGAAAAAAAAAAAAACAAAAAAACACTAAAGCCTCCACAATTCTGGAGTATCATCAGTTAATTACTATGACAAGCAAACCTGAGTAAATTAAAATAAATTAATGCTTTTGAGGTATATAAACTAACTGCACACCTTCCTCCAACTTAATAGTGCAATCTCAAAATGTCCACTTCCATTAATTTTAATTTAATTTTAAATGAATCATCATAATCCAATTACATTAAATTTTAACAGTGTCTATAGTGTTTAAATAGTTTCTAAAAATTAACTGTTGGAAACGTTTTTGGAAATTATTTGCACTGTGTTAACCTCAGAGA
The DNA here is from genome assembly GCA_029721435.1 of Gymnothorax reevesii. Taxonomy (NCBI): domain Eukaryota; kingdom Metazoa; phylum Chordata; class Actinopteri; order Anguilliformes; family Muraenidae; genus Gymnothorax; species Gymnothorax reevesii. Next base: position 91,932,186 of record CM056580.1, read on the forward strand.
TTCTGTAATTGTTCGGCTGAAAGATTTTAAATGGAGAAGAGCCGCAGAGAACTCATTCTCCCTCCTGTCATGAAGCCCAATGCTTCCCAGCCTACCTGAGACAGACACTAAGAAGTAGATTTTCATGAAATGTAAAACATAGCAGAGTCCGAGAGCAGTGCTTTTGACGTCACACTAACCAACACTAAAAACATGTCATACGACATTTTGTTTACTTAGCAGAAGCTTTTATCCAAAGTGATTAACTGCAATGAGCGATGAACACAGAAGATCAGTGGAACAGCTGCATTAAACAGTGCAAACTTAGTACGATTCATATAATTTACTTGTCAGCTCAGTCACGAACAGCAAAAAATATTAAGTCTCGTATCACAGATAGCATTCGTCAATGACAGCTGGCTTCTGACCATGCTTGCCATATGCAATGAACACATAGCAAGAATGATTTCCCTGCGTTTCCTGGCAAGTTCAAAAGGCTTACGTATAATGCAATGCATCCACTCCATTCCCTCTTCATCAATCTTCCAGTCATCAACAGGAGGAAACATCCGGAAACTCGAGGCCAAAAAGAGTAACATAATTTGATTTAAAGAATGTCTCGGCATTGATCTCCCCCTGAAGGCATTCTCCTATTTCCAACTCGCTGAAAAACCGAAGTGCTCAAAATATGTTTAGATGAACATGTTAGCGGAGATAGAGATGCTTACGTTCATCTGAAACCTTATGGTCACACCAGCATGGTTTTAAACTATTTGTACTTAGCCTACTCGTGACTGTTTCAATCGAGGATGCAGAGGCTTAAGTGTGGGGAAAGAAACTTCAAAATGTAATTAAATGGAAAATACCAGACTAGAACAGTACAGGATTCCTGTGACCTAGATCAAGTGCGTCCGATGTAATTCGCTAATGACCATGGTGGGTGTTTTTGTGTTAGCCGAGTGCTACGATACCTGATACAGTTAGACAACTAACTGAGGTGATCAATCAAGACCTTAGTAAGCAGAATAAAGAGTATAGTGTAAGGCTGTGATGTACACCAGCACCACAACAAACCATATTTGGAGGAGATTGGACACTCCTGACTAAGGGGTTTCAGCATATTTGATTAGCACCAGGAAATGCTGAGTGTATTCTCCATCAGAGCACAGCCAGCTCATATTTCCCTTGTTCCTGTGAGGAAGATATTATGATAGCCAGGTGTTTCCTGGAAGGATCTCACTACTGACTCAGGGCGCAGGGATTTGATGCTAATGGCAGTCAGACTGCAGTCAGGAAAAGGAATTTGATTACATTACAGTAATTTATCAGAGTCTTTTATCCAAAATGACTTGCATTTGGTTAGACTAAGCCATTCCCCCTCGGAGCAATTTGGGGTTAAGGGTCTTGCTCAAGGCCCAACTGCTGAACTGACGTAACTGTGGCTTCACTGGGCTTCGAAATGCCGACCTTACCCGCCCCCCAGTCAACAACATTAGCCATAGGGTACAGGCTGCCCAACAGCAAGGCTTTACCATTTGCCACTCATGGCCCTGTCGCTAGGTCCCTCTCACCTACTATGCATTTCCATGAGTTGAAATTCCTCTATCTGTGAGGTCTGAACAGGCAAAACTTTAAACCAGCTGCCACAGCAATGCTGGTATTGTATTGCCTTAGTCTGTGTGTGTGTGCTATCAGGGTAAACTTCAACAAGACTAGTCTGTAACCATTAAGCAACTGCCATGAAAGATTTTTTCAGTATTTTCACCCGTGTTTATTCGTACTGTCTGTCTGTGCATCTGTTCGTGGACAATTCTTGCGAGTGCGATAGCATTGCAACCTTTTAACATGCAGTTACGAAACATCACAGGTGAGTAGTTGGAACAAAAATGAAGGATAAATTTGAAGATGGGAGCGAAATTACTTGAACAGGGCGTGGTCTGAGTACACACTCTCTGAACAGGGAGTGGTCTGAGTATGCACTCTCTGAACAGGAGTGGTCTGAGTGCACGCGCGCTAAACACGTTACGATAATGAATAATACTGAAAACAATACCAGCATCGCTGCTGCGGGAGGAGCAATCCCAGATGGTCTCCAGCTGTTAATGTCTTTTTACCCTGGGTGCACAAACCCTGCAGTTTTGGCCAGTATCACCAGGTGGTTTACGTCAGTCTACTGCCAATTTCAAACTTAAAAACTGGTGCCAATACTTGCCAGGCAAAGTCAATCGCTTCATTAATCCAGACCAAAAATAACCAAAAGGCTAGTGTACATACCAGGCTTTCAGTACAAACACAGGAACCATACAGTCAAAGCCTAGGACTCTAAGAATGTGCTTATACATATTCAATGCGCGATGCATGTGCTAAGCCACGATTTACTGTGACAGCCAGCCACCACTTTTTACATTAAGTGTGTTAATCTTCAAGTCGATATTCCACTTTTTGATTGGGTAATGAGATACTCAGTTTGATGACCAGCAGATGCTGAAAACATTCCGGAGGCTTATTGGTTCCGTTTTGATGTTTGGAGGAGGTGGTAGTACAGAGGAAGAGGTGTTAAGGTTGTGTTTTTGGTCACCTTTCAACACAGATCTGAGGATGAAGGTGTGAGTAATGTTGATTAAAGCGTGTGTGTGTGTGTGTGTGTGTGTGTGCGTAATATGCCCCATAGACCTCAGAATGATGTAAAAATGCATTGATCACCACCACTAATGAAGTTGAAAGGAGGTTATGTTTTCCCCGGCATTAGTTAGTCCATCAATTAATCTAAAGTTCTGGACCAATTCTGATGAAACCATGTGGTAGGGTTATAAATGACAGCAGACTTTATCAGGGTAAGGTCAAAGGTCAAGGTCAATATTGCAGAAAGGTCCAATGCTATGTTTCAGACGGAGGTACGCGCTCTGTTGAGTGCCCATTTAGTTGAGAACATGAGTGACATGAATTACTCTTTCAAGATTCCAAGCTTGGAAGATGGAGTGTTTAGCATGAATATTGATAATGGAGGTGGGGTGGATTGTCGAAAAAGTGGCCAGGAAAGTTAGGTGCTAGGATAGACGGTTAACTTTGTACCAGGATTCCTATGTGGCCGAAATGCAAGGATTTGTGCAAAGGAAAAGTGATGTAATTTTAAGGCTAAGCAATGGAAGGCCGGTGAGGGATATAGGTCAATTTGAATACTGTTTCGCCCTCATCCATGAGAAAGTCCTATCAGATTCTCCACTGGGCCAATGAACCAGAAATTGAAGTTGGCTGGACAAGTAATCATTTATGAAACTGTGAATGATGCTATAGGTTTCTAAACAGTATTCAGTTCTGTTCTTGGAAGTTTGTCTCTCCGATAGAATTGGTGTATTACTTCATCTGAAATGGTGGACCATTCGGATTCGGTGGATGATGTGTAATTAATTTTCAGTAAGATAGGAACTCTGATGGCTGAGGCCCCAGCCAAGTAGTGATAGCGCTACAAGTTCCTGTCTATCTATGGTTTCAGAAACGGTCTTAAGGACGGCAACGAAGTTGAGCTGGCAGAGATTGGGGAAATTTGTTAATAGTTGAACGCAGAGGTAACTGATCTCAGAAGTCAATTTACAGGGCAGATTTTGGGCAGCAGCATTCTGTTTCAACTCTACCGCGTCTGCCGAAAATCCTTTGTGTTACAGCGATAACTCAAAAACGATTTTATAGATCCTTTTTCAAATTTGATATGCTTTCAGAATCTCTCAAGGTGGAGAACTGGATTGATTTTTGGCCTTTTAATACCAATAATAATAAATTAATTAAATATTTTATTTCCTGGAACACCTCTTTTTGGGGAGCTTTTGCTTGGCGGCTTCCGCTGATATACCCTTTGCTGTTGAGGTGACAGTGTACACCTTGTTTTTTTTAATTACCTTGATCTTCTTGCTTTGTCCTTACTTTCAAGCAAAAGAAATGCAACACAGCAAGGAATAAGTCCAACCAGCCACTGTGCATCACTATCATTAAGCACAAAAGCTGTGAGGCCTGTATACGGTTGTCTAATGTGTTTGGACGGAATCCACAAGGTCAGCAGATAATACACCAATGTTGCCACAGTGAGATCGCCAATGACGGATGAGCAAGGCCCTACCATACATTACTCCTGGGGGATTATCCCCTACTTAATCCAATTAAAGGAACTGCGAGTCCCTAACTCGCAATAGACAAAAGTGTTGGCTAATTAAATGTAGCATAGCTGTATAACGCTTCTTACCTTATCTAATATTTCCGCATCAAAATGAACAAGATCTATGGGAGAGATAAGCCATCTCCAGAAACACTTTCTTCGGCTAAAGCGGAGGAGGATAATCAGGGATTCCGAGGACATATTATTTGGGTCGGCTTGGCTGGGTCTGGCTTCGCCCGAGTGGGTTCGGAAGTGTCAGGCTAACAGCATAAACAGGCTGCGCTGAGTGTAAACTCCACTTTCCCGGCTAACTTGAGAGAAATGTTGGACGAGGAAAGCTTGCCTTCTGGCTAATTTTCTTGTTGCAAAAACGTAGCAATGGACTCTTAAGGGTAAACACCCTGACAGCCCCCTACTCTGGCTGCATGGCAGGTGACCTTAACCCTTAAACTTCCTGCTAAACCATTTGATAGAGCAAACCAATGCTAACTAATGCTTTTCCATTGCTTTTTCTCAGTGAGGAAGTTGGGGTTAATCTAGATTGATTGAAATGGACACTGATACAGGGTATGGAATTTAAATTTCGTTTTTAAATGGGGCTTTTTCCATCAGCTAAAATCCAGGTGCACTTCAAAAAGAATGGGAGGGAAAGTCACAAAAAATCAACTTCACAAGAGGCAGGGGTGCAAAATGATGAGGCTGGGGCTTTTTCCACAGTTTTGCAGGACACCCGTTTCTTTGAGCAGGACTCCCTTATGGCTTCCATTAGAATGCACAAGGCTTCAGATCAATTCGGCAAGACAACGCGGGTCGCCATTTCCTCTCAATGTGTCTGCAAATGGCTGCATGAGCCAGTCAAATAGGAGCAGTATTGAATTATTCAGAGAATATGGACTGTGTGTGTGCGCATGTGTGTGGTATGTGCAAGCACGCATGTGTGTGTGTGTATGTGTTTGTGTGCGTGTGTGTTCTGAGTGCAAGTCTGCACACATCGTGTGAGCACATGTATGTGCATGAACTTTTTCAACTTTTTCAATGTTGCGATCAAGGCTGAATGACTGAAGAATATTATTTCAATTTTGAAAAGAAAATCAACTATGCTATAATGAAATAATAAAAACAATAATCATCATCATCATCATCGTGATTATGACCTAATGATTAATAAGATTGAAATAAATTTTGTATTATTGAGGACATAATTTTTTTTTTCAACATACAGATCTTGTTAAAATTTCAGAGTTGATTTATAAGTACTTTGTTAACTTTTAAAAAGCCATTTAGAATAAAACGTTGTTTGAAAGTTTTTGAAATGCTGAAACAAATACTGACATTATTTCAACCATATTTCAACTGTGAAGGTCGGTCATATGCCGGATAGGTATATTACTGCAATTTTCACACCTCAGTCTGCATTTATTTACATCTCAAGAACTGAGCATCAATGGACACGTATCATTTAACGACGGCAACTAATCAACCTGTCTCAGTCCACAGGGCTTCCATCAATTACCAAATAATTTCTAGCATGAATGACCAGTCTGATTTCAGTACAACACATTTCTAAAAGATATTTAACTCCCAAATCATTTTCTAGATCGACTTTACAGTGAGTTTTCCGGACAATAAATCAAGCTGGTTCGTATGACACTTTCAACAGAAAGGCTTGAACAAAAAGAATGATTTATGCGCAGATACAAAGCATCATATATTAAAATGACTAAACTGGAGAAAAATTAAATTAGTGTTACGATGGCTCCAATGGCACAAAAAGAAGATAATGCGCATGCTTTAAGATTGGCGAAATTTCAACAGGTGCATATTTGCGCAACTGTCACTCCATACCGTACTAGTTTGTGACGCTGCAGAGTATTCAAAAATTCTGGATTATATTATGGTATAGTGCGGTTGTAACTGGCCGATGTGTTGGCTTATTCTCCAGAGAGGCCAGACTATCATCGCTACACAAATATACTGTGAGCAAAATATTTCAAAGAACCTCAGAAACAATGTGCTAAATGTTGGACCGAAACAGGTATTTATCCTCTTAGCAGAAGACCATCTTAATGGCCAAAGAAAAGTGTCCCACAGCCCACTCCTAACGAACATCAGAGCTACCGTACAGAAACTACCCGCAGAGATGCCAAGTCTCACGCATTAGGCGTAGGTCTTATAGGCTTATTCACCGTAGCCCGTAATTATTCACTGAATGCTTAATGAGATTCTCATGCGGAATTAAAATCCTTGTGCGTTGAAGTTTCCGTTTCACTTGCGTAAAGGTGAACCTCATCAAAAGTAACATGGAAAGCGAGGACTTCCCGTGCTTCTCTTTACTCAGGGATTGGAAACAATGCGTTTCGTGATCGATTCAAGTGTTTTAATGAAATAAGACGTTTTTCTGTCTTCTAATCCCTCAGTAAAGACAAGCCTGGGAATCCCCGAGTCACAATCGATTTCCGTGTCATTAGTGGGGAAATCCACCGTAATGCACGTGAAACTGATTAACTTGATGCACAATGACTTAAATTCCGCGAGTGAATTTCTTCGCTGCGCTTTGATTGAATAATTGCTGACAACGGTACAGAAACGTGAATACCACTAAGAGGAGATACTCACGCCTAAGACGTAAGCCTTGGCATCTCTGTAACCGGTAATAGACGGACAAAAATCTTTGCCGAACACGAGCTGGCATAGGTATCTGACGGACACCCAACAGTGTTTTGCGTTTCTAAGTACCTTTTTCTGAAGTTAAGATATTGCATCACCACTAACAAAGTAGCCCCCCGTCGTAAACGAATTGGGAGTCAAAGCTTTCCAGCTTCACATAATTATGACGGGCTTCGTTCCCTCTGAGATTCAGTTTATCGGGCTTAAAATCTTACCTTCTCTTGCCTTCAGCAGTACCGTGTTGGCCACAATATTCTCCAGCTCCATCAAAGTCCTCTGTAATATAATCGCGGATCACGGAAAGTAGGCGCACAGTTCGAACAGAAATAATTCGGATCGGATCCCCGCTTTCTTCGTTGATCTCGCCCAGATTTTCAGGCGTATTTAGTCGTTTTTCTGTATGTATGTCCCTTGATCGCACTATCTACTTACATGCCATTGTGAATTAGTGATAGAGTCCTGTATACATGAGATCCGTGCGATGTCAGCGTGGTTCATGTTGCCTGTTTCAGTATTCCCCTGGATCAGCCTTTTCCAATGTCAACATACAGCAATCTTCGGAGTAGTTTAGCGAGAAATGTCATTTTAAATTACTTTCTTTAGTCAGCGTCACGAAACGTCGACATCCTTTTAACACAGTCGGTCGCACTCAAATTCGAAAAAGCTCGATAGCTCACATCCATTGGAAGTGGTAAAGTACACTATGCGTTGTCACAATATCATCGTGCTCCCCCTCTTGGTGCGCAATCTAAGCTGGGCTGGTTTCTCTCTCTCTCTCTCTCTCTCTCTCTCTCTTTCAATGTAGGGTTTGGCCTCTGTCCAAGCGGCTTTCCCCGTCGCTTTGGTCGGGTTTTTTTGGTCGGATCAGTCAGGTAGGTCGCTCCTTCCCGTCGGCTTCCGGGCGGCCAGCCCAGATGGGTTTATAATTTGTTCTTGGTCGCTCTTCTAGAGCAAATCTGGATGTAGCCCGGCGACTGCTGTGACTCCACCGCTCGAACCGCAAGTGGTCGGAAGAGGCGTATATTCCGCCGGCCCTGACGCACGGACGCTGTGAGAGGAGAAACACGTCTGGCTGTCAAAGACATCTGCAAGATGAACAATTTTTGTCATCCCCAGCATGCGTACGGTCCTTGGAGGGGGTGAAGGATATAAAGCTCCAAAGAAATTAGAATAAAGTATTGATCAAACACCTCCGATCGCGCACTGAATCTGGAGGTTTGGGCAATATATTACGTTTACGGACGCCAAATTTTTGAGTGCTGTCATCACATATGGGTTGCCACTTGGTTTATGCAATATCAATTTAATCGTCGTAGTCAGAGAAAATGCAGTCCAAATGTTTGACCTTTTCTTTTTCTTTGCATCTGTCTGACAGACTGAACGCAACCCACTTGTTCGCACCAATTCAACAGCTTTTCGGTGAGATAATAATTCTGAATTTTGACACAGCTGGCAAGCTGTACAGGCGAAATGATGTGTCTCTCGAATAAAATAAACATCTTTAAAATTGTTTCAAATTAAATATTCATTAGGCATACACCAGGCCCTTTTCCATGTTACTCCATCATCAAAACGATTCCAGGTAGAAATCACGTCAAGAAAAGTGTCTTATCATTCTGAAAAACGTCTCTCATGCCATTATTGTTGCAATGGGGGTGGCACGGCCGCCCCATAGCAAGAGGATAGTGGGTTTGAATCTGGCCTGGAACCCCTGTGTGGAGCTTGTCTGTTCTCCCCCTGTTCAAGTCAGCTTCCTCCGGACACGACGTCTGTTCGAGGTCTCATGTTTGCTGGGTCCGGTATCCTCCCACAGACTAAAGACCTGTCAGGCTATCAGGATATTCTAAACTGCCATAAATATGCGTAAATTGCGTGTGACTTGAGTCCTACATGTGTTTGGAATGAGTACAAAAAGGATGACGCGGTATGGCAAAATATGCTGAAAGTGTAGTTAAACAATAAATAATTATTGGCGTATAAGAAAGATAACATGCAGCAACAGGGGACTATGTTGGGGTGCGAATATGAATCTCTTGATTAAAAAAAAAAACTTGGGTCTATTTCTTGGGGGGTTGGGGAAAGGCATATGGTCATTAAACTATCTTACATGAAAGAAAGAGAACTTTAATGAAATATGATAACACTGAAGAGTAGTTTCAAAATGAGAAATCAAATTTTATAATGCAAAATGGCACCAACTTTCTCAATATTTGTGTAAATTACTGAATAATTTTGCATATTTTATTTAAAAAATGGCTGTTTTTTCTTGAGGACCTCTAGATGTAGAATATGAACTTCAGCCCCAGTAATAAAATTACTGCACAAATGTTCTTTGCACAAAGGCTTTGTACTCCACAGATTTAGTGGTAGTTTATTGGAAATTCTGAATATTATTTCTGGAAATAATCCACTATTGTACTTTTTCTCTGAAAATTTTGGCAAATTTACTGGTAAATTATCAAATAACCCCTTGCAGAAAGGACAATAAATAACCTCAATCATAAATTGAAGATGAATACATTCTTCAGTTGGGTATTCGGTATATCAAACATCATTTTTAAGTGTACTTTGTGAACTACAGGGAGATCAAATTTGGCATTCCTGTCTAATCAGACTAATGTCTTTTTTATCCCCCAACAAGAAGTGGCTGGAGATATAGGAATGAGCGTTGTCCCTCCCACAATGTATAATTCCTCAGTTTGAGAGTTGAAGACAAGTACATTACCTATCCCTCAATCAATTAAACTAACAGGATTGTTTCGCTAACACCATGGCATCTATCTATCTATCCATACTCTGTACCCGCTTCTTCCTCATTAGGGTTGTAGGGGGAGCTGGAGCCTATCCCAACTGTTCCTAGGCGAAAGGCAGGGCAGCCTTTGCTCTCACTCTCATACCTATGGGCAATTTAGCATCTCCAATTATCCTGACGTGCATATCTTTGGACTGTGGGAGGAACCAAGAGTACCTGGAGCCGGAGGAAACCCATGCAAACATGGGGAGAACATGCAAACTTCACACAGAAAGGCCGCAGGCCAGATGGAACACACAACCTACTTGCTGAGAGGAAACAATGCTAACCACTGTGCCCTACACCATGGCAACTGGGTAAAATTTTCCCACCTTTTGGCTATTATAATAAGAAGTTCTGTATCTCGATAACTGTTTGTTCCAGACATACGGTTCAAAACTTTTTGCCGCATTGGAGAATTGCACAATTATGACGCATCATTCTCGATCAAAGCCCAGTGCTTAAGACTTATTTTCAACAATTTATACTTACAAAACATCTAAAACTCAAGAATTGAAATTCAGTTTGTCCATGAGCAATGGCAGGTGGTCAGAATTACATCTGGACTGCGTCACATGTTCAAAATATGTTTAAAACAAGTATGCTGGTATCTAAAACTGTTCAGTTTAAAAAAAAAAAAAACACTGAGAGAAACCCATTTTCAACTGTTTTTATATTGTAACATAGAAAGTTCTTGCTCAAACATTATAAAAGTTAGGTTTATGGTTCAATGCTTTTTAGAACTGGGGAAGTGCACTTAACGGTGGAGTTACTGCTCAGGGGTTTAGGGGCTAAAAAGGTTTTTAATAAAGCCACCTCATCTTCTTTTTTAAAACAGACCAAATTATATTTCTGAAATCTCCTCATATAACATGACGTTTTCTTCTCCATTCAACAAATGTGCAATGTACAAAATCCCTACTTCCGTTCAGTTATTGTAACGTATACATTTTCTTCTTATGGACATACAATTTTAACTTTGAAAAGGTTGGTATGGCATAGAAAACCCACATAAAAACTGAAAGCGTGCAATTTCTGAGTTTATTTTGATTTGTATTTCATTCCAGGCTGTTTGAAGACGAGACATTTTGTCCAGAAATGAAATGTCCAGTAAAATCCTTTCTAAATGCCAAAGCTTTTGTGTTGCTGTTCCAAATTCAGAATAATGAGTCAGTCATCTGTTAATGGAGTAACTGAAATGCCTACTCCGTTCACATATTCATACAACCTCATGCCTACTACCCAGAAGTCCATTTTGGGCCTTGATGAACCATTGCTCCAAAATCAAGGGAAGTCCTTACCAGGAATGTGGAGCTCCCTCCATCTTTCCACCATGGAGTTAGACGTGATAAAATCAAACAGAAGCTTGTTTATATGGCAAGTGGAATATTCAGAAAGATATCTGTATACTTTCCTTCTGCTACCTCTTTGAAATCTCCTTCTTCTACAGTTGAACTATTTGGAAAATCAGACTCCGTTTCATTTTCTCCGTAATAACATGAGTTGCTTGTTCTCTGTAATGATCTGATATCCAGTCTCGTAAATGAGAATCAGAAATGAGCCCTCCAAAAAATAGCCAAAATCCAATGACCATCTGGATCCTTTATCACAGGGGTTCCCAAACTCGGTCCCGGGGCCTCCCTGTGTATGCTGGTTTTTGTCCCAACCATAATTGCCATCAAAGGACTTTAACAACCTGTTAATTTGTCGAAATTGGGTGCATTTTGTGTTTGAATATGTTATTTGCTGTTTTAAGCCAAATTTTAATAGAAATATTCAATTGTGCCATTAAGAATAAAAAAACTGAATAAAAGACCATGGCATATAAAGTTTTTTTTTAATCTGTCTGGCAAGCAATTTTAGGTAATAACATTTTTAAACAGATAAAATCAGATACTGAGAAAATCAGTGACCTCCAAATTAGGTTGCTGAAGACAGGTGATTAGAATTCTTTCAAAATAATTTGCTTGCACTCAATCACAAAAACATAACATAAACAGGTTTGACTCAGTCATTTGCTTGTTTAGTAAATTGTTATTTTTTGCAACCAAGTGCCCACAGTTTCACCCTTTAGGAACCAACTGATTTTTTTCCCTTTGATTAGGTACATTTTTCCCTCTTTTTATGCAGATGTTATTCATATATTGCAATGTGGATGCAGAATTTATTCCTCACTGTTTGCATGCGTATCTGTCAAAATACTGTTTGACGAGAGAGGGTAAATTGCTGCTCTGAACAAAAATGCACCTAATTAAGACAAATTCACAGCTTGTTAAAATACTATGACTGCAAAGCAGGGTGGAGCAAAAACTAGCAAACACAGGGAGGCCCCAGGACCGAGTTTGGGAACCCCTGCTTTATCAGAAATGGCTTGTTAACTAGTGACCTCTGCTGAGCTTTTGTAGAAATGAATAAAGGATCCTGTCTTTTCACTTAGTCAATCACCCAAAAAATAAAATGTTAAGGATCCTGAAGAAATATGCATTTACGGTTTTGCTTATTGCTTTTTATATTGTCGCTCAGCCCTCTTGAGCTGGAGGAAATTAAAGAATAAAGTGTGTAAACATTACGGCTTGTCGTAATTGGAGTATCGCCCTGCAAACATCGAAAGGTCAGTTCAACCAGACACCAAAGCCTTTATCCTAATAAGCTTTTACTATGTCATATTGCCTATCCAACGTCTGTCTACTTATCCATACAAGATCCCGTGGAAAGTGGTCTTCTCTTCAGCCCTGGCCAACTGAATCAGGGGCCAGATCTGTCTGGCTCACCTGTGCTCAACTGCCAGATCCTCCACAGAGTCTGACCCCTTCTCTAAGTGATTCAGCAGGACACATTAGGGGTCTTTGGAAACTTAGGATCTCCATTAGACATTAAAATAGGCCTGAAGTTCCGCAGGTTTTGAACAAAGCAGCCGCGTTTGACAAACCCATACATGAGAAGTTGAGATGGTTTATTTCCCGTTCAGTCAGAAAGGGACTAAACCTTTCAGGAGCTGGGTTCACAAAAATTGTTTACTCAATGATTCCACTACTGTTTTTGGTTCTCAATGGCTGGGAACAGCTGGTTTTTCATCCTCCCTTTACCTGAGAGTCAGGTAAAGATGTGCAGACCAATAGAGAGGAATAATTGTTCTGTCGTTGCCTGGTGGAAAAGAAAACTAGGATTGGATAAAGAATTCGAGAGCCTGAATTAAGTGCCTCAACTCTACAGCTTGATATATGCTCAATATAGCCAAATGTGCCTTGATTTAATTCTGCTGCTTGAGGTAATGTAGTTTGATTTACATTATCCTCCATTGTGTAGCAGCTTACCCAGCATTCTGGTGTCTTTAATGGCAAAACTGTCGACAGATGTGCGTAAAATAAGCAGAAAAGTCATATTTAACCTTGGCTTTCCATTTCAATGCTGTAAAAGCTGTGTTCCTGCAGAGACAATGGTATGAATTCATGGGAAAATATGCATTGAATCAACCTTTCATCGTGTCTGGCACACCCTTCTATTCGTGATAATGAACACCTAAACAGGATGTGGCTGTAAATGAAATGTTAAAATGTTTTTGAAGACTCCCTTCCCCTTGGTTGCTGTTGGCAGTGGATGTGAAAGGAAGTGAAGGATTCTGGGAGATACCACTCTTGCCAGCCCTGCTGCTCTCTAAATCACTCCGCCGCAGGAGTGCGGTTTTGGTGTTTGTCAGTGACATTTGATTATGCAAACTTGTTCATGACGGGCTTGGTATGTTTTTCCAGCAAACTGCATCGACTTAGAGGTTTTACACGGTCTCCTCATGTAAATTTTGTAAGATTAATTTTCATAAAGTTTTTGAGAGTGAGAATAGTTTGACACCAGCATTGTACGACACAACCGAATCAAATGAACGACCGTGGCAGGCATTAGGAAGGTTCATACTTTTGATTCACATTTTGACAAGGTGTCGTACTACAGCTATGTCTGGATACTGATGATAAGCAAAAGAAGGGACACTAATCTCACCACACTTTAAAAAGCTGGCCTCATTAGCCCAGACAGTCAGTGGTTTTTTTGGTTGGAGAAAATAAGCACCATCATTATCAACAGGTGAAAGAACTATAGAAAGAAAGGAATAATTTTTCAAAGTATACTGTGATAGAGCAATATAATGCTTTTTGTACACAACCTGATTTAATTTCACTATTAATCCAATCATTGATGTTCTTTTTGCATGAATTTATTAGTCTATTAGCCCAGAATCACATACACTGCCCATCCAAAAAAAAAAGACGCACACTCAAATATTTAGTTGGAACCCCTGTAGCTTTGATTACAGTGCAAATTCATCTTGTCATTGTTTTGATAACCATATGCAATGCCAGAACATATATTTTTGATCAGAAATGCCATCATTTTTGGCCAAGATCTTGTCTTCTCAACAAAATGGTTGAACCACAAGGTGGTCTTTCTTGAGCACATCCCAAAAACTGTTAATGTGTTTAAGGTCAGGACTTTGTGGTGGCAAATTTGTTTGTGGAAATGACTCCTCATACTTGTTTTTCCTCATTAATGGTTTTCTTTGCTAGATACAGGCCAATAACTTGCCTGTTCTGAAATACTGTAACATCTTTTCCACCATCAATCGATGCGTCTTCCAACGTGATTTTTTAAGAAATGAGTAGCAACGTGCTTCATCAGTCAGGGTTAAAATGATTATTGCCAGCTGAAACATATTAATAACCATAATAATGATCTAATTATAGAATTTGTTCAGTTAATTCCAAACTGTGACTTTTTTTTTGGACGGGCAGTGTATCTCTCTGAAGGCTCTTTCTCTGATTGAGCCGCGAGGCTGCTGAGTAATATTGCCGTGTGATGAGTCTGACTTGCACTGGAAATTGTAGCTCATTGTTTACCAGTGCACGCACGTAACCGTGCACATAAAAATGTTTCTAATTGCTCATTACTGGCTTCATCTCATGCTAATTCCGTGTTTGAATGTGTATTTGGGCTGTACCTGACAGTTACACTGTATTTACTCAGTTACCGTTGATGGACAGTTCCTCATTCTGGCATTTCAAGCAAAATGTAATGCATTTAGTCTAAACCTCTCCGTGGCTATCAAACATTCTGAAGGAGAGTGTTTCCCAATTTCAGTCCTGAGGGCCCCACCCCGTGTGCTGGTTTTTGTTCCAACTACAATTGCTATTCCACGATTTAAACTGGCTGTTAACTTTTTAAATGACAATTTTCTTCATCATACCCATTTCGAGGGAATATTTAACCTTTTTACGCCACATTATATCAGAATAAGACTGTGCATGCCATGAAGAATAAAAATGACCACATATCCACATTGTAACATATCGGAAAGAATTACATTTAACGAGAGAATATGTAACCAATGACAAAATTAGTAGTTTCCAAATTGGAGAAACCAGGGATAAATCCAGCCGCCCATCCATCGATCCATTTTCAGCCTCGAATCCAGGGCCATGTGGTGGGGATAGCGGACTCGAGCAGACCAGGCATCCCCCTTCCCAAGTGCTTCCTCCAACCCTTCCTTTGGGATCTCAAGTCTTGGATAAATAGTTGTGGAAATTAACTATTTACTTGGCAAGCTAATGTTAGCCAAATATGTTTTGTACCATGTTTATGAGCTTAAGTTCAAGCAACGTATTTTGAGAGAACTCAACACCTGTGTTCAGCGACCTAATTTGGAGCTACTTTCTTACTGTCCAATCTGTTTAAAAATGCTTTTACCCAAGATTGCTCACATATATATTTATTATACATCACATTATTTTGAAAATATAAATCCTGTTAAATACCAAGGAAATTATTGGTGTCACTGAAGGTAGTTACTTTGCCGGTTAGTTTTTTAATAGCAATACTCACCGGATCAAAAGATGCCATGGCCAAAGGAGAGCAAAACTGTTGTTCTGATTGGCAAGCTTAGTATCAGAACGGAAACGCATACATACCACAGCTGTAATGTAGAGGTGGCTCAGTGATGTTTTGGTGCGGTTGTCCAAACGGAGGTCCAAGAAAATGAATGGCTTAATGGATTCCACCAAGTATGAGGCCATTTTGGCCAGCGGTTGCCGCTGACAGAAGGCTGAGACCTGGCCATAAGTCAACGTTCCAGTGTGACAAAACACAACTCAAAATCCATACAGAATTGGTCTTTTCTAAAACCGCTGGGCTGAATTAAACAGGATGATCGATAAGAGCTTAACTCTTTTCCCCATAGATTCCCCCCTGCCTTTCCCCATAAAAATGACAAATGACGTCCTTACTTAGCCATATCAAAGACGACATTTGATGCCTTGGGGATACCCCTGTTTTCAATCAATGGGGAGGCTAGGGAGGTCTATTGATGTAGTTATGTAATCATTACGGGGAAGAGTTTTAAGGTGTCATATATAGTCATTATTGGGAAAAAAATTAAACCCCCAAGTAAGTGACTAGTCTTGAAGTGACCTGCACAGAGGAATAGTCCATAAACCACCAAATGGGCACCTTAACTTTGTCAAACACTAAAAGAAATGACTCCATGCTTTTATCCTTGCTATAGGTGGCCGCACCATATATGAAACCAGAAGTGCAGTTAATGGCAAACCCATGGAGGAAACAATTTGGTAGGGTCCACTGAAACAAAGTACAAACATTTGGTCACATATCCTTTACATGCAAGGACTATTTGACGTATTTGATGCATAAACATCATCAGACCTGAGGCGCTTTACCGGGTGATGCTCGACCAGGCCAGCACTGCAGCCATCTTTTTACCTTAAGCCTTCTCTTCAGCATGTAAAATGCACATCCAATTGGATTCAGATCAGATAACTAACTCGATCAGTTGAGAATTTCCTTTTTGGCTGTGAAGAACCCATCAGTTGCTCCAGCGGTATGTTCTGATCATTGTTTAGTTGCATGATGGTGTGCTGTCCAAAATGTCTGGAGGCATTTAGTTTCATCTGAGCAAATGAGATATTTCCGTAGACTTCAGAATTTGTTGTTATACTTCTGTTCTCAATAGGTTCAGCAAAGAAGACATTTGAGCCTTTTCCCACCAGCAAGCATACAGGCCCAAGCCATAACTCCACTTCTGCGTTTCCTGAATGAGGTGATGTGCTCTGGATCATGGGCGTTTCCTTTTTTTTCTTCATTTTCCTCCATCATAGTGGTAAATGTTCAGATGAGTCATCTGCACCTAACCTTTTTCTCCCCCTTTAAGTGCTTTTTGAAAAACATTAATCTCACCTTCCAGTTCCTCAAGCATATCACTGGCTTGCATCTTGAACTGTGCCCTTTGAGTCCTACTGACACAACCGCACCCAGATCCTGAGGGGTCTACCATGAAGCTAGATTTGTGGGTTAGCAATGCATGCTGAGCCTAAAGCTGGGATTATCAATGTTACAAATATGGCTCTCTTGTTCACTGGCCATAATTAATGCAATCTCCATTTGCATGTCTAGCCAGTTTAAGCCAGCTCACGCAAAGAAAACCTGGCTAATGATGTACTTCGTAGGACGTAGGACTTCCCTCTGGAGAGTGTTTTTGATCTGTAGGGCTGTCATGTTTTCTTGACTGGAAAGTATTCTTCAACTGTCCAATATAGTCTTCTTCCTCAGTCAACTGGGTCTTTTGACCCTTTTGAGTTCTACAGCCCGTTTTCCATAATAACGATCAAAACCATCGACTTGGGCATGCCCAGGTTTTTGCAGTGTTCTCGTTTGATTTTCAATTTGCATCAACATCACGGTCTTCCTCAGATCACTACACACCAACAACAATATCCAAAGGCAATAGCAAGGCCTACATTCAAGGCTAGATGCCAACACCTCTCTTCTGCCTTCAGAAATGAATATACCTACCAAACAAAACATCTGCGAAGCAAAGTCAACAAATACTTGTAGTACATTTAGATTGGGGGGGGGGGGGGGGGGGGGGAGGCATTGTCATTTTGAAATGGTTCATCGAATATGGATAACACTCAAAGTGGACAGTCTACACTTTAAGCTTATTTCCAATTTATGCTTCCAAGCTAAATGTGAAAGTACAGAACCAAATTAAACGAGTGTCATCACTGTCCACTACAATCAAGGGCCGAAACTCAGTAACTCAGTTGAAAAAAAAAAATCATGCTTCAATATTTATTTTCGTACTCCACATCGATCAGGAGTACCTTTTTAAGCAATAAGCATACAAAATTTCGCGCATCTAGGTATAATAGTTTCAGAGAAATCTTGTCCCTATTGTGTCCCGGACTGACGGACAGAAGGACGGACACCAGTCCAATATCCCCCGAGGTCCAGGAGGACCAAATGTTTTGGTTTTTTGTTGCATCTTGCTCTCCTGCACGGATTATTTTTGAGTAGAATCCCACAGTTTCGGCCTCCAACCCACAAAATCCTACGTACCGTCAGCACAAGTTGAACATGAATTCAGGACATCCAAATATGTCATATAGAGTATCGTGCAGGCAGTGGTGAGGAATAAAACCAGCTTGGAAACCCATATGAAAGACGACATGAGAGTCAACATTGCAACGAGCAAATTCTTTAAATCAAATATATACAATCTACTCAGCCAGAAATCAACAGAAAAGGTATTCGGCTGGACATTAGCATTTCTTGGCAATAATGTTTCTCTTACATCAAAATATAACAAAAAATCCACCAAAGACAAACAAAGAGTACAAAATTAAAGTACTGGTCCATAGTTTTTAATAAACAAATCCGCTATCAGAAACAAGTGCTTTCAGTATCTTCTCAGCCCATTGTGACATCACCCATCACATGGTGTTTTAGTTTGAGGTTACTTTCCAAAAAATGTTGAAAAAACTATGAACCAAAGACAGAAACAAAAAAACCTCAAAGCAAGGTCTGTTTTTCAATTCTCTCCCGAGGGCCATTTCTTCTCATCACAGAAAAAGCTTCAGCGCTTTTGAAGTGCTAGTGTCCAGTAAAACAAAAATGTATTTGAGAAGATGCACTTGTTTTGTCCTTAGTACTCATCCAACATGTCTGTCCTGGGAACAGTCAGTCCCCTGTCTTTCAGGGCCTGTAACTTGGCTTTATCGGTCTCCTGTTTAGCCTGTTGTTGCGCCCGTTGTTCTTCCAGGATTTCCTCAATGGAGACCTGCTGTAGGACAGTTTCACACTCTTTTTCCAGGTCCTGATAAGAGAGAAATGAGACTCTGTTATCAGCCATATTTCTTCAATTTAAGTGTCTTAAATAAGTTTTGTTACTCAGTTTCAAAGCTAGAACATTTTTCGTCACATACAGCAAACATCTCCTCACGATACACTATAGTAGCCTGTCCCCTGAATATGCCCTGGAAAAAAAAAAAAAAAAAAAAAAAACCCAGTCCCTGCGCACAGCCCAGGCTCCAAAAACAGCAGGAAAAACAACCTGGTCCAGCCTGGACCATCCAGCCAATCACCGACAAGAGGGATGGGGGTGGGGTTTGTGCATTCATGACAGTTTCAGGTAGCATAGGAGGGGGAGAGGAGGAGGGAGGGGCGAGTTAGCTCTCCGATTTGTTTGATGATAATTCAAAAGTCAACTGAAGTGACATCACCCAACCGTGCTGAAAGCACTGCTAAGGCCGATTTCCATATTCATCAACCTTGCCTAAATGTGATACTGCAACATGCGCATGAAAATATGTTAATGTATTCTCATGCGCATTTAGAAGTCTCACAATAGAAAAGGTTGAGGGAAGCAGCAAACTTCAATTTTGCTAAATTATTATTATTATTTTAATAAACACTCACTTGCCATTTTGTCACTTTCAAAAAAAAAAAAAAAAAAAAAGTCCTTGCGCTAAAGGAAATACCTTGACCAATTAAATTCTGACATAGCATACAGTCAACTGAAATGACTGATCGGACATGTTTGTCCCGCACATCCCACGAATGCTTGATTACAGTGGGATGCGGGGGCTTGTCAACACCGTGAAATCATTGTCGTGTCGCTTAAACTGTTCCTACACCATTCTTGCCGTCTGGCAGAGTGCATTATCGCGCTTGAAAGAAGCCACTGCCATCAGGAAACACCATTGACATGAAGAGGAACTTGGTCTGCCACAATGTTTAGATAGGTGATTGGTGTCCAAGTAAAATCCACATGAAAGTCAGCACCTTAGGTTTCCCAGCAGAACATTGCTTGGAGCATCACACTGCCTTCAGTGGGCTGGCTTAATCCTGTAGAGCATCCTGGTGCCATCTCCACTCTAGGTAAATGACGCACATGCCCCCAGCCATCAACGCAAGACAAAACACTCATCAGACCAGGCCTCCTTCTTCCAGTTCTGAAGCTTACGCTCCCATTGCAGGTGTTTAACAGCAGTGGACAGCGGTGAACGTGAGTTCTGTGACCGGCTGATGGGTACACAGCGCCATATGCAGTAAGCTACGATGCGCTATGGGCTCTGACACCCCCCATCATAGCCAGCAGTACATTTTTCAGTAATTTGAGCTACAGTAGCTCTTCACATAGATAGGACCAGACCAGACAGACTAGCCTTTGTTCCCCAACATGGATCAATGAGACTTAGGCGCCCATGGTCCTGTCATCCCTTATCTGGTTGTCCTTCCGTGGACATCTTTGGTAGGAAAACCACTGCAGACCAGGAACACCCCACAAGACCTGCTGATTTAGAGATGCTCTGACCTGGGGGGTCTGGCCATCTCAATTTGGCTCTTCTAAAAGTCACTCAGATCCAAATGTATTTTTCCTGCTTCCAACACTTCAAGTTAAAGACCTGACTGTTCACCTGCTGCCTATCCCACCCCTCAACAGATGCTATGGCAAGGAGACGATCAATACAATCGATATAATTCTTCTCACCGGTCAATAGTTATGTTGTTGCCGCTCTTCAGTGTATGATCGCAAACCGCGTGTACTTCGCAAACCACGACCAAACACCAAATCATAAAAGTCCTACAACCTTTCAGAAGTGTAGTCATCACCAACTGCATTTAATGTATTGACTCCACTGCACTATAGTACAACTCCAATTCCAAAAAGTCAACACATCATGGAAAAATGCAAATAAAATCATGAAGGACGGATTTGAAAAGTCCGTTCACGCTCTACTGTATTAAAAATAGTACAACACCACATTATTTGATGTTCTTGCATGCAACTGTAATATAAATGCTCATTTAACACATGATGTTTTGACTGCAACAGAGTCCATGTAAGTTGGCACAGCTGACTACCATTGCCCATTATCATTGAGTCTTATTGCATCCAAAGTGTGTGGACACTGAAACCATTCCTCCATTATGCAGGTCTTTATCTGCGGAATGGTACACTGCCTTTGCTGCTAAGCATATTTCTTTATTTAATGTGGCATATAATCTCAACAAAGAACAGATCAGGACTGCAGGTAGGCTAATCTAGCACCCACACACTGCTCATGCACCTGCAAGCCACACAAAATGAGCCAAAGCCAAATGCCAAAGCAGAATATGCTCCGGATCACTACCAAAATTAAATCAACTCGTCCTTGGACTACCATCTATCATCCTTCCAAATTTTGTCCCAAAGTGTTCAGACAAACATTACATTACAGATTCTTATCCAGAGCGACGTACAAAAGTACAAGAGATCAGTACAAAAGTGCAGAGCTCCGAGGAAACAAGTACAATGCTAACAGTAAGTGACAGAGAACACATTCAGTTGTTGTAGGGCTAGACCAATATGTAAGCACCAAATATACTGATAAAAAAGATCAAGTAAAGGGCAACAAAATCAAGAAAAAGGGCAACAAAAACAAGTGCAAAGTCAAGCACAGCAAAATCAAGCAAAGGGCAACAAAATCAAGTGCAAAAAAAATCAAGTAAAAGGGCAACAAAATTAAGTGCAACAAAGTCAAGTGCAGCAGAATCAAGGAAAAGGGCAACAAAATCAAGTAAAAGGGCAACTAAGCAATGTGGGATGTAATGACAGAGGATTCAGGGCAGTGGAGTAGGGACAAACAAATGGGAAGCCTCCTTGACATAGGTAGCAAGATGAATGCCAGCTTTTGGACCCGATGCGGATACAGCTACTGTTGCACCTGTCATCTATGGTAAGGAAAACATGGCGGCCATGTCTTTCCAAAAGCCACTTTAAATTTGGACTCGTCAGGCTTGTTTGGACTTATTCATTTCAAAAGACACCAAGCACAGAAAAATCGGCAGTCCTGCATCTCAATGTAGCGGCAAAAAGGGATGACTGAAAGGTTCATGAAAGATTTTCGGAGCTAATTTTGCAATATGTTTTGCCATTACAGTCACCTGATGATTCCTTGAGACTGCGAGTTCAGAATTTGTTTTCAGCCGTGAGCTTTACGCAAAGATTCAAGCAAATTC
Organism: Gymnothorax reevesii; assembly: GCA_029721435.1. Taxonomy (NCBI): domain Eukaryota; kingdom Metazoa; phylum Chordata; class Actinopteri; order Anguilliformes; family Muraenidae; genus Gymnothorax; species Gymnothorax reevesii. Next base: position 91,954,112 of record CM056580.1, read on the forward strand.
CTTCCATCTTTTAGTTATATTACGTGCTGCACATGGCGAAATGCGCAAAATCTACTGATTTTTCTTATGGGATTGTACAACCCGACGGCTTTTCATTTAATTATGCGCAAAATGTTCTCAATTGGTGAAAGATCAGGACTGCAGGCAGGCCAGTTCAACACACGGACTCTTGTTCTAAGAAGCCATGCTGTTGAAATAGCTGCAGTATGTGGTTTTGCATTGTACTGCTGAAATACACAAGGCCTTCCCTGGAATAGATGTCATCTGGAGGGGAGCATATGTTGCTCTAAAATCTTAATATACCTTTCAGCATTCCTGGTGCTTTTTAAAACTTGCAAGTAACCCACACCATATGCACTAATGCATCCCCATAACATCAGAGACGCTGGCTGTTGAACTGAATGCTGATTTGTGAGCCTTGATCATTCTTCGTTCTCCAGGAACAAGGCCTTTTTTTATTTTTTTTTATATTATAACATATGCACCCCAGTTTAACACCATCTGTTTCACAACACCTTGTTACTGGGACTAATCACTTCATTAGTCCTAAATTCTCCCTGGATCAACTTTTCTGGAGTCTTCTGCAGTTGTCAGATTTGAATTAAAGCAGCTGTGTCCCGATTATCATACATGATCTCAATTTTGAATTAAGTAAATCCGCTCAACTGCAAGTCGAAATCTAATAGGTATTTTTCTTTTTCAATGATAATTGACGATTGCGACCAGCTTACATTCTCTGTATCCCTTGGCTAAAGCTTAAAAGAATTCTTGAATACTCAAATGTCTATAGAAAGGTCTTCAATACAAAAGGCATAATGCCGGAGTGACTGAAATATACAATGCAACATGAAGACGGATTGGCAAAGAAGAAACAGATTATGACTTGCAGTCAAGCAGATTCACTTTCTTGGGATGTACGTTCTGAGCATGTGCAGTAATCATGACACAGCTCCGGCAAGGGCAGCTATAAAAGAGAGCCATTAAAACGCAACAATGTAGAATGCACAGTATTTGTGGCATATTGATGTATCAATCAGACTATTTCTTTTTCAGGGAGATACAAGTGGAAATAAAGAAAAACGTGTGGTATTGTAATCCTGACGTGCCACGTGAACACGCCAAGCACTTCAGTAACAACAGACATTGAGCGGTTTATGATGTGTCAAGCATCACTGTACTTGTTTTTTGCGTGTGGACAATAGCCTACTTACAGCCAACAACAAAATCAAAAATTGTTGCGGCATCAAGAAAATGGAACGGCTTATGACACAGAAGAGAGAGAGCCGTTGGCATGTTATGGGCTAGTCTCAGCCGCCAAGACATAGCACAACATCTGCACTGTCACCGGTCAAAAAAATCACTCGGATGTCTATCCGAGAATGGAAATCAGGCACTGTCGCCGACCGACCCCACTAAGGGCAGCCACGAGTGACTACGGTAGCTCAAGAGCGCCACATCAAGTTACAGTCTGTACTTGACAGACTTCGGACGGCAACCTAAACTGATCATGAGACGAGGGTCCAAGACAATTGAGGGTGAGTGCAAGTACCCTTCAATGCAGCCTACGTGAGCAACACGTGCGAATGGCCCCTACAGAAAACCCACTTTTTCCCCTTGACGCACGGCTGCTCTAAGCGGGGGTTGGTCAGCGACAGTCCCCGTTTTCCATTCTCAGACAGAACCAGGGAAATAAAGCACCAAAAAATTACACAGAGGCAGGTGCCCACAGTCAGAAGTGAAGAGTTCTTACTCCTTTTGAAAGCAAAAAGTGAGTTCTCTGTAGGGGACGTCTGCACGCACATGTTGCTCACATAGATGGTGTCCAACAGTACCCTCAAACGCCTCGGACCTCTTGTCTCAAGATCAGTTTGGGTTGCTGTCCGTAATCCGTTACGTACAGACTGTAACCACGTGCGGCGCTCTTGAGCTACCATAGTCATTCGTGGCTGCCTAAACGGGGTCGGTCAGTGACAGTGCCAGTCTTCCATTCTCGGACAGACTGCCGACTGATTGTTGACCGGTGATAGTGAAGATGACGTGCCACCTCTCGGCAGCTGAGACCAGCTCGAAGCATGCCAATGGCTCTTTTTCTCTCTTCTGAGTTATAAGCTGTTCCATTTTCTTGATTCTTTGCTTTTTTTGTTGGCTTTTATTTTTTCTACTGTTAAGGATGTTGAACATAACTCATCGTTGCATTATTCATTCAAACTGTGTCAATCAGTCATTGGATGTGAAGAACAGAATAAAACTTACTATTTCTCCAAGCAAGACAACATTCTCTCCTCTTACAATGAAAATTCCTCTCGGAATGTCCCCATACTTCTTGCCAACATGGATGCGCTCAACCGTCTGATGCAATACAAGATTTGCTGCAAGGAAATACACACAACTGACTTAATTCTGGTGAAAGGTATTCAAAGATAACCTCACCAGTGTACCACATCAGAATTAAAATTGGTTTATTCAAGCCTCTTTCAACTCAAAATGAAAATTCCACATCAAGCAAGTCCACTTCAAACGGCCCTTCAAAAGCAATCAAATATTTTAAGATCAACAAGGATTACTGAGGTGGTGCATAGAAAAACTTTCTCAGGTGTTGTTTGACATTCGTCCCTGTAGCGACCTGTAGTAGCAGGGGTAGGGCAGGAGTCAGCAAGAAACTACGAAAGGCCCTGCATATCATCAAAACGCTGGCCGAATTATTAATTTGAAACCAGGCCATATATACATGTATCTACCCCGGGAATATTCCCATTGCAAAATCATTTTCATGACATGCTTATTTTGTATTTTTTTCTTAAAGGCCAAGCCATTTCAATCGCTTTCCTGGCTACTCGGCCACATACCAAACTGGTCTATGCTTCGGAGAAACCCAATCAAGGTTCTTCCGTCTCGGAGAAGAACAAGATGTTTTTCTGGGGGGAAAAGGAGTGGGGAAAATAACAATCAACAGTACGTAAAATAAATAAAATGAAGCAGCAATCGTTACAGATGCAAACTGCGGTAATTTCAGTGCCATAAATAAAACACCCGATAAGCAAACGCAGCACGCTAACGTTAGTAAGAAACTAAAGCAAGACGTTCGCAAAACTATAACTACTACGGATGTATCAGGACATATCTAGCTAGAATAACGTTAATTAAATAGCGGATTGCCAGTTACCGGTAGCTCGTTAGCTAACAGAATGTACCCTGAACTGTTTGCTGGCTACGACCAGCTAATATGCAAGAAGGTTATGAAGCAAACTGCTAGCTACCCTGCTTAAAATTCCAGCTTTGAGCAGCCTATGATGGTCAGGCTGGTTTAAACTGTGTTTTGGACAATTTTAGCAGGTCAACCACCAAACTCCAGCGGAAAATACCAGCTTCACCAGCTTTGACCACCTTCATCAAGCTATAGAGACCAGCTACAAAAGCTACGACCAGCTAAGAACGCAGCTCAGACCATCTTAAACCTGCTTAGAATTTTAGCAGCTAGAATTCAAAGCTGGTTTAAGATGGTCTGAGTTGTGTTATTAGCTGGTCAAAGCTGGTCTCTATAGCTTGATGAAGGTGGTCAAAGCTGGTTAAGCTGGAGTTAGCTGGTGAAGGGCAGGTTGACCAGCTAAAATTGTCCAAAACACAGTTTAAACCAGCCTGACCATCCTAGGCTGGTCAAAGCTGGAATTTTCAGCAGGGTAAGTTAGGAGCTGAACAACTCGGCCTAATCATTTCGTTTGACAGACTGGTGTGGTCAGCTACATATGCCGAGAAAGTAGCATGACAATTCAATGCTTGCTAACAATTTAAGCCACAGCTAGCTAACCTATCTACCAAAGAACTGCGGGACGCGCTAGCGTGTCATCTTATTCCCTGCTCATCACACATGAATATGCTGGACTTACTGTCGATATCCTCGATGAGGCTAGCTGTCCCTGGCATGTAATTCATTTTGATCAGTCTTGCTCCAACAGTTTTTGCATTGAATAACGGTTTTAATGCCTTTCAGGCCATCAATCAATCAAAACGCGAACTGTTGGTGCGGAGGAAGTTTCAGCACTGCAGGACCCTTCCAACCAGTTTGTCAATGAGCTAGCTAGCTAATTCCGTAGCATGCTAGCTAACCCTTTGTGGTCGGGCTAACTCTGGGTTCCATGAGGCTACTAAGAGCAGCGCACTTGAAGATTCTTGGACATTGACCCTTATGCGTTGATCATAGCTATACTAACGTGCTTTAAAAGAAGGTGTTACTTTTAATTTAAAAAAAAGTCGCCTGCATTTCTACACTAAATGTACATTTGCTAACGTAGCAATTGTGCGCGCTCTAAGCGTTAGTTAATCATTTTATATAATTAAAACTGGGGATGCAGGTGAGAACACGAGAAATAACGTGTCCTGAGAAAATTGAAATAGTGAAATAATTGGCAAGCGTTATCTATGCTCAGGTCTTTTGGGGGGAAAAAACTCTCCACGACTAAATAAACTTCCCCTTTAAAATCCCCGGCGAAAATAATGACACAGCAGTGACGTTGTGTGACACGAAATTACATTTCAACCATTGGCCTGTTTTCAAGCAAAAAGGTGGGATGTGTTTCGGATACTAGCACGCCTATTTGTGCAAAACAATAATCGTCATACTGACGCATGCAAAAGTGTTATTATGTAAAATCATCCGCCAGTATTAGGAAGGCCCCAATTCTGGAATTTAAAGGGGTGGTATTACGTTTAAAATGTTATTTTGTAGGTTGCTGTCTATTTTCGCTACCCATGGAAGTATTCAGGATCTCAAAATTATATGGTAGCTGTTGAACTGAGAATATAACATTTAGCTACACTTTAAGGCATACATTTAATGGCGTACAATTCGGTCAGCAATGACAGGAGTGGAGGAGACCCTGCCTGGGTTATGCATCAAATGCAATCAAACCCTAAAGGAGCTTGGCCTACAAATTATAATAACTCGGAAAATAACAATTGGAACACCGCAATGGTATCAGGAAACCGGGTACGGTATCTCTGCTTTGAAATGACTGTGCAGCCTAAAATGTGTTTCCTATATACATTTGCTTATTTCTATCATACGGAGTGTGATCTGACCGATGTAAACCTAAGTTTTTTTCATTCGCTAACTGTTACATTTATTACGCGAGTGGCCCGATCAAACTGGGGACTTAATTAAATTTCCGTTTAATTTTTGTCTGTTTCATAATGTCATCAACGATGCACTATTTCGCGTTAATGATTTTCCTGCAAACTTACGCTTTTCAGGTAGTTTGAATTTCTTGTAGCCTAAATCGGCGTCTAATCGAACACCAAACACTGTATTTCGTATATGACAGCTTTTAAATTGAACGTGCTCGCGACTTGTTTACCTATCTAATCTGTTATTTAGCGTTTTCATTTGGTGAACCTGAAATCTAGGCTTCGCATTAGAGGTAATCGGTTGCTTTTCAGTCTATTCGCCGGTGTTTAAAACTCAGTTGCGGTGGGGTCGTTCATCGTGCAAGGTCAGTCACTCAAAGAGAATTGTATCTCAAGTTAGACCTTTACTCCATATTTGGCCATGATTATGTAACCAATCAACACAAAGCGGCTTTGATAATTTTCTCTGGTAGCCTACTGGGGGGGGGAAAGCCTGAATGAAAGAGGGTATGATGTGACATAGCACTATTAATGGCCACAGAATATAATGCGTCGACTTGTTTTTTTACAGCCAAAGCGTTTAATGTTATTTGGTGCAGGCAATGTCACACCTGTGACTTTTCTCTTCGGTCTTCCGGTTCGGTGTGCAGGAAGCGGTTCCTTACCCTGGCTACACTTCCAGCTATTGGTATCCTCAGTCCCACTCTACTGGACCCTATTCAAATGCGTATTCCTCTGGCTCAGAGGTGAATGGGCAGACGCCATATAATCCCCAGGTACATTTTTGTGCATTTTTCCTAATTCTTGGTTGTGTACTTTTGTGACTCAGTCACGTTTCTGCCATTATTGTCCTCCAGCCTCACCAAATATTTTCTCCTGCTTCGATTTCAGGCAATGCCTGGGTTCCCGAATGGAGTTTATGGTCCGGGACAGTACCCAGCAAATGTGCTGCACCCAACCAACCCCTTCTACTGTGGAGATCAGCCACCACCCAGACAGCCACCCTATGCAAATCAAGGCTGTCCCGAGCAAGGCTCGGGCGGGGCCTGCCAACCACCCTCCCAGCACCACCACTACCCGATGCCACCCTGTCCAGGGGTGGGTTGAACATTTTATCTCAACGCTTTGATTGGTCTGTGTGGCCCTGCAGTGCTGAAACCTCATATTCCTATGACTAAATCTTTTGTTTCATTACATTGCACAATGTTGCATTACATAACTGCAATTTAGTTGACGCCTTTATCCGAAGGGACTAAAGCCCAACGCCCACTGGCCACGAAAGCGTCAGCCGCATCAACATTGACAGCTGTCAACAGGACCGAGAAGCCATGAGTATCAATCTCAAAATATTAAACAAGACAAAGTTTATTTTTTTCAGATCAAAACTACAGATCAAGCTTATTTGAAGTGATGGCAAAGTGCGACGGTGGGGTTACTATGCACTGTATGTTATATACAGGAATAATTTTCCTCCTAAATTTAGCCGTCTTGAAAATTATAATTATGATTCACTTTACTTCACCCAGCATCGAATTAGCTAGCTAGCTAACTTAGCAGTGTTAAGTTCTTATCAGTGCACCCAGAGTTAGGTACAGTCTAACTGTAGATCGCTTGATAACTTAAATGCTCGTAAAATAATGGATTTCCTCTCAAAACTGCGACTTGGTTGAAAACAGGTATATCGGTTTCGACAACTGCATTTGAGGTTGCTGCTGTGTGCCACCAACCATGACAAGGCGAAATAGTTAAATAACCTAAAAGAAAAATGCATTTCTATTGAGTTGACGCCTCAGAAATTGAGCAGTGGCGAATAGAAAAAATTGAGCAGTAGCGAAAAGTTAAAAACTGACGTCCGTCAGACGCTGCCAGTGGCCGTTGCTCCATTGAAATTAGTGAAACCAATTTTTTGACATGCGTCTAACGCCTTCAGTGGGTGTTGGGCTTTTGGGTTGATTTGACTAAGCAGGGGACAGTTACCCATGGACATATGTGGCAGTGATGGTCTTGCCGAACAGATGATCTTATTGTGGCTACAATAGGACTTGAACCAGTGGCCTTTTGTGTCAGGCACCTCCTCTACTCCGCTGGCTGACAGCCACCTGTGTAAATATAAGCGTATGACAGTAATGGTGTGACAACAGTGTGACAAAGATAAAATATAAAATTGAAACACGAACCATAAAATACAATATGAAGTACACATGAACTCAGGACAGAGCATATGTCATAAGATCAGGCCTGACTCACAACAGGTCCAAAGGCCAAAGAAAAGAAGTGAGTTTTTAAAGAAGACTTGAACATCTCCAAAGACTCTGCATGTCTGACATACAGCGGCAAGCTATTCCATAGCTTGGGAGCAGCTACTGAGAAGGCTCGGTCGCCCTTAGTTTTGAGTATAGATCTGGGAACAACCAGCAGCAGCTCACTCACTGATCTTGGAGCTCTGACTGTGAATTTGTAGCAGTTCAGCCAAATACTGAGGGGCCAGGCCACTTAATGTTGTGGGAGTTTTGATTTTACATTCCTGGTATTACCTTCACAAAAAGAAACTCCGACGACTCCGAGAAAAAATCAGTTGGAGGCAGAGAAGTTAATATCCAAGCCCAAGTCAGTTTACTTTTTCTGCAGAAAAAGGATCCCCACGTACAAGTCAAGTCAGCAAAATCGAGGATCTCGTCAGTTTCTGATTCTGTGGCTTATATAGGGAAACATTGTGACGTTCTTCTCCCCCTGCGCTGATTTACACATCATGATGTAATCTGGAAGAATCTTGCAGTCGCACACAACCCACGTCAAGCCGCCCCTGACTTATGCGTATACATCTCGCAGAGAAGTCAGGTGATTCCTCCCTATCATATCTGCAGGTCGTCTTGTTCGCGTTTCCGGAGCCCTCTCTTGTACTCCTTCTTCTGTAAACACATAAACTAAGAGAGAAGAAGAACATCTTGCCCCTGTTATGGGCCCATCAGGTCCACATGGCTCCAGATAGGCTATATGCCATGACACACTGGTCAGATTTATGGAAACTTACAGTTATGTAGGCCTTGGCTCATCAGAAACATACAAGAGTACACACTGAGGCCTAAGGAGAATTGAGCCACAGCAAGTAAGGAGTAACAATTAATAATAAAGCCAATGAATCAAATATTAAAAATGACTTAAGCTCTTAAAAATAAACAATTAAACCTTAAAATCTATCCTAACATGGATGGGAAGCCAGTGCAGGGAAGCCAGAACAGGTGTAATATGTTCGCGTTTCTTCGTGCCAGTCAGAAGGAGAATCTTCAGTACTTGTAGATATTTGGTAAGCTATTAATGTCTTCATTCCTCAATTTTGTATAGATGTATTTATCTATTTATTTTGATTTTATTTATTTTTTATTTTTTGCAATGTGGACCCTCAGCCGTCTGGATACCATGCTGCACCTTACCCTCCTTATGGGGAGGGAGGTCACCCAGTACCCCAGAACCCAACGTACCCAACCCAGCAGCCCCTGCCCTCTCGACCCCAGTCTGAGGCCTGGACCCACTCGGGCGGCTACGGCCCCACACCACCGCAGCAGTGGCAGCCCGGAAGCCAGCCCCCGCCTGGTCCCTACGGGAGCTCCGTCCTGCCCCCACAGCCTCCTGGCTGGCCGGGCACCAGCCCTGCAGTACCACCGTACGACCCCAAGGTACTTCGTTGCACGACAGGGTCTGGTTTTATCTGAATATAGCAGATGCGGGTGGCCACAGCTTTTTGTTTTAGCATTGTGCTGAGGAAGGCGATTCAACAAAATGATTTCCCCCGGATGTCGACTTTCGATCAAGATCATGCTAAGTAGAACCAGGTGTGAAATTCCTGTGAAATTGCAAAAGCACCTGTTCCTACTTACCTATTTTCAGGTAAAATTTGGCACCCCTCTTCAGACACAACTAAGTGGTCATGTTTCAAAAGGCAGGATTACTGAGGTGACTGGATAACGGTGCTGAGAAAAACCCAGAACCCTTTCCCATATGGAACTCGGACTGAAGCTAAAAGGGCTGTTCCTGGTTTTACTCAGCGCTGTTAGAGGGGTGCATTTCCCAAAAGCATAGCTGCTAGCTTAGTTGGAACTATTAACTGCTGATGGTCAAACTGTGTAACTTGCTACCATAGTTAGCAACTCTGCTTTCGGATAGTGCCCCCAAGAAAAGTCAGCAAGCCTGCTTTGTGAAACAGGGCCCAGTGTTGTGTATAAGCCTGAAATTATGTCATGCTGTTCTAGTCTGTTCCCATACACTCCCTCCCAAAAACTGGGACAACAGCATGTCCTGCTTGCCTGGTAATGGCTCTGGGTGGATTAAGGTGCCAAAGATTCGAACCTACACTCATGGTCTCGGTTTCCAAGTCCTCCACCATGTGCTCTTTGGCTGTTCGAGAAATAACTTATTAAAATTAGGTAAAGTGATCATTTAATGGAAAGATATTGAGGCAGCAATTTAGATTGAGTAAAAAAAAAATGGATGAACACACCCTGATTCCCTCCAAAAGTTCTCTAGTGCTTTGAACAGTGGTTGTATGAAATACTTCTGCATAAATGGCTAACCGGGGATAGATGTGCAGCAGAGTATTTATAGCCTGTTTCCGGGATGAATCATTCCTCAATATTTTTAGATATCGTACGGGACAAAAGAATGCTGTAATTGGCTGGGGAACTCCTTCCCTCTCATGCAAGCATGTGATTCTATGATGTGTTCGCACGCTATTTCAAACTGTGCAACATGGAAATGTTTGTAAATATTTGCAAGTGTGACCAAAGTTTCTTATTGAAGAATAAAAACATGATTCACACGCACTGTGCTTGAACTCACAGAGCAACGGAAGTTGGCAGAGCATTTCACTTCCTGTGTTTGATGTACTTCTGTATGAAAAACCTGGTTTTTGTGAGGTGGGTGTGATTAAAGTTGGGGGCTGGGTCCACAGTTAGAGGTATGAGTAGCCTAGCTGGAGGGAAGCAAGAAGGTGAGGAGAGCAGTGTCTCGAAAAATGAATGCCCAGTGATGTCAGAACTTGAGACAAATTCAGTCTTTGGCCCCATGTGATAAATGGGATTTTTACCGGTGAGAAAATCACAGCCCGCTTTGATGAGACCTTGTGAACAGAGCAGAATTTCTGCAATGCAATGCTATCGGTGGTTGAAACGCATAAGATATGACTGGTACTGGACACTACCTTTTGAGGGTCTAATGCAGCAGTTAACGTGTTTCGTGCACATTGTGCACTGGCATTTATCACTGTCCGTGTGGTATACTAAGCCTGAATCCATAACTTTAATTTGCAGTGTTAGAAACAGAACTGAATATCGTCAAAAACTGTAAAAAGGCTATTGTGGAAAGACTATGAAGTCTATTTACTAAAATTTTGATAGAATGTTATGCCCAGGTCCATGTGATTTTTGTTTATTTATTTTTTTTCTGTGCTACAGGAACGGCCGTATCCCGGCTACCCCCAACGAAACCAGGCAGTGGGGCCCAAACCTCGGTCTTCCGGCAACGCTCCCGGGTTGACATCGGAGGTGAGCGCGCCTCCGCAAATGTATGGCAAGGCCAGCAAGGGGCAGCAGCCGAGACCGTCCCAGGGTGAGCCTCCCCCGGTTCCTCCGACTGCCCAGGGAGGCCCCCCGCTGAGCGACAACCCGAGCCTGGCCCGGGTGCAGCAGGTGCTGGCGCGCGTGTGGCTCCTGCAGGAGGACGTGGACGAGTTTGTGGGTCACAAAACGGATAAGAGCTACCGGTACCTGGAGGAGCTGCTGACCAAGGAGCTGTTGGAACTGGACTCTGTGGAGACGAACGGACAGGAGGCCGTCCGACAGGCCCGAAAGGAAGCCGTCCAAAAGATCCAGGGAATTCTCGACCGGCTGGAGAAGAAAGCCTTTTGAAGGCTGATGTCGTTTTCACGTTTTCGTTGGAACGTGTCAAAACCCTCATTCCTGTCCCCATCTCCTCCCAGGGTCGAAACTAGCGTGGCGACAGTTGATGATTATAGCAGACCACAGCTTGGGGGGGCTGGATGGGTTCAAATATTTTATTAAAACGAGAGGGTCGCTGATCGATATTCTCTCAGGGGGCGCAGAATTCCTTGCTGCGGCCCTGCCTCCCGTGACCTTTCGCCCACAGCTTGAATTTCCTTGCCCCGACATAAGACTATACTGGCCTCAACTGACTTGAATTCCTGGTCAACATGACTGCAGAAAAAAAAAATTCTCGACATAAGCGAACAAATGGCTTGGGGAGGATCTGAGTAGCCTCTAAAAGCCTTCATGCCGGTTGACAATTGATCTGCAGTTTGTATCGAAACCTCTTGTTCACTGGGGATTCCAAGCCTGTTTTTTTATTATATTTAGTGGAGGGACTCACCAAGTGATGTTGGATTGGTTTTTTGCCACAAATCTGCAAAGTTGACCGCGGTAGTCTGCTATGGCAATTTCCACTTTGAACTGACCCATTACTTTTGTGTTGCTCACGGGAGAGGGGTCATGGAGTAAAACTGTTTTGAAACTTTGAAAAAATATATAATCTCTGTATCATTTTTTTTTTTTTTTGCACCAAAGTCACTTATTAGAAATCTTTTGGTTACATTTTTTTAGATAGTTTTTAAATCACCTGATCATCATGATATTTTGTTACATTAGTTCCATAATATCAACAGGTGCTTTTTCATAAAACAAAATAAACACAGGATCACTCTGGAACGTTGCACGAAAGAAAATGTTTGTTTTTATTTGTATTTTTGTGTGTTCTTTCTTTGCAATGTAATTAATCTTCTTTACAAAGCATAGTAAACTATGAAAGTATATTAATAATCTGCGAATAGAAAAAAAACAATGTTTTATTTAATATTAATACAAGAGGGACTATTACAAACACAAACCGCGAATCATTTTTTCTAAGGGAAAATCTATGTTGCGCCCGATGTAATCCATGTTTACAACACAGGGTGGCGACTATGGAGAGGGATGTGCGATGGAAATATCCCGAAGTCTTTGCCCATAGAGAACGCCAAATTCACACAAGTAATATTTCCCTGCAGTCGTTTACTGAGATCGTACGACTTGCATTATTTTCTTCTCGTTTATTTTTATTTTGCCTGAATATTTTATCCGGTCACCGCTATTCGGCAATTAACCAAACTGGAATAATGTAATTTTTAGTAGAGGAGTAGGCGTTGTCCGGGGCGTCATAATTTACCGTCGGTATTCTTCGTAGTTTCTGTTCTGGTTTCTTTTCGGTGTTCTAAAATTCAACATGTAAATGAGGGACTGGTGATTTCTTTTTATACCTCATAAACACTCATGACTGGTCACAGTTTAAAAATAGCTCTCTCGAGTTCAGCAACATGGTTCCCTTGTGCCTGTGAGAATGTCCGTCACAGAACTGTGGGCCTCAACGATCGGACCTGCGTGAGGTGCGTGGCGATGAAATGCCTGACCATTTTAAGAACACGTGGAATGGCAAACTATCACGATACAAGATCATTATTTTAGAATCGTTGCCTTTGGAATATTCGCCGTGCTCACTAACTGCCTTAGTTGGTAACGACGTTCTACCGACCTGAAAAATGGCATGTAGGCTATTTATTTTGGCTGATGTTATTCGCACTTATACGTGTGGCAATTGCTGGGTTTTTTTTTTCTTGGCCGCACTTCGTGCTTATACATGCGGCCATGCTGAAATTTTCCTTTGGCCACAGCTTAAGAAATAAGTTTGGCCCAGAAAAAAAATTCAACTTTAGGCACACTAAAAAAAGTGTGGGGAATGGAGCAATGTGCATCTTGGCCACAGTGCGTCTTACGCGAATTTCGATCAATTTTTGTCCTTTGACGCTCTACAATAAGTGCGAATAGTCACTTCGATTTAATGTTAGGAATTGGTCAAACTTGGTGCAGAGTGATGGATAAGTAATCTGAGTGCAGTCCGTTTACCATCACAATTTAGCCACATACAGAGTTAGTTATTCGTCGTATGTAATTTATCCAATGACTTTCTAGAACAATTAAGTATGGCATTTCATGTGTGTATTTCTATTGGAAATATAAGATTGTGCAAAATACAAAGCGGGGTAGCAATCGCGAGCTTTTTGGACAAATTAGGGGAGATGTGTTCGGGTTAAAATGGCATTTACGCATGGCTAAAATACAAATCTATTTCAGGCCCTTTCACTTCTCTTACAGTCTCCGCTATTGCCCCATTTTGAACAGGATACTTTCTAGGTGACCTCAGCAGTTCATGATGTCGTACCTGTCGAGGTACTCTGCGTCCGGAAGTAGCTCCAGAGTTCAAAGCACCCGAGATTTGGACCTCAGCTCCCCCATGTTGACAGTATTCGAACTTGAGCGTCTCCTCTACACGGGAGCATCAATCAAGAACCACGCCGATGAAGTTTATCCCAGGCTTTATCTTGGTGATCAGTTGAGTATTGCTCTACGCCAGCGTTCTGTATATACCAAATAGGCCAATCTCATAAGGCTCGTGTTTGCATGACCACAATGATGGGCTAGTCTTGGCAGTTGTCCTGTCGGGCTTGTATATCAGCACTTCTTCCCCATGAAAGGTTAATCTCTTAGGTGGCTTATTCAAAAAAATAAGTGTTGCACTCCATTTTCCTGTTTCAGGAATATAGCTTCCAATTAATATCATAATGAATTACAAGCAGTATACAAGTAATAATTTTGGTTAGAGCAGTTTTAATGAGCTTCGGGGTTTTTGAAAGATTTTTTTTTCTCCCCCCCTCCCACAGGGATATAGCAGCAAATCGCCGCGAGCTATCCAAGCTCTCCATCACGCACGTCCTGAACTGCGTGCACAGCAAGTGGCGCGGTGGTGCCGAAAAATATGACGGCATGGGCATCACATATATGGGCGTGGAAGCCCACGACACCCCTGATTATGACATGAGTGTCCACTTCAACCCAGCAGCTGAGTTCATACACAAGGCTCTCAGCAGTGGAGGTGAGAGGGGGTCAGGGAGAGGTCGAGGGAGACTGCGCCTGCTGGTAGTTTCATCTGTTTTACCTGTATTGAACCTGGCACTGGCCTCTGAGTACAAATTCATATTTCGAAGCCTGGGCCTGGAATAATCACCTGTTCAAGTAGCAAGAGTGAGGGAGATTAAGGCCTAAAGTCCCTGGAGGGGTTTTAGTTGCTTGGTTCTATCTGAAGTGTCCAACAGCAGGAGTTCCTCCCGTCCACAGTTCTCCACTTGCAGATCAGAATTCCAAGCCCTACTGGGGGCAGAGGCGCACCATCAGGAGAGGCAAAACAGGAAAAAATTTGTAACCCCCCCCAAAAAAAAACTGGAAAGTGGCGCCCCCATTGGCCACTCATGTTGCCACATTTTTCTGTGACAACTAAAAAGCTGTGCCTCGGGGGAGCCTGTATGTGCCTCTCTGCTTGGGCCCCCATTGAGTCAGTGGCCGCCTTTGACTTGGGGCCCCAAACCTGCAACTGTACAGTTGCCAGCAAGAATGACCCACAACAAGGCCGCTCAACCACCTGTGCTAATCAGTCATTCACCTGAGCTGTGTGGCCTTCAGTGGGGGAGAAACAGATTAGTGAATAGTACATACCATAATGTGTTACAGGGGCAATCTGAGGACAAAAAAAGCAATTAATTTTTTTTTTAATTGATGTCATAGCACTATAGTTGCCCAATGATGTAAGATATTAAAGGAGGAGACCGCACCTCAGCAAAGTATATTTCAGCGGAAAGTAGAATTCTTGAAGTGTCTAAAACGCATAGTTTTATCAATTTTTATTTGGTAATGATCCAGTGCGACCAATTTAAAACCTGCGAGTCTTCAAATCGGCGTCAATATCAGGGGGCAGACATTTTTACTAGGGGAATCTAAGGCTGTGTTCGGGATACACTCTTGTCCACTCGCTCACTCACTCTCCATATTGATTTCAATGTTGAACATTCACTACATCGTGCCCTATACAGTGGGTGAGTGCCTTTCGAATGCATTATCCAATCAGACGCCAGTGCCACGGTGATTGTAGCGTCATTTATTTTCTTTGCTTTTATCTGGGCCATAGAGTTGCTCAGAGGACCTTCAGTAAGCTCACCCTTTACAGCTTGACTGCCGGCAAGCTGTTTTATTTAAGCTGGCCTGATTAACAATTAAACAATTTATCGACTGAGCGACCAAGACCAATACATGACCTATAATTATCAGGGCTGCCATCTCTCGTGCATTTGGAGTGAGAAATGCGTGGCATTTTCACATTCCCGTTCTGTAGTCAGGATTTACTCAATCAACGCAATGCATGTTTCTCGATCATTCAAATTCTTTCAATCAAATAAGACCAATTGAATCGTTTTTACCCCTCAGCCCTAAAGGCTGACGGGGTATTGCTATCCTTCGAGCGGTTGGGCAGGCGGGCGTCTCCAAAAACTTCGACATCGGGCTGAGGGGTATTCCGTGCATTGCACGCCTATTTTTATGCGATTCCGTTGCTTCCAACCCCCTGAGTAAAGAAAAGCGCGAGAAGTCAGGAGTCATAACTGATTTCCATGTTACTAGTGGTGAAATCCACTATTACGCATGTGAAACTGGTAAACCCCCATGCACAAGGACTTCAATTCCACCTGAGAATCTCTTTCAAACGCACTGATTGAATAATTGCTGACTAGAGCCCTGGGAACATGAATATGCGACTGAATCTCACACATTTCTGATGCCAAATGCTTGAGTGTTGGCAGCCCTGTTATAATTAGAAATGATAATGAAAAGGTTAATTCCTATTGCCTACATTTATGTACTTGATATGGCATTGTAAATCCAAAACTTTCACTGGCTTAATGACATTTATTTTTGCCGTCCTTAGGATTGTCACACAGCTGCGCAACTTGCCTTTCAGCGCCCTTAACCTTCGGAATATAGAACAGATACTCGCAGCCTCGCTAATTAATTTACGCAAATCTGTGTTGCTGAACGAGCAACAAAAGCGTTGAAATTATATTGATATTGATATTATTTTATATAGTATATTGTATTGATAGACATATTGATATTTTACATCATCCTTTATGCGCAGCAGAAGATGCCTCATAATTTTGCGGTGCAATGCATAACAATGCTATCAGAAAAAAATTAGACTGTCATCAGTTTTTACCACTTAGTCTGAGCAACTGTGCCTAATCGGGAGATGTAAACTGCGAGGGGAGGTTTAAGTTAGTAAGCATTTTCAAGGTGGGGTTTCCGAAGATCAAATTCCAAATCAGAAGATTCCCCAATAAAAATATCTGCCCCCTGATATTGAAGCCAATTGGAAGACTCGCTGGTTTAAAAATGCATCGCACTGGCTTATTATCAAATTAAAATATGCGTTTTAGACACGTCCAGAATTCCAGAACTTCCGCTGAAATATACTTTGCCAAGGCGCGGTCTCCTCCTTTAAAATCAGATGCTGTTGAAAACCTATCATGTCGTAACTTGTTTCAAGGAGCTCCCAGGAGCTCTTTTAAACAAGTTGCCACATGATATATTTTCAACAGCTCAGGATAATTACATTTTTCATTTCTTCAAAATCTTTTCAGCGCTCTGAGGGTTAACAAGCAACTCTGTCAACTTTGATATTTCGCTGCGATCTCGATAGGGAAGGTCCTGGTGCACTGTGCTGTGGGAGTCAGCAGATCGGCCACCCTGGTGCTGGCGTACCTGATGATCCGAGAGCACATGACTCTGGTGGACGCAATCAAGACGGTGAAGGACCGCCGCGGCATCATCCCGAACCGCGGGTTTCTGCGGCAGCTCCTACAGCTGGACCGAACTCTGCGCGGCAACCACTGGACCTAGGGCAGTCAATCTGGAGAGGGCATTTAAAACTAGAAAAGCACTCAGAGAGCGCAGGCCTCCACCAGGGGGCAGCAAAACCCAAAAGCACGGCACGGCACACACATTGGAACTCTGGCCCATTGGAAATCCAAACAAACAAACACAAACAAACCCAGGCAAAAACATACTCCTTGGCGGAGGTAAAAAAAAAAAAACTGATTCAGATGGGCTCGGCCTTGTGTTAAATTTGGTCTCTGTGAGCATTTTAATATTCCTTCCCTCCAAAAAGGGTTTGAATAATACATTAAATGGATTTAAATAGTAACAAAATATCAGAATCCTGCAGAGATACCAAGAGATTCTGGTCCAGCTCAAAAAATGACTGCTCTGCTGCTGGGGAGCCCAGTCTCATCGCGACTTGTCGGATGGTGGCACTACCAGACCAAGCATCAATACATTTTTTTGTGTTTTCAATTGTTTTATTTCAACAAAGGTAAAGTGATATACAAACAAAACAAAGTATCCACGTGACTGCACTTTTTAAGAGCACAATAAGTTTAACCCTCCAGCCTACCCATGTGGTGACCAGGACCCTCTCCTCGCATCCCCAGGTAGTTCTACATTACCAGGTACATAGATTAACACTATCAAGAAAATAACATTCATTACAGTGTCATACTGATAGCAATTTACCAAACATCAATACTTGATGGAAAAGGAAGCTTTTGGTTTTAGTTCAAAATGAACCCTATGCCCTAACCCTTAACCCAAACCCCAACCCTAAACGTCAAGTTAGGATGCCAAAAGCCTCCGTTTTCGTAGTCTGTGGACATTTGGTTAGGTAACATCTCCATATGATGCGTCGGGATGAGAATGTGTTGTCCTGGGAGTTAGTAATTGTAATTAGTATTGTATTATAACTGCCGAATGATACAATATTGCAAATGTCTCTTTTCTAAATTGCAATAGTGCCTCAGTTATAAAGTGTAGAAGAATTCTAATATGCTCTCCACCAATAAACAGGAAACGGTGGTTGGGATTACGGCCAATCCATGCTCTCGCTGATTGTCAGTTATCATTCACTATCCCTCTTAATTATCAGGGCCTCTGTCTTCTCCTTGTGAACCCTGATGAAGGCCTATTATGGGTCAAAGCCTGTTTGTGTATTTCCAAAGTGTGCTCCAAACATTCGTCCAAATAGATCGTTTGCCCTGACTTGCGACCCAACGGAGCCTTTCCTAAAATAGCGCCCCTACTGGCTGCAGGAAGGTAGAGTTAGACTCACGGTTTAAGTTAGAGTTACAGTTTCGGTTAAAATTGAATTTAAAATTCAGGTTAGGGTAAAGATAAGGGTTAGAGTTACAGTTAGAGTTAGGGTTAGGGATTTAGTGAGTGTGACGCCGACGATGGAAACTAGATTGTCGTTATTTAAACGACATCTAGAGGTCAGTTTAGTCCTTAACGTAATTTTAGGTTGTAATTAGCTGCTTGAAAAAACGATCGTTGTTAGTTGCTTGAACTAACAACCTTTGCCTTCGTATATTGTTGGAAGACAAGCTTCCAACCAGGATATCCACTTTGATTAATTTGATGTTGAACCTTTGAATATTTATGTAAATGCCACAGCTTTCTCTGTTCCAAGTTGCTGCAGTCATAATATGACTTCTCTTCCTTTTGCACAGTATTCATTGCTTTGAACTCGGACTTAATTTAAACTACATTGTCCCTCAGATAACCTTCTGCTTTACTCTGCTGTGTAATCAGTAGTTTATTCCTAGGCAGAGAGCAGCTGCTTTTAGTTTGAGTTCACCATGTGCATTCTGTTATTATCAAAACCTTCACAGATAGAACAGGCCTGTTGTTGATTTAGGGAAAACATATTTCAAATAGGTTGGATTGCAGGGATACTGCAACCAGATGTACTACTCTTGTATTACCAGTGAGTATTTAAATGTTTTCATTGTCAAAGCCAAAATGTATTTGGGACTGCTTCTTTTAATAGTGTAGTAATTTATAATTGTGTTCTATTGCACGTATTCCTGCTATAAAAATTATTGTGATTGCAATGTCTTCAATGTATATAGGGCCACTGATTTTTTTTCCCCACTGATATAATGGTTTCTGTTTTTGCCAAATTTGCACAGAGAATAGAGCCTTCAGTGAGGTCCATAAGCATTTGGACAGTGTGGCTAATTTAAATGGCTGGGCTCACTTCAAATGAAAGTGTGCATACTCATAAATTAAAGCTGACTGTTCAAATTATAATGAGTGAACGACTTACCCTGTCAGAGTCTGTTAAATTTGCCACACTGACCTCATACTTTCGGACCTCACTGTGCATCCCTGTCTCAGACACGAGAAATATTCTTATCCTTTCATTGGTAAAGACTTTTGAAGGTCATTGATAAAAGTCTTGGTCCCAAAGAAGGAAGTTCAAAGCCATGAATAAACTGAAGCACTGGCAAGGTTGTGATTAAGGTCAGTATTTATTTAAGTTTTGTGGCCCTCAAAGATTCAGGCTTGAATTAAATCAGTGTGCCAAGGGAGGCCTTACAGATGCTGGATTAGCGACTGGATCCCCTAAATATCCACCTGATCGGGGCCTAATTTTAACTCATGTGGAGGGGGGGGGCTGGGAATTTATCAAAATATATATTTTTTTAACCTTAAGTACACCAGCATTCGCACCAGATACACTGGGCTCAATGCAATTCTGAGCAGAAGTGTTCAATCTCGAAGAACCCCAAAGTTACCTACATTTCTCAGGAAGGATGTCGTCCTTGGCGAGGCAGTTCACCTCTGCTTAGGGAGAAGCACATTAAGTACATGAGGAGAGGAACCTGTCCAGTCAGCAGACAGCGTATCTATGGTGAGAAACAAATCAAGTGGAAAGCGGAGATGATTATACTGAATATTTTTTGAAAGTAATACTCCTGCTGGAGTAACAGATGGCAGCCAGAACTGCAGGCAGACTTTGAGGTAAATGCAGAATTGTGCGGCTCTGTTTGTCTTGGAAAGGTGGCAGTTGCATTTCGAAAGCGTACTTGGAAATCCTCACTGGCCTGATGCCAGACACTGTCTAGTCAATCTGCAACACTCAGTGCTCACTCATTGTGACACTGGAGAGCAGCATTTGGCCTCGCAACTTCCCCAGAGTTGACAAACATGTGGGAGTTGCTCAAAGTGTGCATAAGCCTTGCCCAATTAAAATTTTGCCCTGCAATGCACTTTAGAAGAATGTTTTAACATAGCAAGGATAAGACTCACCAATTTTACTACATGAGCGAAGTAGGTGAGTTCGCATTCCACTGTACTGCAA
The DNA here is from genome assembly GCA_029721435.1 of Gymnothorax reevesii. Taxonomy (NCBI): domain Eukaryota; kingdom Metazoa; phylum Chordata; class Actinopteri; order Anguilliformes; family Muraenidae; genus Gymnothorax; species Gymnothorax reevesii. The sequence goes on from CM056580.1 coordinate 91,974,350, forward strand.
CTTTTCCCTCCCGGTTCCAATCTTAGAAATAAAAGTTAAGCAGAAACGTAGTTTCTTTCTTTACCGTTCTTTCTGGCATATGTTTCCACAAACGCACTCAGAATTGTTGCTGTTCAGGTACTATCACCGAATGTTTGTTGAAAGGGGTAAAAATGTGTAGAACTCAGCAAAAGGAATTCAAGTTCTTATTTGTACAGCAAAACACCCCAGGCAATGTATCTTTTTTGTTAATTTACCCTACTTTTTTATGATAGTGGTTTAAAAGAAGAGATGCGTTCGTGCGCGTTTTTCTCCTTCTCAAGACCCATCTTTCTGCTTTGTTGATTGGGTGGTGGAATTTGCTGAGTGACTTCTGGGAGGAAAAAAATATGCCATTTACCATCACATATTTTGTACCTTATTAAACAATATATTCCTTGGTATTGCACCTGATTACAAATATTAAAATTATATCTTACGTGAAAATATATACTGTAAGAGAAATATTATACCTGAATGGAAAAGTTCATTTTTCATGCATAGATTGCCCTTTCACAGGTTGTCAAGCGCTTTTCAGCATTTATGCTGTCTTCACAGAAGTGCAAATTACCCCTGCCAGGGGCATGAATGCTACCCCGTTCCATAGCAGGGCATGGCTTTTGGGCTTCCTGCTTGTAACAGTCTGGATGGTCCTCTTCCTCTTTGATCTGCAGGACAGCATCCTTTTCTCCTAAAAAAAGACCTGAAATATTGATTCCTCTAAACACAATATACATTTCCTCTTTGTTGTGGTCCATTGTGGATGCTTCTGTGCCCTGAGAAGTCCAGTACGCTTCTGGACGCTGTTAAGATCAGGAAGCCTTACGCTAAAGCAGAATTCCGTTGTGAAATTGACTTGGGGTGTATTGAAACATGATAACGAGCACTAACCTTTGTCAAATACCCCACCTCTGTACGCATGCAACATTTCAAAATGAATGGATTTTTAGCCGAAGCTCCCAACAGGCTTACAATAGTAGTGAATCGGGGGTAGCATTGCCATGCAAAGAAATCGCTATTGTTTTCATCATTAACAAGGCTCAAAGAGCACGAACGAATAGGAAGGATAGGGGAACAGATTGCAATCTATTCGTTCGTGCTCGTCAATCGACTTATTGTGACTTTAAGGATGGAGGCGGCTGGAAACTACCTCAAGGTACTGTTTGCATAAATAGTATTTTTTGATAAACTACCTGTGCATTTTCAAAGCTCTCAGTGCCTCGTTTTAAATGTCAGGGCCCTCAGAATTCTACCAATAAAGTGTGGAGCTACTTTGAGCCTTGTTAATGATGAAAAAAATAGCGATTTCTTTGCATGGAAATGCTATGCCCGACTCACTACCACTGTAAACCTGTTGGGTGCTTCGGCTAAAAAGGCATTTATTTTGAAATGTTGCGTGCGTACGGAGGTGGGGTATTCAACAAAAGTTAGTACTCATTATCATGTTTCAATACACCCCAAGTCAATTTCACACCGGAATTCTCCTTTAAGTTTTAGTTTAAGTTTTAGTCGACTTTATGAATGTTACTATATATTATTGTACTTGACAAAGGTTTGCCAGAGTAATCCTAAGCCCATGTGGTTATATAGCTTATAGACAGTGGCTGTCCATCGACAGGAACAAAGGCCAGCGGTAACCTCACCTCTCATGGCTTAATCACCTAAACCTCTCGCAGTTTACGTATCCCAATTGACAACAATTGCTCAGACTAATTGGTAGAACTGACGAGAGTCTTAATTTATTTTTGATTGCATTGTTATACATTACACCACAAAATAATAAGACATTTTCTTCCGCACATAAATGATTACGTAAAACATTAACGTCTCTACAATTTCTGCGCTCATTTTGCTCATGTAACAGCACAGATTTTCGTCAAATAGTTTGCGAGGCTCGTTGAGCAATAAGCCCCAAGAATCCATTCTATATTGTGAAGGTAGTCACAGCTAATGGGACGATGTTGGGTACGATGCACAGCTGAGTGATGGCGAAAATAAATGCAGCGAAGAGTTGTGGGAAAATACTTTATCTGAGCAAGTGGACAAAGTGTTCCACTGACTCATACAAATCTATCTCCAAAAAATAGATCGATTCTCCAGAGTCTGATGTAATTGGGTTTATTGTAAATCTATACAGAAGTAGCACAAAGACACCCAGGCTGGTCTGCGCAAACCACACAGCATCCATTCTTCATCAGTCACCCCACTCCGACTGGCCCATCCATTCTTCATCAGTCACCCCACGCCGACTGGCCCATCCATTCTTCATCAGTCACCCCACGCCGACTGGCCCATCCATTCTTCATCAGTCACCCCACACCGACTGACCCATCCATTCTTCCTCAGTCACCCCACGCCGACTGACCCATCCATTCTTCATCAGTCACCCCACGCCGACTGGCCCATCCATTCTTCATCAGTCACCCCACGCCGACTGGCCCATCCATTCTTCATCAGTCACCCCACGCCGACTGACCCATCCATTCTTCATCAGTCACCCCACGCCGACTGGCCCATCCATTCTTCATCAGTCACCCCACGCCGACTGACCCATCCATTCTTCATCAGTCACCCCACGCCGACTGGCCCATCCATTCTTCATCAGCCACCCCACGCCGACTGACCCATCCATTCTTAATCAGTCACCCCACGCCGACTGGCCCATCCATTCTTCATCAGTCACCCCACGCCGACTGGCCCATCCTTTCTTCATCAGTCACCCCACGCCGACTGGCCCATCCATTCTTCATCAGTCACCCCACGCCGACTGCCCTTCGGCTGTCCCAACCCTCATTTTTATTTACCTTTTTTCACGTTTTTTTTGGTGGGATTAAATGTGACTCTCTCCACCTTCTCTAATATTACTAATTCTGATTGGTAAATTGTCCCATGGCGACCCTCCTCCCTTAGCAACAGGTTTGCCATTACATCATAGTGTACCTTCATTTTCGTACGCGAGGGACGCTCGAAGACCACACCTAAGTCTCTCAAACCTTGGATTCTCCTAAAGTTTAGTGAGTTATCTGAGGACATGGATGGTTCCAGAACACTCAGGTGCACATGCTCAGGTAGTGGGACCAGGCTCACCGATATGGTCGTTCCGGAAGGTTCGCTCACTTGGCCGGCCTTGAGGGTTCTGCAGGAGTGACTTTATCAGGTTTTTTGACAGATTTTTGAGTTTTTGCCTCTTTTTCAGTTCCAAACTCCCTCTCAGTATTTTTAAAGGGCCATATGAACCTGGCTACGTTCGGTTGAACTGTGATTATAGTACTACTTTCATTTTTGCAGTATTTAAGATTATTTTCCCACCACAGAAGCCAGCGAAAGTTTCAGATTTTTTGCATTTATGTTTCCATCCTAACAATGTTGCCAATAGGCATTCAATTTTTCATTGTCATTTCTTATTATAGATCATGGATTGGTCTTGGTCATTCAGTCAATAAATTGTTACATTGTTAATCAGGCGAACTTGAGCGAGAACAGCATGAGGACAGTTGAGCGGTGAAGGGTGAGGTTACTGAAGCCCCTGGGAACATGTGACCACACACCGCTGCTTTATACTGTAGATGATGGCTCTTTATGCAGTGCTGTCTGAGTGATAGGCTTGCACTCTTGTCCTTCATGAGCGGAAATTCCTCCAGATTCTTCAAATCTTTTCATTATTATTAACCCGAGGCGCGGCGGCGGGTTACAGTAGTCTGTCATTCTGTGGGTCTGTCTGTCATTCCAATCTATTTGAGCTCTCCTCGTGACTCAAACTTCGCAATTTGTACATAGTTACACTTCTAATCTTCATAGAAATATTTAAAATATGGCCGATCTTTCGAACAAGCCTTCGTTCGGTAGAAAAAGCAGGCAAAAGCTAAGAAGCTTAAGTTTCGCTACACGTACCGTACGATATACCAATACGCGATAATGTGGCCGTGGGTGGGGTCAAGAGTGGGTTTAAAGCTCACACCTTAGCGCCGAGGGTTTAGCACTTCAGTGCTCTAGTTTTTCCGATTACACCAAACACTGTGAGTTTGTCATGGAAAATAGTCAGATGTCATAGTGCAGTCTTAGTGCAGGAGAAGTTGCTGAAAATGCTTCTCATCTAATAGCTATATGGTCTCTTTACAATCTCATATAATTACCTCCTTGATTAATACAACGATTAAATATTATTTTCTAAGTTTCTCAATTCCTCTGAGACTACCACTGCATTTTAGTCACTAAAGACAAAAATAGCATTCTCTGAAAATTTTTACCTACTTTATCTTTTCATTTTGCTAGTGAAAATCTTGTCGGCTGCAGTGGGATGATATGAACAATTTTTTTTCATTTTGCTTCCTGTAGATTATTTCAAATGTTCATTCTATCAACAGCACTTTATTTTTGATCTCATATAATTGCTCATGAAACAGCAATGTCCCATAAAACCAGCTAGACCAGTGAAATACCAGGTTACAATGGAGCTGGAATTTCCACCAGGCTTATCGGTAAGATTTGTCATTTTTGTCCCCACGTGTCTCTGTATTGCTGCAGTTTTACAGTGCTTCCGCTCAGTGCTGCTGCAGTGAAGAGCATTAGCGCAACTGTATTCATGAGACCTGGCCTATTTCTAAGGCAGGTCAGTTTCAGTTCATGTTTTGAGATAGTCCGTGGAGCAAATTAGTGGCTATTTTTTGCATTCTGGATATTCCACAGCAAAACCTCTGCGGCACACAGCGGTCAGAACTTCCTCTTACTCCACCACACAGTCTGTGGAGACTGAGAGCATCTACAATACACTGGGACAGTTTCTCAGAAAGAAATTGGGGCCCAGTCCAATTGGTCACTGTCAAATTTGAGTGGGCAATCTCCATGCAAAATGTTGTTCATTCCAGGATTAGCTTTAATCTATACTCTTCCAAAAGAGAAACTATACATTCTTTTTAGCATCAATTTATTATACATGAAATGTTTTGACAAATGTGGAAAACATATTGAAAAGAAAGTGTAATCAATAATTCAATATTTGTATGGTTTCTTTTTTGGAAGAGTATATTTCAATATATTTTCCACATTTGTCAAAACATTTCATGTATACTAAATTGATGCTAAAAACAATGTATAGTTTCTTTTTTGAAAGAGTATATTAAAATTAAAAGTTTGATAACCTTTGGTCAACATGGTTGTCTACTACAGTGGACTTCACTGAACTGAGGTGGAGCTGACCCAAGCCTTGATGTAAGGATACTTATGCTGCAAAACAAAATGGGAATCAAAAGCTTTTAATGGTGGCATAAAATATCTATTTATTGCGCCCGCAATTTCATGGTGGTTCAGAGTTTACTCCAGAATACTTTTTTATTAACCTTGCTGTATTTTTTGATACCCAATTATTTGCACTAGAAAGTGGTCCATTGTACAAATTCTTAGCACCAGTAGACTGACTGAGCTGCATGTTGACCTGGGTAAGGAGACGACTCCATTGCGCATTGTTTCTTACCCATGAGCACCCATCGTCACACAGGGTCTTTATGCATGCGGGCGGTCTGCTGTGATGTCTACTTCCTCAAAGAGGTGTTTTCTGCAACTTACTATTGAAACATGGACATTAAGAGCCCTTTCAACATCCCTGAGAAACATTCCTGCATTGAGCATGCCAATGGCACGCTCCCGGATGGCTCGAGTCATCTATGGCATTTTGAACAATGGCAGAACTGGGACTGTGGGGTGGCCTTTTATTGACCAGAGTACAGGATGTGCCTGGGCTGAATGTACCTGATTTCAGCAGCTCTGGATCAGGCCCCACCTGTCTAACAGGCCAATATTGACAAAGGGCATGAACTTGACAATGACATGGAGAAGGTGACTGAAATGCGCACAGACCAGTGGCACACAACCTTAGTCACATAAATAAACCTCCAAAACCAACTTCAGAAATAATTATGCGTAATATTGAAATGACTAAAGTGTTGCATTTATAGTTTTGTTCAGTGTAGCTGTTTTCATACAGTCTGCAATTTTCTGTCTCTGTTTGGGTGCAGTGAAACACCCACAGATGTAGCGGGAAACGTCTGGATCATGTTTACATTTTCTTCTGTCAGAGGCCATATCACTAGGCCTTAAATCAGGATCAGGCAGTAAATAATGTCTTTAGGATACTATGCAGTACACATCATAGGTTGTGATGTGCAGGGACAAAACACCAAGACACACCCAGGCCTGACAACTGCCAGCCCTGCTGAATCTAAACATCACTTATTTAGAACCTGTCTGGCTATGTGACGTTTGCAAAGAGCAGCTCATTATGACACAATCTAAAAAAATTCAAGCACACATGTCAAACAAAGTCAATGACACCTATCATCTATCACTTCCAGATCTAGTCTGGACAGAGTTATAAAGTCATTTCTACAGCTCTGGGACTCCAATATAATATGGTTAGAGACATTAACACCATTTGGAGAAAACTTGGAAAAGCGTGAAACCTTCCCAGGAGCAGCCTGCCAACCGAAATTCTTCCAGGAGCACGTTAACAACTCAACAAGGAGGTCACATAAGAACCCAGACTAACTGCCAGCCTCACTTGCGTCAATCAAGGTCAGTGTTTGTAATTCAAGAATAAGAAAGAAACTGGGTGAAAATGGTATCCATGGGAGAGCTGCACGGCAAAAATCACTGCTGTCCGAAAAGAACACAATGCTTGTCTTAGAGGAAACAAAATGAAGGTTTTGGAGTGGCGAGTCAAAGTCCTGATTTGCAGTGTCACGACCTGAAACGGCCAGCTCGAGCTCAAACACCCTCAAATAGGGCTACGATTAAAACCGGCGAAGAAGGCGAGGCCAAAATTCCTCCGCAGCGATGAAACAGACTCATTTTGCTAGAGCGTGCGTTAGACTGCAGCTTTAGGGGGGCACAATTAGTTATTCGGTTTTGTGAAGCATTTTTTGTTTACAAATGGGTGAAATCAGTTTTGAATAACTCTTTCCCCTGATTGATTGAGAAGATAGATGAAAAGCTGCATTTTGTGTTTATTCTTGTTGTCTTTGCGTTTTATTAAAATTGGTTGGATGACCTGAAACATTTAAATAGCACAAAGTTCAAAACATTTTAGAAATCGTGGAGGGGGTAAATACTTTTTTCCACAGCATTGTTTATGAATGATTCTTGCTACGTGAATATATTTGGTGTGTAATGTGAATATAGGCCACTAGATGGCAGTATTTACCTTTTTTTTGTTAAGCTCAGACTGGAGTCATGTTTAGACATGTCCTGGACATGTCTGGGGCAAGTCTCAGAAAATTAAAAAAAAGAGGTCTAAATGTGGGTGGGGTCTGCAAAAGAGTATATAAGGAAAAGAATTGAGACAGTAAAGTAGTAGGAGAAATTGCAAGAAGATGACCAGACCTACCATTCTGTTCAAGACCTGTGACGTTTCTTTTGTGGATTTCTTTGCCTGTGTTTGAGCATTTTCTTCATCCAGGACATCACCAAGCCACCCCACCAAAAAGGGACTGTAATTATTTCTGTTTTTTCTTATTTATCAATCTTGGTCTTTAGTTGTAGGTTGTTATTAGTCTTTGTCTTTGTTAAAAATTAAATGTGTTTTAGTTGTTAAAACTGTGTTTGTCATCCCTTGCTGTTGCTGTTGTGTTATAAATGTAATAACAAATTGGGGCCATAACTGGTGAAATTTGAGCGCGAAATCATTAATTGTAATGCGAAGTTCGGTGAGAAAGAATGTGCAGCAATAATCGCCGCTGTCGAGTAGTACAGGGATCCGAAAATGAACAGTTTTAAAGTATTGCGCATTGCATAATGTGGCCTTCTATTGTTGTTACGCGCATTCACGCTCTCCAACTAATAAGTATCTTTGATCTTTCGGTTTGTGAATAGAGGTCTGAATCCTCCTGACTCCCGTCCCAGTATTTTCAGCATATGACAATGCGCGGAAACAGATCACAGGTGCAAAGTCTGCCAAAATATAGCGGTTGCTCGTTAGCAGCATTGACTTGTTTTGCATGAATCACTGCTACCTCAGTGCGTCCTGTGGAAACTCCACTATTGTAGGCTGCACTACTGAAACACTCGGCACATGATTACATTACACCACTTATAGCATTTCAAACTTCCCTCTGAGGGTTATCGCTGGACTCTCCGGGTTTTTTGTTCCGCTTAACCACTCCTCCCGTGTTACTTTCCGAGAGTCAACAGCCACGTAGCGAAATTGCACCGTCAGAACTAAGTTTTCAGTAACTGCTGACATATAAAATCCATAGAAATTGCAATGCAGAGCCGGATGAATATGGGACATGTATCATTCATGCGTCTTTTTGCCTTCAGTCTGATTCAAGCTATGACAACGGGAGCCCTGGAATCATCGGTGAACAACCGGCCGATTATTGGTAAGTAATTGCGTGATGAATATTACAGCTATGAATAATATTAACAAACCCCCTTTATACTCAAAAGTATGGATGTTTCTGTCAGTTTAAGTTTTATAACTGGAGAGAAAATTGCGTACTTGGCAAAGGTGCAGGAATTAGTCCATGACAGTCTTTTGGACTTTGAACAGCGGCAATTCACATAAGCCGCTGGTGGACAATTTTCTCTTTATCCACAGGGATTTTGACGCAGGAAGTAGTGGATAAACCCTTGATGCGCTATGGAAAAACTTTCATCCCTGCTGCATATGTGAAGTACGTGGAATCTGGGGGAAGCAGAGTGATGCCAATCAGGTAAGACGAAGGAGGTTTTTGATTATTATTATGAAAGCATCAATTTCGCCACTTCATAGCGGGTCTTCCCGAAGCAAATGTTAAACCTAAGCTCAATTTTGGCGAATACTTTAAACAAATAGAGATGCGAATAAACTATATGATCTTCCTTAAGTCATGGAAATGTGATTACATTATTTTGCTGATGTGCGCACCCAAACAAAATTACAGGTTGCAGCGGTGATTCAAGAGCTTTGCTCGAGCATTCATCAGCTGCACTGATTTTATGACAGCTAACCCCGCTGAAAAAAGTCAGAGAAACCATTAGGCATATTCTACTGGTTTCTAATGGTTCCTGGTTGTTTCTAATGATTTCTAATGGCTACTTATGTTTTCCTAATGATTCAGTTTGTCTCTCTAATGGGATTCTATTATGTCCTGCTCAAATCTACAGGATTTTATCTGGTCCCTATTACTGGTTCCTACAGGAGTCTTATGGTTCCCTACAGAAGTTTTAATAGTTCCTACGGGCGTTTGTCTACCAGTCTAATGGTCACTATACAGCGGTCTAGTGGTCACTACAGGGTGTGGTGGTCTCTAATGGTTCCTAATGAGATGGAGGAACACAGATGTTATAGCCTTCTTTGGCGATCACATCTGTGTGATTTCTAGTGGGTCCTTGTGTTGGCTATACAGTATGTTTGTAGACTGCAGTGTTCAGTGATTTCATTTAATACATTCCAAGATCACCTTTGGCCTTTTGCAATTAAATTTGTGATTAAATCATATTTGGCCTTTTGTGATTAAATCATTGTTCATGACTCATCCACCCAAGAGGAGGGAAAAGAATACAACCTGATGGTTTGATGGTTCATGTTCTGAAAAAAAATGTAATTAAAATCACAAACTGCAATGAGTTGTCACACCCCATATGTCCTGTTCCCAGTTTAGAAGGGAAAATGTCCAAATACATATACAATTACACATAAGTATGGACAAATATGTATGGTCTCTGGTGCCCAGTGTTAGGACTCTGCTATAATTCCTGTTGCAGCAGTAGGTTTCTCAGTATGTTTTTCTAATATAGTTTTAAATCCTAATGAGACCAGTTTTCTAATGGTTTTAGTTCCTAAAGGAACCAGTAGCTTTCTAATGATAGTGCATTCTCATGGAACCAGTAGCTTTCCAATGGTATTACATTTTAAAAGGACCCATAGGTCTCTAATGGTATTATATTCAAATAGGACCAGTAGGTCTCGAATGGTTTTATATTCTAATGGGACCAGTAGGTTCCTAATGGTTTTACATCTTAATGGGACCAGTAGGTTCCTAATGGTTTCTTCTAATGCTTTCTAATGGGGTTCCAATTCCCATTAGAAACCTAATAGTTCCTAATGGTTTTTTTCTAATGGTATTCTACTGGATTTTTCAGTAAGGAAACTGGGGTGTATACCACAAATGAAACACCTTAGCTTGTAGATTAGCATACATTATTTTTACTCAGGGATCTTTTGACTAATTAGGAATTAAATAGTCAAAAGATCCCTGAGTAAAAATAATTATTTTTATTTTACTTATTACACCAACTCCTTTAGTGGGAATTAACGCTGGGTGCGTCACTATCAATGCGCAGACGGAGACTACTGAAAGTTAGCACAGAAAATCCCTTCAAAACCATTGGTGTCATGGTAATGGCCCGCCGGCAAAACAAACAAAGACGGCGGGCACTGGGACCATGTTCCCAAACAGAGATTAGGGACCCAAATGCACAGGCTGAGTAAAAATATAAAACTCTTAAATTTACTAAAGTAAAACCCCGGAGGAGAGCAGCAGCATGCAGAAACATAGCAGGGCTCTTAGAACAAAATCAGAATACTGCTGCACCAAAGTAAGGTGCAGCCAACCCTTAAATACCAACACTTCACCTGCACCTTAACGAGCCACACCTGTTGCCCGTTAAGGTGGAGGCGAAGAACGCAGCAGGGGGAAGGGCCTGCAGGCCAACACCATGACAATTGTTCTCGGTCATTTTGATTGATAATACATTGACTTCAAAAACACTCCACACTATCAAGTGTTGCAAGTTATCCTGTTTGAAGTAAGACAATTATTATTTATTTAATTTATTGCAATTATTAGAGTATCAGCACTAATGATTGCTGAAAAGGGAGGTTCTGTGCCTAAAACTGGAAAAGAGATGTCCGCACACTGGTAAATGAGCTTCCAAGAAAACTTTAATGTACAACAGTTTCGGCCGGTGTGGTAAAAGATATTCCTCAGTGCATCTGCGTTCTCTCTGTTCCTGCCGTCAGTCTTTACCTGTTACAGTGTGACGGGTGCTGGCAGTGGACGCCAAGAGCAGCGGCCAGTAAGAAAAGGCAACACTCACAGTGTGCTGAGAGACTAAAAACAGATAAATAATGAGACTCGCGCTACCAACGGACCTGACGCCGTCCGTGGTAGAAAACAGGCGAGCTCGAGGGGAACAAAAGAAAAGGGAAATAAACCAAAGATTCCCTTACTCACTCACACTATACCTGTTATGCAACTAAGTCCCTGACAATGTCTCTCCTGAGACCTAACCGGCTAAAGCGCCAAAGAGACTCTGACACTCTACCAACGTGTGCGAGGCAAAATAGGAGGTTAAATAGAGTCCGGGCCACGCCCCCATTCAATGCCAGCTGGCCCAGGAATCCGATAGGGAGCAACGTCCCGGACGAGAGCAACAAAGAAAGCTCTCAATACCTCCAAACCATGACATATAGTTGGATTGGCTGGCTGACACGCCCACCTCCCCGTAATGACATTATTTTTATATTATGGTCCAGACCACAGTTTATCATACTTTTCATGTATGGATAATGCAGATATAATTCTTTGTATTTTTTTTATTTTGTTTGATGCAATTCACAGGTCTTTATGTGTTGTTGAATAGGCTGCCCTTTAATAGGCTGATTGATGTACCTGCCCACTTCCACATCAGGAGTTTTCATAAATACCTCCACGCATTCACTTGCCCTTATTTGTACCTGACGAAGGCCATACCGGCCGAAACTGTTGTACAATAAAGTTCTCTTGGGAGTTCATATTAACTGTGTGTGAGCATCTCTTTTCCAGGTTTAGACATTTTTGTTGGTCCTGCACCTGTTTTAATACTTGGATGTGCGCGTAATCTCTTGGTCTATAAGTTCTGTGCCTGCCCAATTTTCCGTTCTCTCTGCACCACAGCCATATCCACACGAATCCGCAAACGACAATCATCCAACGTGTTCCGAGTGTCGCGTCATCACATTCTTCAGAGGAATGAGGCAGTGTTATGCTTCAATAACAAATCAGTTGGACAGCATGAGTCAGGCTCGGGCATTCCCTGGTTGTTCTTGTTCTTGTGGAATGCATGTCATGTTTCTTCCTGCGGTGGCAGGAAAATACTGTGCAAAAGGCTGCCTGTCAGATGAATACAAAATCTCTTCGCTAAAGTATTGAAGCAGTGGAACAATTTTGGATGTTTCTTGAATCATGAATCTTTCTCTGACCTAGTTAATTTAGTTGCCAATCCATGTGCATCTGCTGTACATGCCTCATTCCGCTGGTGAATTGCTTTTAATGCACCAATAAGAAAGGGCCATGTCAGAAGGGTTTAAAACACCACAAATCACAAATACTGACTGACAAGGCAGGTAACAGACCGACTGGAACCAAGTCTTGGGTATCCTGTGCATAGTAGTGCGGAATGTTCAACAGGTTTACCCATTTTGAAAAGCTTGTACAGGATGCCTTTAATGTAACTGGTCTGCTGATGGCAAAATGCATGTGGGCTCAACCTGTTTTCAGCTGTGCTCCCAGGAGAACGTTCTGATTGTGATGCCTCCTTGTTTTCGCTTATTATTACTCAGGCTGCCTGTAGGGGGCCTGAGTCTAGACCTACTTTTTTATCTATCTATCTATCTATCTATCTATCTATCTATCTATCTATCGTTTTCATCGAGAATTGCGAATTACCCAGGACGCTTTAGGTATTGCGTCATCGGGGCACTGCACATGATGATTACGAGGCTACGCACAAGGTAGTCCAAGTGTACGCCTACTAGGCGTTTTAATTTTAATAGCTTTTTTTTCTGTTCTTTCCTGAAGGCTGAATCAGACCTTACCCGAATATGAGAAGATCTTCAAATCAATTAATGGGTGAGTTCTGTGAAAACCGATATTCGCCATCACAGCTCATCCAGGTAATGGAGACCCACCGACTTCTGCATTCAGTTCAGTCAGTGGTGACTAATTTGCGGGACCTGAAGAACTCCGCGGAAATGGCTTCTCCCAATTCAGTACAGTATCTCACAGCCCACAGAAAGCTGACTTCGGAGCAGTGGAGTGGCGGAGGGAACATGCAGGCGTATGGAGTACATCCACCTCTTTTCTGTCAATTTGCAGTATAATAACCTATCAGCCTAAAAGCTATTGGAATACATGAGAGGGAATACTGACTTCTTCCTGAGAGATCTACCCATCCACCTAAAGGAGTATACCCTCTTCTCCAGGCTCCCCTACACCACTGCTTTGAAGACCCAACCTAGTTTAGCTGTAGTCCGGGCCAATCAGCCGGTCCGTGTGGCCTGCCCCGCCCCCACACCTTTTTTGCTCCACCTCTCCACCTTTCTCTCCCTGGTAGTGGTAGTGATACTTTTTTTCATGTTTACCTCCGTTCACTAGCCATGAGCTCATCATCAGCGGGCACGTCCACTCAAAACAGCCTGGACTTTAGATGAGAGGAAATGACAGGCATTGAATAGCTGAGAAATTATGGATCTTTATGATTTTTTTTTTTTTTTTTTTTTTTGCTAGAAATATGAAGTGTCAGGCCTCTTATTCAAGCTCAGCAACCTCAAACTCGTCTCATATTTTTTAGGAGTTGTTCTTTTCGAGAACAACTGAGACAGCTGTTGTGTACAATCCATTGATACCGTAGAACATGGATGTTTACTGGAGCAATTCTGGTTAAGCACCTTGTTAAAGGCCGCAACAGCCATGCTTAGTCAGAGAGTCAACCCTGTCACTGTGATGGCTATGGTAAATAACTAATAAGGAATTCTAGACCACACCTATAATAGTAGCTTACAATTTTTATTGAATTTGATCATTTGTGCTGATGTAGGACGGGATGGAGTAGAGTCGATGCACAGTGGTGCTGGACGAAGGGAAGTCCCAGGCAACAGAGACTCGGGGGGGTGACATTGAATGAGACGGACCAGGACTGTTGAAGGAAGGCAGTATAAATGGGCTGGTTGGTTCGGATGTAGGGGAATAGAGTGGTGTTTTAGGCACGGTCTGGTTCACTAACCTGCATTAAATTAACTCCATTGGTGTCGGCTGCCGTATGCCTGTATGTGTGTGAGACTTATTGCAGTGGATCATATTATACCTGAGCAGAGTATGGGGGGGGCTTATTGTATGCTGTGCCCCTCTTTTACCAAAACTTTATCGGCCGGCTTCACAATGCAGTCCCAGATGGCTCAGTGATACTGACCCCTCTGTGTCAAATTGTACGACAGTGGATGTGTGACTCATTTCCTCTTACCCAGAATGCTGTACATTGGTGGAGCCGTCGACCTGGAGACCTCAGACTACGCCCGCGCTGCAAGGGCTTTTTACAGGCTGGCTATAGAGGTGAGCTCTCCTACCAGAGGACTGGACTATTTCTTGTGTGCGTGCTGGTGTGTAAGTGCATAGACACAAAGACTTGTTGAAGAAAAAAAGGGAGCAGATTCTCAGGCTGTTATCCCGTCATTATTAAATTGGGGAATATTGTTGAAGTCTTTTTTGGACGATAATTTCCACACAGTAGAACCAGCTGTTTTATCCCAAAGCGAGGTAAGCCTTTAATGCGATGGAAAAGTGATGACATAATTTTGAGGACAACTTGCCGTGGCCATGGCAACTGGTTCATGCCGAACGACCCAAACCATAAGCAAAGAACTTGAACAGTGTTTATCGCCATGGTCCTCATGTCTATGTATGAAATTAAGCTTTATTTTCAGTGATCTTAAACCCAAAGGATGATGATTGTAAAAGAACAGGAACCATTTCTCACTATATTTTTGATTGTCAAATATTTAGGTATTTCGCGCCGTGTGTTAAGTGTACGAGTGAATGTGTTGCTATGCTGTGAGCATGAACCATTGTCAAGGAAGTGAGTGTTGACCCCAGCGAATGTGACGTCGCAATTTTTCAGTGCATTCTGGTCTTTTTCTCTTGTCTCAGGCCAATGATGCGGGGGACTACTTTCCTATATGGGGGACATGCCTAGGCTTTCAGTTGCTGACCGCGCTGGTAGCGGGACAGAATCTGCTGACCAATGCTACAGCGGAGAACTTGGCCCTGCCGCTTAACCTTACAACTGGTACTCTCACACTTTTACTTCTGAAAGATACCACTCACTACCTCATGAAGAGTCAGTAATTGGGTGCAAGTTCCAGCTAACAGCCTGAAACAGCCTATGGTTTTAGTGCTCGGAATGGCTGACTGGGGCAGTCAAGTCCCCCTTCAGCCACAGCAAGATTAGTGCAACTGTTCTGCTCTTGAGCGAGGCCCTTAACATTGTTCCATACGAAATTGGTGCTAGCCTAATCTTTAACAGCTGTACGTAGCTTTGGATAAACGCATCAACTAAGTAGCAGTGGTATTATGTATCATGAAAATCTAACCTCTGTTCCAGCAAGATATAGATAGCTGAGTTACCAGCTGGACATGGTCTTTCCAGCAGGGGCGGTATTTCAACCCTCTTCTTGCAAGCTAGCTAATGTCCCTAACAGCTGGTAAATATTAATGGACCAGTGCGTAAGACAGGGGAATTTACAAGCAGAAATTGAGTTATTTTCATCAATATGTTTTTGCCTATAATATCTAATATATGCTTACATTGGAGCAAACGAACACTGGTGCTAGAGAAGGCCTTTTTTCGTGGCTGCCGTATGTTCTCCTGACCTGCAGGCTTGAAAGGGAAAGGTGAGGGGACCGGGTATCCATTGGTTGCAATCTGCTATTTCACAGCTAGAGGGCACTAAATTCTTCCTACTCGTTCTTTATGATCAGGCTGCAATTGCATAGCTCCACGTGACCATTAGAGGGCAGCATGTATCCTGTATTTTGAGCCTATATTTTGTGAACGCAGGTTAGCTGAATTTTTCACCCGTAGTTATTATGTCCCCTCTCTCTCGGACAGACGCACTCTCCAGCCGCATGTTTGAGGATTTCTCTGATGAGCTGTTGAAGGCTTTGACCCAAGAAAATTTAACGGGAAATTTCCATCGCTATGGCGTCACTGAGAAGGTAAGAGGCGGTAAAAAAAAAAAAAAACAGAAGTACACCTGTGCTTCTGTTTGCAAAGGTGTTCTGTACAAAACATGTTCCTGTTACATTATGTTTTATCAAAAAATAAGAACAAATGCTCGATTCTGTGAAGTGATTGTTCCAAAACAGATTTTTCTCAGTGGCAGTATGCCAGTCATAACTGACCTGTCCTGTCTTTGTCTTAACTGTCATAACCTTAGATGGTGTTAATCAAAGTATGTGTTGCTCCCCTGACTGAGAGACTCGGGGAGTTTTGGGAAAAACCATCAGCTCTTAGTATGTATCTTCCATGTAATCCATTAGCAACTCGACGTTATAAATCAAGATTACATTAATGCAACTGTGCCTATAGAGCAGTAGTTTTGAAACTCGATTCTGAGGACCCACTGTGTATAGTGGTTTTTCTTCCGACAACAATTACAACCCCTGTTAATTTTTCTGAATTAGTTTCTTTTCTGCATTAGAGACATTTTACCACTCTTAATCCATGCCATGCATTCCATGATGTTTAAAAGCCTAATGCTCATGTTGTTTATTTCGTGATGCTCCATGTAAGCAAGCCAAGCCAAATCTGTTTGGAGCGATCAAATTCAAGAATGGTAAATACGCAGAGAATTACATTTCTCAAACATGGATGTTTAAGATCTTTCCGAATGTTTTTCCTTAAACCAAACACAAAAATAACACCAGACAAATTTGTCTCATTATAATTAATTTGCTTTTTCTTTGAATTCTGAGTTAGCACGTGAATAAAAGTTTTAGTGACCGCCTATCCACAATTTCAATAATTAGAAGTCAATTGACTTCCCAGTTTAAAGAGTCACAATTTCCTCTCTTTTTGTACTCAATAAAAAGTCCCTTGAAATAAAATACAGTTTCGATTTGGAGTTCTTAAGGACAAGTATTTCTGTCACGGTTTAAAAAGGTAAATAATCCCTCCAACTATGCGTAGTGCAATTAAGAAAAACTAGCAACTCATTAAAATCTTAAGATTGCGATAGTGATTGGAACAAAAACCAGCAGACACGGTGGGGCCCCGGGACCAAGTCTGGGAACCGCTGCTGATAAGTGGAGAACAAAAGAGAGGATTGGGGAAACTCCAAGGAAAATGTGTCCTAGGTGCTGTGTTAAGACTGTAGGAACAGCATTTACTGTATATATCAGTACCCCCACCAGGGAAAAGATGCTTTCCAGCTGAACTCGCCATCGTTGTTCCTCTCGCCGATTCAAACAATCACATATTCCTAAATTAAATACTTAAACCGTCCTTTACAGCTTGGTTCTATGGCTCTTAATTGCCTGTGGACGCTACTGGTCCTAGACTTCCTTCCTAGACTTCTTTGTGGATTTTTGCAAGATCTGATCACTTTCATGCTGTGTGCATGGTTGATAGGTAAAGGTAGGTTGTTTTTGAAAATGGACATGCCGAGATTTTCAGCACAGCAGCATTCTTGAATCGGTTTCCATCAATTTCAAGAACAGTGTCCAATCAAATTCAAATTTGCTATTTGCCTGGGTGCTGGGTAGAAGAAAGGTCCTTTGAAAAATGAGCTTGCTGCGATTTTCAATATGTCCACTTGGTTTTCGCAGATTTTGAAGCAAAAGGCCAGTTTGTTCAAATGGGAGGTTTAAAATTGGAATGTGCTCCACTTGAGAAAGATCTGGGAGTGATTGTTGACCAAACCCTCACAGGCTCTAGCCATTGTGCCGTAGCAGTTAAAAAAGCCAATCGGATGCTGGGATACATTGCCAAAAGTATTGAGTACAAATCTAAGGAGGTGTTGCTTCTTTCGTACAACACATTTGTCAGACCACTGACAAAATTTTCCGTTTTGAATTGTTTTTTTGGATATGTGCTCGGTTGCTGTGCTATTTTTGATTCTGAAGATTTTAATTAAATACCCATGCTCTTGCTGTTTTTTTTATCATGAAAACTCAGCTATATGCTCAATACTTGCGTGTTTTTTTTGTTTTTTTTTTTTACCTCAGGTCATTTTCAATTTCTTTTTTTTTTACCAATTTGAAATTATACTGTGGGCATTACCTGTGTAATTGGCATCTAAAGATGTTATTTGGTGTTTTTCAAAAGGATTTTAGAGCAAATGAGAAACTGCAGAAGTTCTTTTCCATCCTGTCGACAAACGTGGCAGTAAATGGAGCTGAGTTTGTTTCGACAATGGAAGGTAATAATTTATGAAGCTATACTTGTACTTTTTCAAGTGCGTGATCCTCAATCAACACTCAAAAGAACAGTTCTGTATTGAAATGGTGTACACATAGACTGTACAAAAAGATGGACGCAGCACCGGGGTCTGAAAAGTGAAGCCAATGCATAATTGTCTTAAAATTGCGTTCTATTTAATGGCCAGCAGATGGAGACATTGGTGGTTACAGAAAAAAGTTCAATGCAACAGAAGTCTATGGGAAAATGACCCCACTTTCCCACCTGATTTATTATTCTAATAATGATTTTCCACATTATTTAATAGCATCTATAGCAAGTTTCAAGTTTCCTTCGATTTATCATGATGTTGATTTTTGTAAATTATGGTCCCATATAGACTAGAATAAAGGATAAAGCCAGATATGCTTGAGGGGCGTGGCTATCCTCTGGTCCTCTTCAGATACGGTCAGATCCACTCATAGGTCCACCCCTTGCTCCTCCCTGAATCTTCACTTCACGCTCTCATCCAATAGAAATCACATCCGGTTTCAAAACAATGATATGGCGCTGTTCAAATTGCCAAAATCAAGGCCTCCTAAATGGTATGCTGAAACCAATGGGTGATGCCACAGTTGCTTTGTCCATCTTTTTATACAGTCTATGGGTGTACATTAAATTGTGAAACAATAGCATTGAACTGCCAGCAACAAAATGTAACAAAATTTTAACTAATTAAATTAGACTGTTAACCATTAATATGACAGCAGTATTTTTGTGTTGTTCGTTTGTTTTAAGGAAGAAAATATCCATTCTATGGTGTACAGTGGCACCCTGAAGTGAACCAATTTCGGTGGGCATCCGGAAAACAATTCCCCCACTCTAAGAATGCTGTACAATTGACATCTCTGCTTTCTCAATTCTTCATAAATGAAGGTACGTCAAATCAAATTGAGGAAAGAATTTAATTCAAGTAAGCCTATTTGTTTGATTTAAACATGGGGCAAGTTGCACATTTGATTTTTTTCTGTTGTCCGTGTTGACCGTACCTGGGGCCATTAAGTGCCATGTCTCATTGCTATTATCACTATGAAATGTTTTGGAGAAAAACAAATTGTTCACTGCTATTTTCTGTGTGAATGGGTTTCAGTGGGAGTTGACTCACGTTACATAACAGAGGAGAACAGGCCATTCAACACAACAAAGCTTGCAATTGTCAGGCTACCAAAGTGTACCTAACACTAAACATACAACGTAGACAATCTCTAGCTCTGTACCTGAACTGGTGTTGAGATCCCCTAGAGATTTTGCCTATACTGAATGGCAAACTATTCCATGCTGTGATTTCCCTGTTTTTAAAGAAAATACTTTGTTTTATCTATGGGAAATTGCCTTTTACTAACTTCCATTTATGACTCCTTATTTTGAAATAGAACTTTAATAACCGAATGTAGCTCACTTTGTCACGCCTCAGTCAGATCCTACCTACGCATTAATGTGGTGACCCTTCTGTGAACCTTTTCCAGACCCCCTATAGCTCACTTGTGTCACATTGTCAATGCCAGGATGTGTTGCATCTTTTAAATACCTAATCCATGCATGAAGCTTAAACCAGATTATAGAAAATCAATGATAATGCTAACAGATGTCTGTCTGTGTCTCTGCATTCACAGCCAGGAAAAGTTTGCACCACTTTACCACAACTGAGGAAGAGGCAGCAGCTCTAATATATAATTACACGCCGGTAAACACTGCCAGTGTCTGTTCATATGAACAGTGTTACTTCTTCTGAAGTTCTCTCACTTCCCTGATCCCTCTGTTACTGCCTTCCCTATATTTTTGGGAACACAACGAAGTGTGTGTGACACAGAAAGGTGTTTGGACCCTGGAAATTCACGCAAAATTGGGAAGTCTGGTGAAATTGTTCGGAGAAGATTCAACCAGGCATGTCCAGAGGTCGATTGTCAGCAGTGGCTGTGGCCCCTGCCTCTTTGCCCTGTTTCTGTCCTAAAATGCTGCATGGATTATATTTTTGCAGGGTACTGTTGCTGTTTAAGTGTACCTTGACAATAACCATTCAGTGACTGCCGACGACCCCTCTCCCGCCCAATGGCTCACCCCCCCCAAAAAATATATATATAAATAATAAATATAAAGTCAGGAGTGCCTGACCCAGGAAGAAATGTGAGCACTTTGGTGATAACCGTTCTGTTAGAGCCTTCTGTCTTATATTTTGTCATCTTCCCACTCTCAATAAACAATAAATATGAAACTGAATTAGTATTTTTTGTTCAGCAATCATCAAACATTTTGGTTCTGTTTTGGTGTTCAAATATTTGTATTTGTAATGCTGATATTACTGATAAAAGTTCTCATCATTTGAGTTAAATTTTACAAGGTAACCCCAAAGTGATTTTATTCTCCCAGTGATAAAACTGTCTTGAATGCCACTGTCGTAAATTTGTATTTAACTTATAAATTAATTTGGTTTTTGCTGTAGTTCCAGAAGTTTCGTTAAGACAGTATTCTAGCCGAATGGACTGTGTGCTCAACGTGTATCCGAGAAAATGTACGTCCTGTGGACGGTATACGAGTTAATAATTAAGTTGGCTGATTTCACCTCTGATGCTTTGTATGAGACTTCATGGGAAAATCAGCTGTGTATGATAGTACTCAAATTCAACACTGTTCAGTGTTGATTCACGTTAATGAGCAACATATTCATTCATTCCCAAGAGTTACATAAAATCAAAGCTCTGGATGTTTGCTTACTGTAGTGTGATGTCAAAAGGGGAAATGCCCGAACCTGACCTATGAAATGACTAGTCACATCCTCCTGTAAAACTTCCTGTTTTAACTCTTTTCCCAATAATGACTACATATGACACCTTTACGGACCTTTTCCCTAACTTCCCCACTGATTGAAAACAAGGGTGTCCTCAAGGCATCAAATGTCGTCTTCACTGATATGGCCAGGGTCGTCATTTGTAGTCATTATGGGGAAAGGGAGCGGGGAGTGTATGAGGAAAAGACTAAAACGATGCTAGAGGTTAGAGGTAAAGTAATATGTAGATGTACACTACCTGACAAAAGTATTAGGACGATCCTCATTCTCACTCAACCTTTGATGTACGTGCTATATTACACATGTGAGCGTTGTAGGAATTTAATGGTGTCCTAAAATGTACATGTAAACATCACAGAACATTATTTGAACATTTGGGGATGCTACAGATATACAAATTGGCATATTTTTTCTCTGCATAAAAAACTCTCACTTTGGGTCTGTAATAAATAAGAGACATTATAATAAATAGTGCTTGCAAGATGGTAATCTTCAAATTAACAAGTTTGGAATTGTGTCTTTGTTATAATGGAAGACCACGGCTCCTATTAGTTCAATCAATATGATCAGGTGTGGCACATGGAGTGATTTTGATTCTCTATAAAAGGAGGGTCAAGACTTAGAATAATTCAGTTTGGTGTATCCAAAATGGGGTCTGTATTTTTATTTGAATAAACAACTATTTCCAAATATGATACATTCACTATTTTCAACTGCACTGTAAGAAAATCACACACATAAACAGTGACGTCCTAATACTTTTGTCAGGAAGTGTAACTGAAAGAACGCCGTCGTGGGTGGTCTGACTTCTTAATGTAGCGCGTAGATTAGCGCGGGGGCAGGAGTTGTTTAGATTGTTGGGAATTACTAGGCTTAATTTTCCGACTCATTTTACATTTCATTTCATTTAATTTGGCGAATCTAATCCCACCCAGATCTGGAATTTCTAATCGGTGAACATGCGACTCATGCTGACATTGCAAGAGAGCGCGGGGAGTTTGCGTTGTCCTGTGAATTAACGCACCTGTCGTGTGTGACGTTTATTCACTTTCACATTTAAACCTCGTGTGCACAGGACGAGGGCGGAAGATACCAAAACATGCTTGCTTGGAATGTACCTGACGATCACCCAAATGGCCAGTTTGAGGCACTTCAGCAATGAACAACTCTTACCCAAACAGGCTTTAACCCCCCCGTTTCCCTCAGCAGCGCAAAGACAATTATGCACTGCTCCCACCAGGCTGCTGGCCACAGTCTGAACTGGCACGGGTGCCACTCTTGCGCCCGACCCTTTGGCAGTTCGGAGGGTTTATCTGATGCGTTTATGCTGTTTTGATATTGTTCTAGAATTTATATGGATTTTTGAAATAATGAGACTTTCTTTGTTGTAGTTGTATTTACTAATAGAAACCGATGGTGGTTACTTGGCATCCTAGCCAATTTGCTGTTCCAGATTTCAGTTCATGCATTCAGATCAGAACTCAGTGTAAGCAGTCATTAAACAGTCCAAAGTTTGCATGTGGTTTCCTTTGGGAACAGTTGCTTCTTTTGCTTTCCTGTGAAGACATCAGCTTAGGATCTATAAACTGACATTCACTTATCATGTTTTTTTCCTCTGCAATAGAGAAATTCTAATGTTTAATTGTATCAGTAAACCAGATATGGTATGGCGGTCCCATTTGTGTGGTGAGAAATGAAATTGACAGTGTGAGCTAGTGTTTGCTGGACGTTGTAACACATAGGCATGTCATCTAATCTCCAGTCAGATTCTGTTACGTTCTTCACAGCCAGTCAGTCAGAGCTGAAAGATGAGTGTGTTTATTGGTGTTCTGAATAATTGCACACCGCAGGTTTTCTTACTGGACATTTAAATACAATCAAGATATGCAGTGTTGTGAAAAAGTATTTGCCCCCTTCTATTTTTTGAATATTTTTTTGTTAGTAGACTATGATACAAAATATTCCTTCGATTCTCGTTTACACCCTTCGTCTTTCTGTTCTGATTACTAACAAGACTAACGTTTGTATTTTGTACCATAGTCTACTAACACAACTAATCCATGTATATAGATTACTAACTTACTAACGAACACTCTAGTTAAATGTGTAAAGTTGCACTGCTACTAATTTAGACTAATTCCCTCTCAGCAATCACCCTGTTCTAGTCTCCGCCTCTTGCTCAGCTGTTCCTGTCTTCTCCTGAGTTTCAGCGAGATCTCTCACACGTGCTTCATTACTTTCCTGCACTCATTATCTGTGCACTTAGAACTCCTTGACCGGAGTTGTTTAAATGTCATAGGCTGTTTGTGTGATTCCCGTCCGTGTCTTGGCTTTCGCCAATTTTCGTGGTTAGGGCTTCCCTCATGTGATTCTCCCATTGTAATTAGTCAGATTCACTACACCTGATTCCTGCATAGCATGTGACTTCCCTCTTGTCTATTTAAACAGTCTTTTCACAGCCAGCTGCAGAGCGCCTTGTATGCCATTGAATATTGTTTCTCTTCTACTGGAATGTCCGACCCTGATTCTTGCCATTGCCCTTTTTGTATTGTTTTTGTCTTTCTGGATTTCGACCCATTTTTGTATGACCACGATTTCTGTGTTTGGATGCCCTGTGTATGACCCTTGGCATTGGGGTCATCCCACAATTCTGCGAGGACCGTCCATCCGGCCAATCAGGAAAACAAACAAACATGACGGGCAGGAGGCGAGTGATCACTGTGCCCAGTGTAAGTGCATTTGGATTCTTTTATTAGTGCGGGTCTCTTCCGAAGCTGCAAAAGAGTAACCTTTATACCTTTCCTTCACCTCATGACATTTTAGACGGAGGTTAAAGAAAAGTGGTACGGAGTTAGACGATAGGACATAATTTTTTAACTATTTGGACGCAGCCACAGTGTCTAGTGATGTCTGTGGGCTCCAGACTTCAGACAGTCATTGACTGAAAAGTGTTTGCCGCTGAGTATTAAAAATGCTAACTTAATTATTGTGAGTAAGACGGTCACGGGTTCGATTCTGGCCTGGGGCCATTCTGTGTGGAGTTGGCATGTTCTCCTCATGTTCATGTGGGTTTCCTCTGGGTACAGTGCGTTGACCGGTTCCGCAAATGGAATTTGTCTAAAGCGTCTGGTATCGATACAGCATTCGGTGGCGGAATGTTATCTGTTCATGAATTTGCGGAAATTACTCATGCACTTTGTGGCTCAATCAGTTTTCTTCAGTCATTAGGAACAAGGCCTTGCACAGTTATTTTCCAGTGGCCCGTCCTTTGACCGGTTCCGCAAATAATTTCCAGTTTCGCAAACAGCGCCCTCTGTCAGGGCAAACTTATGATATTCTTTGTTTATTGCCATTATTGCGCGCCCCTGGCCACAAAGGAACAGACACATGTATTTTCCACCAATTTTAGCCTGCATTACTCTGCAGGGTATATCATTATAATTGGTCAAATTTATGGATAATTGTTCCATGTGTTGACATTGTGTCAGCTGGAATCCACGTGCGCTGGCCTCAGTTCAAGACAATTTTGTACATCCATCGATATTCAACTGCTATCAGCAACTATGGATGATTCTTTCTACTCTTTTCAAGTACGTACCAAGTATACATTAAAATTATCAGGATGAGACAACAAATTCAGATTAACACACGGCATGAGTAATGATCAGCCCGTTGGGCCACAGAAAAACAGTTACGGTGGGGGAAAAGGTGTTTTATTTCACACTGACTACATTAAATTTTAATAGAATTCTTTCAGAAAAATAAACAAGAATTAACATGTCGCATTAATTACAAGTTTGAAAACCTACAAAATGGCGTTTGCGGAACTAGTCAAACGACAAGCAGTCAATCTAATGGGTGTTGATGAAAAAGTATCAGAAGTACGAAATTGGGATTTATATGGTCAAATATACGATAATTTCCGATCACAATGACACAAATAACATATGATGAATCATGGGAATAGACGGGTTTTACGGCCACACTGCGCAGTGGGCCTTATCTCAGGCGTTGATTTGGTAGGCTACTGCTGCAACGGCAAGCGACAGTTATCGGGCATTAATTCCTCTATCAAGCCGAATATCTGGAAACGATAGTTTAGAGTTAAATCCACAATAATTTACCTTTTCAGTGGTGTCAAACTCAAGGCTGACAGCGAAGTCTCTTTCCCGCAATTAAGTTTGATTTCTGCAAATTGCGGAACCGGTCAACCCACTGTACTCTGGTTTCCTACTCCCCCAGCGACCTTACAGGGGGAAGAAGCAAGTCTAAAAGTTTGGGTAATGAATGGATGAAGTTTTAATATTGATTATGTCAGTGTGTCTAATTACTTTTGAGCCCCTGAAGTTGAGAGGACTATGCATAAAGTGGGTGTAATTCATACATGGATCAGACGAAAAGTCTTAAATTGAAGTTGAATGTTTGCCCTTCAAGCACGTCTTGATTGTTTCTTTTCGAATCCATTACGGTGGTGTCCAAAACTAAAACAATGAAAATTGTCTCTCTGTTCAAATATTTATGGACCCAACGGTCTATCAGTCAGGAATGGGAGCGAATTCTGCTTTTGAAGCTCCAACAATTGGTGTCCTCGTTTCCAAAATGTTTGCCGCTTGTTATGTAACGGCATAAGTCGCAAAGTAGTGAACATGCACCTGTCCTAACTGCAATTTTCTTCACCAAGTTCGGGAAAAATTCCAATCAATTAAAATCTGATTGGTTTAAAATTCCAGTGAGTTATAATCTGCTGAATGCGGCTCAGAGCGGAAGTGGTACCTCAACTTGGTTATGAAAAATAAGCACGGGTCTCAACTTCATTGGAACCTGTTGCAGACATCACGTTAAGATAAAACAGTTCATTGAAAATAATTTATTTGTCTCTGTCCTTTCTTTAATTAAGACAGATTAACATAGCTTTGAAAATTACAGCTTTCTGCTTTCATTTAAAATTTACAGATTGTGCCAATTCTTTTGGAATTGAGGTGGTAATAAAATACATTTATCTTTGCATTTTTCTGCTCTCGGACATTGCTTAACGCGGCCATTAGAGGGCAGGATGCGTCCTGTATTTCGAGCCTTTATTTTGTAAACGTGCGCGCAGCAGAATTATTTGCGTGTAGTTGTTATCTCCCTTCTGTGTCGGATAAATGTACCATCCTGCCTTATGTTCGAGGGATTTTCTGATGAGCTGCTTAAGGCTTCGTCCCAAAAGAATTTAACAGGAAATTTCCATCGCTGTGGCATCACCGAGAAGCTTAGAGGCTGTAAAAATAACTAGTACACGTGCTTCCTCCTATCGACGGTGTCTGTTACAATAAATAATCCTGTTACATAATGTTTAAAAAAATACAGACAAAAAAAAAGTGGTGAAAGCAAATTCTCTTTTCTGAGAAGTGATTGGTCAATAATAGTTTCTGTTTGTTAGAATGCCTTTTACTTGTGACCCTAGTCCAAACCTGAGATGATGGTAGGCTAACTGAAGGTGTTTGTGTGGTTCCCACATATGACACTCCTTTGAAAGTGTCATGAGTAAGTGAGATCTCCTTTAACATTCTTTAGTAAGAATATTTAGTTAGAAGAGGTTGTAAATCAAGATAAAATTAACCTGAATTAGTCTATGGTGGCAGTGTGACAGATCTCATCTAGACTGGACTGGTGTGTGTACGGGCTTTAGTTTCAACCTAGTACAGATGCACCAGATCATTCTGGTCAGAGTCTTTCTTTAAGGACTTAAATGATTGATCGGTTAAATCAGGTGTGTCACTGCTTGGAAGGAATAGGAGCCTTTACACTCGTCTGCTCCTCGTGAATGAGGTACCTCACCCCTGCTATAGTGCAGGGGTCTGCAAACCTGATCTTGCTGTCCCACTGTGTATACTGGTTATTCTTCCAAACACAATTGCAATAGTGGGATTTTATTAAGCTGCGAATTTGTCCGAAGTTGGTGCATTTCATGTTTAAAGTAATTATTTATTGTCCTCAGAATTAAATTAATACTAATGTTCATGTGTGCCGCCAGAATAAAAGACTAGGTCAAGACTAGGTTCAGACTTGAAAAATTTATTTCTTTTTTCCCCATTTTGCTAAAAATCTTTCACCCGGCAGGGGTCTGCAGCTTTTTCTGAGTAGCGCACAATTGGCCCTCGTGTTACAGGGTTTCAAATTGGGAAGAGACTGCCGGGAAAAGGAAATAAATGAATAGCTTTGTTCGTTGCTCAAGTGCCTCCTGTTGGCCAGATGGGCGCTCCTCAGGAAGATTCTAAGTCCGTTCATGTCCGGGTATCCTCCGCCCTCGTTCTGACCTTGCCAAGATTCAACCAATGAGTGTATAAGAAGCAGTGGATGACAGGCAGTGCTTCGGAGGAGCGTGAACAGTCTTCATTCTCCTGAATTGGCAGCAAGGGGTCGCAAACGAGCAAAGCCTTGTACATAGAACACCGATTGGGTGTTCCAGATTCGGGTGGGATTGGAGATGCCAAATTTATTTATTTTTTTAATTCTTTCAAATCATTCATAAAAGGTGATTTTAAGACCAAAAAATTATCTTTTATGTGGATGTTTATCATGTGAATGCCTCCAGTGCATTCTTTTTGCGACAAAAATGCGATTTTTTCGCATCACAAAATTTCATAGTTTATCAGGCTTGTGGTGGGCATAAAATCCACATTTTTCAAAGTATTGCTCTGAAATTTTCACCATAGCATCAGTTTCTTATGTTCTATACAATGATACAGCCATTTTTGGGTAGGTAGATACATGGTGTATTTATGATCCATCTGCCAGGCAGGTTCTGCCACCCATTTCTAAAATTCTATGACCAAATAATTTTTCAAAATATTTTCCCATGAAAATACCCAGAATTAGTATGTCATTTTATAGCTGGTGATATTAGCTTCAAAAGAAAAAAAAGAATTACTGGAATATATGGTATAGTTTCAGAGACTGTTGCCACAAGATTTCACATTTTTCGCCAATAATGTACGGTTTTCATGGTAAAAAATGTATTAAATTTGATTAAAATCTAATTCCATTCTGAGCTTTTTTCAATTGGCACAATTTTTATGTGTTTTTAGTGTTTAGAAGTACTTAAATTAAGTGAACCCAG
The DNA here is from genome assembly GCA_029721435.1 of Gymnothorax reevesii. NCBI lineage: Eukaryota > Metazoa > Chordata > Actinopteri > Anguilliformes > Muraenidae > Gymnothorax > Gymnothorax reevesii. The sequence continues at coordinate 92,002,504 of CM056580.1, forward strand.
GCTTGGCCCCTTAACAGATCACATTAATTGTTCTGAATTGCAAGCTATTTCAGGTAACAATATTTTAAAACAAATCGTAGAAGACTACAAGAAAATCTGTTAAATTTTCTCTTTAAATTGCTTGCAGTATACACGTATAAACAAGATATGTTACAGGGCCTTTTATTCTTCAGGGCATACATGGATATTTCTGTTAACCCTTTCGGCGCCATGGGCAATGTAAGATATCGAAATCAGAAGCTGTTGAAAACAGATCATGTGGCAACTTGTTAAAAACGGCAAACAAGTTGCCACATGATAGGTTTTCAACAGCTCAGGATAACTACATTTTTAATTCCTTGAAAATGTATTCAGCACTCAAAGGGTTAATATATGGCTGAAGATGGTAAATAATGAATATAAACATGCAATGCACCTAATCAGGACAAACTAACAGCTTACTAAAATCCTACAGTTGTAGTTGTGGTTGGTACAAAAATCAGCACACACAGGGGGTCACCAGAATCGAGTTGGAGAACCACTGCTGTAGAGGGTAAGTGGAGACCGAGGCTGGGATTGTGCGTATTTGAATGAAAGGAAATGTGTATCCCAGGTGCTGCAGTTAGACAATAGGAACAGCATTTAACATGTATATCAGGACCCCCCTCATAAACCCCCACCTGGGAAAACCTGCTGTACAGCTGAACTCTGTGACGTTGTTCCTCTCGCTGATTCAAACAATGACATATTCCTAATTTAAATGGTTCACCTTGCCACCTGGGTCCATGGGTCTTTGATGCCAGAGGAAGTTGCGTCACAAAAAAGGTTTTGTCTGATTGTTTTTTTCTTTTTTCACAATGTGGGACTTCCTTGAATACAATATGTTTTGAGAGATGTCATTTTATTTTACGGATGGCGGAGTGTCTTGGGACTGCAGCTGTTAGCTAACAACTGTCCTGGTGAATAACAACACAGCAGCCATCTTAAAATGTTCCTGGAGTGCAGAGGGTGTGAGGCCGGTGGATGATGTGTTGTTTATCATTCCGGAAATTTCCTTCAAAATATCAGTGCTGTTTTTTTTTTATTATGAAAGCTCAACTATATGCTCAATAAGTGAGTTCTTTTTTTTAACCTCAGGCAATTTTACAGTTCTTTTCATAGATATTAAATTATTCTACAGTGCTGTGAAAAAGTATTTACTCCCTTTTGGATTTATCCTATTTTTGTTGATTTTTCATATTCATATGTTTCGAATCATCCAACTAATTTCAATGTAAAACAATGTGAGTAAATACAGAATGCAGCTATAAATGATCATTTCATTTACTGTTGGTAAAAAGTTATTCAGAACATTTATCACCCATGTGAACAAATAACTGCGCCCCCTAAACCTAAGAATTGGTTTTGCCACCCTTGGCAGCAACAACTGTAATCAAAGAAGCTGGCAGTGAGTTCTTAGGATCACCGAGGAGGAATTTTTGCCCTTTGTTCTTTGCAGAAATGGCTTTCGGCATGGATTTGTGACCCTTTCCAGTTTGATAGAAGTCAGCAACTTTGTTTCTCATCCATTTAATTACTCTTGAATTTCTGACAGGTTCTAATTAAGAGCCAATTTTTCTATAAGAATGGGACAGGGCGTGATACTTCCCCCCTCTGATTCCTATTAATTTTTTTGGGGGGGGTGGATATATTGCCAAAACTGACAGGTATCATGTTTTTTTTAAATCTCTAGAAACCTTCAGGAAAAAAAATTATGGCCTTTTTTAGGGTAAGGGTCCAAAAGGCCAAAATTGCAAAAAAACAAAAAAATATTTTTTTGACTTTGATTATCTCCGTGTGCCCTCATTCAGCCTCTGTGATTTCTTGATATATGAATGTATCGGGTAGTGAGAGCGCCACCCATAGATGACGCTTCAAATCACTACTTTTCACTTATTGGGCTGGGCTGCGAATAGCCCCTATAAACACGAATGTCGCTGAGTACCTGAGTGACTGACTGAATGAGTGATCAAGTTCAACGATTGGCTGGCTGGCAGGGAAGAAGCTCTGTGATTGGTCGGCCGTCGGGGAAGAACTTCAAAGAATAGTCGGCCGAAGATTGACTTCAGTGATTGGTCGGCCGGCGGGCAAGAACTTCAACAATTGGTTGGCCGACGACAAGCTACCAGGCTGGCCGGGCATTTGTCACTCGTATCTCCTGCAAGGTAGCCTATACTATGAAGCAAGTTCAACAAACACAGGCTATATTTGAATGAGCCACCTCAACAAACCCTGAACTTGCAATCAGAGATAATTGGTACCACAACAGTGGTTGTAGTCTGTAATCTCCTTTTTGTGCTTTCAACACCGTACGTGCTTTCGACATAGAAGCGTTCTAAGCGTCATTAATCGGGCCGGTAGGCCACGAGTCTCTGTTTCGGCTCCAAATCTTTTTTTTTTTCGGGATCTTATAACTTAGTGCGCCCACTATGGAATGAAATGAAACTATTTTTATTATGTACTTCTATATCTCTACATCCTATGATAATAATATCAAGAAGGCTGTTTGTCCCATTAACCATTTCTGAGCTAAAATGTTCACGGCAGATTACAGCCGCTTAGTACTGTATTGCTAGGTCAGTTCTTCAACTCTCCACTACATGGCTCAGCTGGCCCAGGGGGTTGCACTGCATGACAAAAAGCCTTCTTGATTTTATTATCATAGAAAGTAGAGATATAGAAGGACAAAAAAAATAGTTTATTTCCATTCCATAGTGGGCGCACTAAGTTATGGCCTGATGAAAATGAGCCAAAATGGCATTTTCGCCACAAAAAGCGCCCAAAATAAACCACAGCCATTCATGTATATTTAGAATGGAAAGGTCCCCAGGTGTGCAAACATACATGAATGAGCCAGGATTAATCAGGGCGCAAGCTGTGAGAGGTCCCCGAATGCAGCCCAAAAAGTGAAAAGTACTGCTTTGGTAGTGCCCTCATTCAGCCTCTAACATACCGATGTTTTTTGAAGGACACTACCCACTACCTTCATATACCATGAAATCACCGAGGCTGAATGAGGGTGCACAGAGATAATCAAAGTCAAACACCCATTTGTTTGTTTTTTGCAATTTTGGCCCTCGGGACCCCTTCCCTTAATAGGGCCGTAAATTTTTCTGTGGTTCCTGTCAGTTTTTCCATTAAGTATACCCCCACAAAAAATTTCGTTGGAATTTGAGGGGGTGATATATCACCCACTATGCTTTACTGTCTCATTCATAGAAAAATTGGCTCTTAAGTTATGTTTCAGTTCAACAGGGCTGACGGTAGTGCGTAGCCAAATTGAACCCAATTATCAATTAACTTTGCTTCATTTGTTGTTTTAGTAATGACTTAAGTAATTACTTTTTTCACATTGGGTCAGGTTGGGTTAAATAGCCTTTTTTCCTACAAAAAATTAAACCATCATTTGAAAATTGCCTTTTGTGTCTGTGTCTACTGGGGTTATCACAATTAGTTTTATGATCCGAAACATTTAAGTCATATTCCAAATTAGAAAAAAATTAGGAAGCTAGTAAATACTTTTTTTAAAAGCACTGTCTATGCCGGTGTAATGGGCCTCATAAAGATACTATTTTGTGCTTAACAAAAGAATCCCAGAGCTAATAAGAAACTGAAGAACTTCTTTTTTTATTCTTTCAACGAAAGGAGCTGAAAATGGAGTGGAGCTTGTTTTGACATTGGACGGTTAGAATTTATGAATTGGCGCTCATATTTTATTCCTTTACCTCTTTTCTACATTTGTAGTCCTCGATTGACAATCAGCTGAATAGTTTTACGTCGAAATGGCATACATTAAATTTAAGACGATTACATTGAAACGCCTGTTACAAATTGTAAGAATTTAATTAATTAAAGTACACTGTGAACTGATAATGACAGCTGTATATTTGTGTTGTTCCATTATTTTAAGGAAGAAAACATTCATTCCATGGTGTGCTGTGGCACCCAGATGTGAACCAATTTCAGTGGAAACCTGAAGAACTGGTCCCCCAGTCAAATAATGCTTTGCGAGTGTCTTCTCTGTTTTCTGAACCCAGAATTTCCTCATAAATCAAAGCGAGGTCAATCAGTGAGGGAAGGAAACTCTATTTGAGCAAGCCAATTTGTTTGATTTGAATGTGTCAGAAGTTACACCTGTATTTTTTCCGTCATCCTCGTGACCATACCTGCTGCATTTCTTTGCAATTATAACTATAAAATGTTGAGAAGAAAACAAATTTTTCACTGCTGTTATCTGTGTGAATGGGTTTCATTGGGACTTGAACCCCTGTAACAAAGTGATGAAAACAGGCATTTCAACCTAAAAAAGCTTCCCATCTTCTTTCTTCTGAAGTTTACCTGCCACTTAGTAAATTTTATTTTGTAGCTGTTATCTAGAACTAATCAAAACTGGTCTTGAAATCCCGCATATTTTCTTCCTGAACTACAGTTCCAAACAGACATCTCTCTGTGTAAAAAAAAAGAGCTACATTGCAATATCGATGTGCTAAATAATTTACATTTATGACCCATTATTCTGCAAACAGGCCTTACTTTAAGTAATCTTAGGTGGCTTACTTTGTTGGTTCTTTACAGGAATGCCTCAGATCACACATAAGGATTAATTTCTGTTAGTCTGATTTTCACCAGAATTTCCCCTGAAGTAGTTTCAAAGTTGGGGAAAGGATTTTTTGTTTCCATATTGTGGGACGATGTTACACACATCTTCTGTATCTGCTGGTTGCAGAACGTCATTGAAGCTGCATCACACCCATTTTGAATGAAATTTTCTAACCCTGGATGCTATGTTTTTGTAACCACTACATTTCGTCAGACAGAAAAAATCTGGGTCTTGTGCATCAGTGGATATTTTCTTGTAATTCACAAGGACATATGATGGATCTTTGGAGACCTTGAGATTTCCACTGGAATTTAAAATAGGTTTAAAATTCCTCAGGTTTGAAAAAACTGCTGCATTCCACCAAACCATGTGTGCCATCACAAAATTAAAAAGGTTTTCTGTGATCACCCTTCTTTGTACCTTTTCCAGAGCCTCTTTATGTTTCTCATTTTACATTGCCTATGCCAGGACACATCTCAGATTTTAAAAGTGTAATCCTTGCATAAAGCTGAGACCAGTTTACGTAAATCAAGAGTGATTTTAATAGATGTTTATCTTTGTCTGTCCATTCACTGCCAGGAGAAGTTTGCACCACTTTCCCACAACAGAGGAGGAGTCGGCAGCCCTCATATAATTACACCCCGGTCAACACAAGCAATATCAGTGCATACGAGCAGTGGTATTTCTGAAATTCACCCTCCTCTCCATTAGCCTTTGTAACTGCCTTCATTTTACATCATGGAGTGCAACAAACTTCAAGGTTTTTGGACTTGGAAATTCAGCCCCCTAAGGCTGGTGAACATGTTCGGAAAAGACTGAATAAGACATGTTTGGCCTTAACACTGGCTTTTTTCCTTACCTCTTTGGCCAGCCAGGCCTATAATGCTGCAGTGATGATGTTAATGTGAGGCACAGTGGTTTGAGAGCATTTTAGTCCTAACCATTCAGCGACAGTCAGCCACGAAAAATTAAATGATTCGGGAGTGCCCAGTGAGGACAAAGCTATGGGTGCATCCAAATACTTGTTCTGCATCTGTGCATGCAGAATTAAGTACTAGTTTTGATACCTGGTTCTTAACATTCAACGTTCTTCTTCTGGCTTTCTCGTCTTGAAGAGGCAGTGGTTTAGCGTTTCAAGGTTTGGAGCAGTGACTGGAATGACTGTGCAGTCCGTTCCTTGAGCGCAGTCTTTGGAGCGGGTGGCTCCAAAAGATATAGGTTGATGGTTCACATGCTGATGCTGCGAGCTCTATATTCGCCGCACGCTTCGTCGACATCTGGACCCTCGTGTTTGCCTCCGTCTTGAGAACTCCCTCTTTGACACTGCGGCGCCAGGTGACTCAATCTTTGGCAATGACCACCCAGTTATTGGCGTCGATCTGCACACAGACATCTTTAAAACGCAACGGTGGCAGGCCCACACTGCGTAAGCCCACCCGCAGTTCCCTGTAAAGGATTTCTTTCTGCAGGCGGTCAGGCTCCATGCGGTGCACGTGGCCTAGCCATTAGAGGCTTCTTCGGCTGAGAAATGCGGGGATGTTTAGCAAGCCAGCACGCTCAAAGACCTCAGTGTTGGGGACTCTGTCCTGCCATTTGATGTGCATAAGGCGCCAAAGGCAGCAGAGGTGGAACTCGTTTAACCGCTTCTCCTGCCTGGCTTAGCTGTCCAGGCCTTGCTGCCGTACAGGAGAGTGGACAGGACGCAAGCTTGGTAGAGGAGTGGCTTGGTCTTCACAATCAACAGATTGTTGTTCCACACTCGCTTGATGAGTTTGGCCATGACAGCAGCTGCTTTGGCGATTGTGGAGCTGATCTTGGTGTCCAGCGAGAGTGTGTTTGAAACAGTGAACCCAAAGTAGATGAAGGTGTCTACAACCTCAAGCTGTGTGTTGTCGATGGTAATGACAGGAGGGGAGTCAGCATCTTGCGCCATGATGTTGGTTTTCTTGAGGCTGATTGTGAGCCCAAACTCCTTACAGGCATGGGACAGTTTGTCGATGAAGTGCTGCGGGCCCTCCTCACTGTGCGATGCTAGAGCAGCGTCGTCTGCGAACAGCCGCTTGCGTATGAGGATCTCATAGACTTTGATTTTTGCACAAAGTCTTGCGATGTTGAGGAGTTTTCAGTCTGATCTCGTGTGGACGGAGACACCTTCAGGGCAGTCGGCGAAGGCGTAGTGGAGGAGCATTGAGAAGAAAATCCCAAACAGGGCTGGTGCTAGAACACAACCCTGCTTCACTCCACTGCTGACTGGAAAGGCATCTGAGGTTGCTCCATCTAAGCAAACGGTACTTTGCATGTCCATGTGAAAGGAGGAGATGATTGCAAGGAGCTTTGGGGGACAAGCGATCTTCCGCAGGATCTGGAAGAGCTCGCTTCGACTGACTAAGTCAAAGGCCTTGGTCAGGTCCACGAGCGCAAAGAACAATGGCTGCTGCTGCTCTCGACAATTCTCCTGAAGCTGACGGAGGGAAGCTTCTCCTGAAGCTGACCTTCCGGCTCTGAAGCCACTCTGGGGCTCAGGATAGACTCGAAAGCAAGGCTCTGCTGGCGGAAGAAGGTGACCCGGGCGAAAACTTTGCCAACTATGCTCAGAAGAGTGATGCTGCGGTAGTTGTTGCAGTCACTACAGTCGCCTTTGTTCCTGTACAGTGTGACTATGTTGACATCTCTCATATCTTGGGGAATGTGACCTTGCTCCCAGCATAGGCAGAGGAGTTCATATAGCGATTGTAAGATGGCTGTTTTCCCATGTATCAGAACTTCTGGGGGGATACCATCTTTCCCTGGCAAGGCAGTCTATGGCTTAGCTTAGCTCTTCCAGTGTGGGCATTACGTCAAGATCCTCCATGACTGGTAGGCCAGGCAAGGCGTCGGAGGCACAGTCTGTCACAATGTTCTGAGTCAAATACAGTTCAAGATAATGCTCAACCCAACACTGGAGTTGCTTGCTCTTGTCGGTGATGACTTTGCCCGTCTTAGCTTTGAGTGGGGCTGTTTTGATGCTTGTGGGGCTGATAGCTGTTTTGATGCCCTCATAAATTCCTTTGGCGTGTACACAATTGGCAACCATCTGGATGTTGGCGTACATGTTCTGCCAGTACTCATTGGTACAACGTTGCTTGATCTGCCAGGCCTTGCTCCTCGCTGCTCGAGGGGCGTCGCATGTGCCACGGCAAGGTTTATGCTTGTGAGCCAGCAGTGCTTTTCTTTTGACCTCTGTGACTGGCTGCAATTCGTCTTGGTGAGCCACAGACCAGTCAGCATTCTTGCGTCCTTTCTTTCTGAATGCGGTCATAGCTGAGTCATAGATGGTGTCTCGGAGGTGGTTCCATTTGGTGTCCGCGTCGCCTGGGATGTCAGACTTGAGGTGAGCTTCAAGTTTTCTCTGAAGGCTGTCAGCGCAGGTCTGAGCCTTCTTTGGATCGTAAGTGCCGCAGGTGTTGATGCAGGGGCGACTCTTAGTCTTAGCATGGTGGATCTTCCTTAGCTTCAGTCTGACCTTACTGGCAAGAAGGGAATGATCTGTATCACAATCAACACTGTGATAGCTCCTTGTGTGAAGAACACTGCTGAGGTCCGCTCTTCTGGTGATGACAAGGTTGAGCTGGTGCCAGTGAAGGGACTGGGGGTGTCTTCAAGGCACTTTCTGCAGCTCTTTGCACTTGAAATAGGAGTTTGTAATGCAGAGGCTGTGATGACAAAAGAGTTCCAACAGCCTCTGTCCATTCTCGTTCATCCTGCCTATGCCAAAGTGGTCGAGACAGGATGGCCACACTTACCAGTCTGCTCCTATGCGGTTGTTGAAGTTGCCTAGCAAAAATATGCCTTCAGAGCAGGGGATTCTAGATAACACTTCCTCTAGAGCCTCGTAGAATTGATCTTTGGCTTCTGGGGGGGACGTAAGGGTCGGGGCATACACAGAAAGGATATTCACAAAGCCCAACGATGTCTTCATGTGGAGGGTGAGGATTCTTTCGGACTCTCCTTTAGGGGTTTCTGTGGTGGCGATCAGCGAGTTCCTCCCTGTAAAACCTACACCGTGCTGCCTGGACTTGTCCTGGGACAGGCCCTGTCAATAAAAGGTGTAGCCTGATTCTCTAAGAGAGCCGCTGCCGGCCAGGCAAGTTTCCTGAAGGCAGGCAGCATTGATGTTAAGTTGTGCCAGTTCCTTATTGATGATGACTGTCTTGTGAGAGTCGTCCAATTGTTGGAGGTCAGCTGTAAGTCCGGGGCACATGGTGTGAACGTTCCAGCTTGCGAATCGAAGAGCTGGAGTCTTTGTGTGTTCCTGCTTTTGACTGCTTAGTGCAGATTGACGCTTGCTTGTCAGGAGAGATCCCTAAGCTCTACACACCAAGTAGAGCAGGCAAGCCATGGCGGGGCAGTACCTCACTGGCTGGGGGCTGCCCAGCTTGAGGCAGGCGGTAGCTGCCCAGTGAAGCGGCGAGGGCTTCTCCCACCATCGAACGAGACCCCTGGTGCTCCTCCCTAGGCCTGTCGGTTGGAGCTTATAACCAGTAAACTACCTCGTTCCGTGTTGCGCTGGAATCTTGCAACGCCGCTGGACTGGCCTCTCCAGTTTGCGTTAAAAGCCTAGGTGGGATAGTCCAAAGGAAAGGATCATCCAATACAATTTGGGGCCAGTTTTACTGCAGGAGCTGCCAGAAAATAGTGCTGAGCATCTGCCAACCACCGTAGGGCACCACACTGGATTTGTCCTTGAGATTTACTCCCGAAGCCTTTCCTGTGATCATGTATAGCTGCAAGGCAGCGGAGGTTTGGAATCAGAGTGGTCCTTCTCCTAGGCAGTTTGCCGACCAAGGCTAATGGGCTCCACCTGCCCGGGTTTGAAATCAGACTGTTCCTTTTCCTAGGTGGACTGACACCCAAGCCTGACGAGTCCAAACTACCCAGAACAACCTGACTCGCTGACACCCTCTGTCATTTCCACTGAAATACCCCATTCATAGCACAGCGTCTCTCTATCAGAAACTCCTAACTAACCTACTGTCTGGCTTCTCGTGCCGACCCTGTTTCACATTTGACATAGATGGTACAATATATACACATCTGCGCCATGGCAACTACTTTTTTTCTCTCTCCCTCTTCAGTGCAGCAACTGGCAGCAGGGTCGTTAGGGGGAATGTGGATCACCTGGGCTGGGTGGCCTGCAGTCTATAAGGCTGTTTGGGCTGCAGTCTTTCTTGCTCTTCCCTGCCTGCAACAGCTCCTGACCTGGCATTTTGGTTTTGTTTTCCACCTTCCAACACATACACACATGCTTTCACACATCCACTCACTTACAAAACCCAAAACCAGTGAAGTTGGCACGTTATGTAAATCGTAGATAAAAACAGAATACAATGATTTGCAAATCCTTTTCAACTTATATTCAATTGAATACACTGCAAAGACAAGATGTTTAATTTTCAAACTGAGAAACTTTATTTTTTTTTTGCAAATAATCATTAACTTAGAATTTATAGGCAGCAACACATTGCAAAAAAGTTGGCACAGGGGCCTTTTTACCACTGTGTTACATCGCCTTTCCTTTTAACGACACTCAGTAAACGTTTGGGAACTGAGGAGACCAATTTTTGAAGCTTTTCAGGTGGAACTCTTTCCCATTCTTGCTTGATGTACAGCTTAAGTTGTTCAACAGTCCGGGGTCTCCATTGTCGTATTTTACGCTTCATAATGCGCCACACATTTTCAATGGGAGTCAGGTCTGGACTACAGGCGGACCAGTCTAGTATCCGCACTCTTTTACTACGGAGCCATGCTGTTGTAACAAGTGCAGAATGTGGCTTGGCATTGTATTTCTGAAATAAGCAGGGGCGTCCATGAAAAAGACGTTGCTTCGATGGCAACATATGTTGCTCCAAAACCTGTATGTACCTTTCAGCATTAATGTTGCCTTCACATATGTGTAAGTTGCCCATGCCTTGGGTGCTAATACACCCCATACCATCACAGATGCTGGCTTTTGAACTTTGCGCCTATAACAGACCGGATGGTTCTTTTACTCTTTGGTCCGGAGGATACGACGTCCACAGTTTCCAAAAACAATTTGAAATGTGGACTCGTCAGACCACAGAACACTTTTCCACTTTGCATCAGTCCATCTTAGATGAGCTTGGGCCCAGCGAAGCCGGTGGCGTTTCTGGGTGCTGTTGATAAATGGCTTTCGCTTTGCATTGTAGAGTTTTAACTTGCACTTGCAGATGTAGCGATGAACTGTAGTTACTGACAGTGGTTTTCTGAAGTGTTCCTGAGCCCATGTGGTGATGTCCTTTACACACTGATTTCGGTTTTTGATGCAGTAACGCCTGAGGGATCGAAGGTCACGGGCATTCAATGTTGGTTTTCAGCCTTGTCGCTTACGTGCAGTTATTTCTCCAGATTCTCTGAACCTTTTGATGATATTACGGACCGTAGACGATGAGATCCCTAAATTTCTTGCAATAGCTCATTGAGGAATGTTGTTTTTAAACTGTTCGACAATCAGCTCACAAATTTGTTCACTAAGTGGTGACCCTCGCCCCATCCTTGTTTGTGAATGACTGAGCATTTCAGGGAAGCTGCTTTTATACCCAATCATGGCACCCACCTGTTCCCAATTAGCCCGTTCACCTGTGGGATGTTCCAAATAAGTGTTTGATGAGCATTCCTCAACTCTCTCAGTCTTTTTTGCCACTTGTGCCAGCTTTTTGAAACACGTTGCAGGCATCAAATTCCAAATGAGCTATTATTTGCAAAAAATTACAAAGTTTACCCGTTCGAACATTAAGTAACTTGTCTTTGCAGTGTATTCAATTGAATATAGGTTGAAGAGGATTTGCAAATCATTGTATTCTGTTTTTATTTACGATTTACACAACGTGCCAACTTCACTGGTTTTGGATTTTGTACATGACTGATTTTACAGGCGACACATGCCATGTTAGTTTAAGTTGCCTTTTGTTGTATTTTGGTTATCTTTCTTTCAATGAATATTTCAGTTATTTGTTACTTGGTGTGCATCTCCCTCCTTTTTTTGTCATGGCCGAGCAGCCTGGTTCATGACAACCATCTAGTGACTCAGTTTACCCAGATCGAAGCATTGCCATCCCACTCAAATTTAAATACATAACTTGAGGTCAGAATTGGTTTGGGTAATTGCTTTTCCAAACAGGACCAGGAAGGGCAAGGTAGCTGTTTTCCTTCAATAAGGAAAATCATCACTTTAGAAACTGCATTTTTAATTAATTGAGATATGTTAATCCAATTACATTTTGTTTGATCTGAAACATGTTGGTATCACAAATCTACGAAAATGAAATTGGAATGGGATAGTACTGTATCAGTTTGTAATGCTGTCATTCCTTTTCACAACATCTAAAAGTTAGGGACTGAACATGGAGTGCTTAAGTGTTTCTGAAGAAATTTTGTCCCATTCTGCTTGTGTGCAACAGTAAGGATTTTTGTTGTCACATTTTGCTTTTCAAAATGGGGCACTTGTTTTTTATTGGGGACCAGGAAGGACTGCAGGCAGGTCAATCCAGCACCCGCACAGATTCCTGGAATCAGTTAACTATATTATGCACATGAAATATTCAAATATCTTCCTCTCCTTCTTTGAGGAATATTCCTTCTAAACCTTTCAATGATTTTCTCACGCATTTGAGGGAAAATTGCAGATACCTGCTCCATCTTAGTTCCTGAAGGACAGACCTTTCCTGGATGCTGCTTTAGTGCAAATTCATGACTACATTCAGCTGCTGACATTACCCACGCAAATAGCACCAGTTATCATTTTATCCCCTCGTTATTAGTCCTAAATTGTCTCCGTCCTAGCTTTTGTTTTTGCAATGTGCTGTACGCCTGAATGGCAGAAATGGAAGCACCTTTACAAAGAAAGTGAAGCTTGACTGAACACAATATTCAGTATCTTGTCTTCATACTGTCTTCAATGAAATAGGACTGCTATTCACAGTAAATTTAGAAATCACTGCTTTCTGTTTTTTTCTTCGTGCATTTTAGGTTTCTTCCCAACTTTTATTGAGTTGGGGGTCGCGCTGTAGGTAAATTAATGTTTGCTTCAACAGTGAGCAAACTCAATGTCAAGGGCGGTCCGACCGCTTAAGGCAGCATAGGGGGGCATGGGGTGTTAAGATTGGTGCGAAACGGTGTCTCTCTTTAGGGGGCGGGAGTAAAATCTAAAGCAAGGTTTCTGTCTATCAGTCTAAGCCATCGTCTATACCCAGACTAAAAGGAAATTGTCACCGTTACTCTAACCTAGAGAGAGCCTGTCGAAATTAAGCGCGTTTGCTCGTAGTTGCTTTAATGAAATGTCTGATTACTCGAATGACATTTTCGGTATTACTGTGTAGTTGGTTAAGGCAACAGTGTGTCGATATGTGTGGGAAGAATTGAGAAGATGTTCAAATTGCTGCAATCCGAAATTGATCTGTGGCGATTTTTTTCTACCACTGGTGAAGCATACGCACGCAAGCGCCCACCGATGTAAACGCTTCGAACCGAGGATCTTGACGGACTGGACGATCGATTCGTTGTTTGTAAACACTGACGTTCTCTCTCAAAGAAACACTTCTGCTATATTGATGCACCCGTTTCAGTGGTGTAACGGTAAGCATTTTTTCGCTGCCCAATGTTATAGTTTACCTTCTTGGTTTGGTGGGGAAATATTTTAGTCGTTTTTCGCCTGGCTGCGTCAACACAACCGGTATATATCCGGTTTGGAGTGAATATAATGGTTCTTTTTGGTTCATATCATGGACATTTTAATTTAATTAATTTTGCTGAATGGTCCTCTACGGGGCGACATCTTCTTCCATTATGCCACGGCAGTCCTGCTTTTACTGTCCTACCATACCACGGCAGATCTCGCCTGTACAGGCCCGGTTGGTAGCCTCGTAGTGCATGTGTCTTTAATGTTCGCTGATGCATGTCACTATATTGTGCTACCTGAAGTGGTTACTGGTCTTATATTGGCTAGGCCAATGATAACATTTTATTTTGTAGATTGAATGTGCTCCCCTGCGATGAAAAGAAAGATTAAATGTCAAAATTCTCATTACGCCCTGATAATTGCTGTTGTTGCCTGTATTTTGTGTGGCCCAAAACTTTTTTTCTTTATTACGAGAAGTAGCCTATTACGCATGATGATACATCTCTCCCAATCATTATGAGCGAACTGAGTGTTGTTTATTTGCATTGTTCATTAAGGCTTGAGTAGCCCACGTTCTCGCGAACACTTGCGAGGACTGCAGCCAGACTATCTTTAATGTGTCATTACATTGCAGCCTAGTAGGTGTACCTATGGAGACAATCTTAATTAACTTATTCAACACGTTTTTATATGAGAGCATACACATGAATGGTAATTTGTCATTCGGCATAGCTCGAAGGGCCTAGTTAATTTAGTAGGCTACAGCGAATAATTCAGTGGACGCACTCTTTGTGCACTTAGAAGTGATATTCAGTCGATTTCAAGGGATTAGGATAAGGATTCGGAATTATGGTTAGGGGAAGAATTAGGGTTAGGGTTAGGTTAGGGCTGTGGTTGAAATGGGAACTGCCCTCTCCACATTGAAATGCAATAAAAAACTGCCGTACACGTAGGCAACTGCCAATAAAAATGTTCATGAACTCTTGCAACGATCCAAGAAAGTTCATATTTAGACAATCTTAACAACATTTGTCATTCGAGCTTCCTTGTGCAGTTACGTGAATTGAGTATTAGACCACAGTGACGATTATGGATTGATCCCTTGGCAGCTTGTTCGGGTTTCGTTGATTTGGGGGTGTTCGCGATCTGCACAGTACAAGATTCATCTGTGGGCCTTCATACCGCAGGTCTGTTGAATACTCGATTGTGATTGGATGTAGGACGTACCGAATCTGTGCATTATTTTCATTTAAGTACGCACCAATAAAGTAGTTCTAAACATGGTGGCCATTTGATACTGTTGGCCTACTAATTCGCTGTATTTGAATTTGGGCTAAATTTCGCTGACAACATGAGTCGCATAGTTGGAAAAAATTGGAAGTAAGAGTTGGGAAGAACTCGGACAACATATTTGAATATTTCTATGTGACTGTTATTTAATATCTTCGGTGAATATGGTGATTATGAAAAATTGGAGAAGGCACAATGTGACAACAGCCATCCATGTGTAACTGTGATGCTGTAGAATTAGTTGGATCACCATCGCGCTTGTATTGTAATTAAACAACTAGAATTGCTGCTCTCTTTCGCAGGCCTTGAGACACTGAGGTTTTGAAGCAACTGAAGTTAATCATGGCTGAAGCTAATAGTCTGCATAAAAATGCGCTTTTTTGATGAAAACGGGAAAATTAAGTCTTTAGCTGAGCAGAAGTGTATTACCAGGGCGTAAGCAGAGTAAACAACTCCATGCAGGTCATTATACAAACGTAATTGCTCAGCGTAAGAGGCACACCTGGGCGCGCAAAAATTTCATACGATGACATGAAGTTGTATATCACATAACTGTCTCATAGAATTAGTGTGTTTGAATTCCTGTGATTTTGCTGAGATACCCATTGGTACAATGACCCACAGCTGCTGTTATTGTTTGGATTAGCACAAAAAGCATTGCGGATTGCATGAAGTGTAGCGTTGGTCCATCAGAAAATAAGAATACAATGAATTACTGTCTTGGAACGGGATTTATTGTTAGGGTCTCAATTCCAGTGAGTCGTTCTCATTTCACTGTTGAGTTTTTATGGAGTTTTTTTTTTTTTTTCGTATTCACTATTTTCTGACAGCCAATTATTTGGACAATGGATGTTCTGTGATACAATCCTGCTCTCTCAATAGATTTAATTAGGGTATGGGCGTGTAAAGGATCCAGTTGCTCCCGCTTGGTTGCCCGTGTGGTCCTTATGAATCAGTTATTCAGGGCGGCCAAAGTAATACTCAAATTGATTCATGTTTTAAAAATTTTAATGTAAATTAAGCTTTAATTACTGTTCTTAAGATCCTGAGGGACACAAACTTCCATTCATCTTGTGTATTCTCCATGCTGTGTTGGCTTAGCCATCATGATATCAAAATATGCTTTCCCTGCCTTGACAGGCAGCAAGGTATTCAACACTGCATCATCTTTCATGATTTGCATTTTATTGATATGATGAATTTGTCTAAAAGTTTTTTTTAGTCTGTTGGGAATTGATAAAGTGTATTACGGTTTAAAAACTGCTGTTTTCCCATAGTCGTACATTTTGAACAAACCTAAAGTTTAAAAGAAATAACTGAATACAAGTAATAATTTAGTGGAATTTTATATGCTGTATTTAGTTTTACGCCTGTGGGTTGATTTGCCACCAATGGATGGAGCAAAAACCAATGTATGATGTAGATTAGCTGTGGGAAGGTCTCACTGTTTGTCTCTACGTATACTACAGTTTGGAATCATTAACTGACTGCAAAAGCACTAGGAATCGAGCACCGTTGCCTCCAGCTATGGCTGTTAATTTGGCTACATTCTGAATTATGAAATTGTACCTATCTTTTTGCAATAGGATGAAAAAGTTCCTAAAGGAGGTGGTGGCTTAGGAAGTTTTAATTGGTATTCACGTTATGTCCCATAATCCTCTGAATTTACAGAACTGAGCGAGAGCCTGAATCCTCTTGAGGATTTCAAAATTGTTGTTGCTGCAAGTCAGCTGGCCTGCGCTGTGCTCATATGGGCTGTTTCACAATCAGGGTACACATGAGATTTGTGAGCCTTTGAGTGAAATTAGCCAAAATATAGGAGAACTGTTGAATTCTATAAAATTTATTTGCAAGAAAAACATCTAACTCAACAAAAAAAATGTTTATTTCATGAAGGAATCTTTATTTTCTTCGTATGGCGTAAAAAATGGCATTTTTTGGATTTTTTTTATCATTGTTGAAATCAAGAACAAATTATGCATCTATGTGAAATATATTACAACCCCAATTCCGAAATAGTTGGGATGAAGTGTAAATTGTGAATAAAATCAAAACGCAATGACTTTCAGATCACATGAGCCAATATGTTATTTACAATAGAACATAGATAATATTTCAAATGTTGAGACTGACACATTATGCATTTTTATCCACAAAATGAGCTTATTTCAAATTTTCTGGCTGCAACAGGTCTCAAAAAAGTTGGGACACTGGCAAAAAAAGGGCTGAAAAAGCAATTAATATATAAGAGAATCAGCTGAAAGAATATTTAGCAATTAATTCAGTAAACTGGCATCAGGTGTGTAACAGGATTGGCTATAAAAGGGATGTCTTAGAGAGGCTGAGTCTCTCAGAAGTGAAGATGGCCAGAGGCTCTCCAACCTGTGAAGGCTTGTGTAAAAAAACAATGTTCCTCAATGTCAAATTGCAAAGGCTTTGAAGGTCTCATCATCGATGGTGCTTAACATCGTCAAAAGATTCAGAGAAAGTGGAAAAATCTCTGTGCGTAAGGAACAAGGTTGAAGACCTTTACTGGATGCTCATGATCTTCGGGCCCTCAGACGCCACTGCATCACTCACCGGCATGATTCTCTCATTGACATTACCAAATGGGCCCAGGAATACTTCAAGAAACCACTGTCTGTAAGCACAGTCCGCTGTTCCATCCACAGTTGCCACCTAAAACTCCATCATGCAAAAAGGAAGCCATTGTTGAGCATTATCCAGAAGTGCCGCCGTGTTCTGTGGGCCAAGGCTCATTTAAAATGGACTCTAGCAAAGTGGCAAAGTGTCCTGTGGTCAGACGAGTCCAAATTTGACACTATTTGGAAATTATGGGCATCGTGTCCTCCGGGCTAAAGAGAAGAAAGACCACCCCTCCTGTTATCAGTATTCAGTTCAAAAGCATATTTTTTCTGTTTGATTAATGGTCGAGAACAGTGGTCTTTAACGTTGTTCCTGGGGACCCACTGTGTATGCTGGGTTTTGTTCCAACCGCCGTTCCAATCGTAGGATTTTAACAAGATATTAATTTGTCTTAATTAAGTGTTTTAATGTTTAGAGCAGTTATTTGCCCTATTACTCACAAGATGACAGATAGCTATGTTTGCAATCAAGAATGAAAAAAAAATATGCCATACCCACATTACGATGCATCGGAATGACAGCATGAAATGAGAGAAAACGATGTAACCAATCAAATTAAAGACGTATTTGGCTCCTAATTGTTGAAAACTAATTGGCACATCATGACACATTCATTCGACTTGCAAATGGTAATGAGTCAAACCAGTTTTGTGTTATGTTGGTCTATTAAGTTCACCTGAAGTTTTTTGAAATAACTTGAAAAAGTTGAGTGTCAACTGTCAAACTATTCATACACTTTTCTGTTGTCCACCAAATTGTGTCTATACCAGATGTCACCCAGATTTTTTTTTCAGGGCAGGCCAGAAATAATTTATTACTCAACGCAGTGGTATTAAATGTACCACTATCAAGAATATTCATGCACAGTACTAATTTAAATATAAACTTACCATGATTTGCAGTAAGGTTTTGCATGTTAAACAGAATTATTTTTCATTTTTGGCATTTTCAAAATTTTCTAATCAGTACGTCTGTTATTACCCGACACTTACTTTGCTACTGCAACAACATTACAGTGCCATGAAAAAGTATTTGCCCCCTTCCTGATTTTGTTTTTTTTTTTTTTGCATATTTGTCGCACTTAAATGTTTCAGATCATCAAACAAATGTTAATATTAGACAAAGACTAACTGAGTCAATACAAAATGCAGTTTTTAAATTATGATTTCATTTATTAAGGGAAAAAAGCTATCCTAACCTACCTAGCCCTATGTGAAATAGTAATTGCCCCGTACATCCTTATAACAGGTTGTGCTATCCTCGACGACAAGAACTCCCATCAAACATTTGCGATAATTGGCATTGAGTCTTTCACATTGCCGTGGAAGAATTTTAGCCCACTCATCTTTTCAGAATTGTTTTAATTCAACCTCATTGGAGGGTTTTTGAGCATGAATGGCCTGTTTAAAGTCATGCCACAGCATCTGAGGCAGATTTTAGTCCAGGCTTAGGCCTCTCCAAAATCTTCTTTTTGTTTTTGTTAAGCCATTCACAGGTAGACTTACTGGTGTGTTTTGGATCATTGTCCTGCTGCATAACCCAAGTGCGCTTGAGCTTGAGGTCACAAACTGGTGATTGGACATTCTCCTTCAGAATGTGAAACAGCCCGTATATGGAGCATTCTTTGAAATTTCCTGGAATCCATCCAAGTTTCCTGTAACCTGCGGCATATGTGCAATGTACATACATCAGACAATGTGCACAAATCATCAGAAACGCTGCGGTAAATATCAGCTTTGTGCACCTTGTCAGCGTACTGTTTCTATTGAGATTAGTTCAGAGATGGATTGATTTGGTTTTGTGGTAATTTATGGAGCTGTTGTCCCTTGGTTATTAACCGCTATCCAAACAAGTGTTCATGTACTCGTGTTTGTGAGTTCGACTTGCAGCCTCAGGTATTTTTATTTTATTTTTGTTGGTACTGTTTTTTTTTTGTTTGTTTGTTTGTATAAATGGGCCACTGGAGCTGGAAGAATTGGCTATTTAAAATTTCTGATGGCTTGCACACACATGCATAAACAGTTTAGACATCATGAAAAAGTTCAGATCTAGATACTTAGCTGTTCTCCCCCAGCAGTACTGCAAAGATACGGCATAATTTCATGAAATCAGCTTTGTCTTCATTTTGGGGGGTCAGTAGATGATTAGAGACTGAAGATACACCTTTTCATAAAGCCAAAAATTAAAAATTCAGGAAAAGTAGCCCTATATGCAAGATTACAACCCTGCAGCATCATTACTGTGCTGTAAATAAGCATTCAAATGGTGAAAAATTCATTTTGCAAAAATAAAAAAAAAAATCCTTAAAATATAAATTGCTATATCTCAGCAACTACTGCACCTACAGACCTCAACTTTGGTAAACATTCATTCCTTGGGTAGTGCTTCAACTGTGAATTTTTTTTCAGAATTTTCTGAGACCATGACCTGGGGCACTTTTCACATTCTGGTTGATTTGGGATGGAATGACCTGTTTAGATGCTTTTGTAATGGTGGTTGAGATTTCAAAATGATGCCATTTTTCTGAGGTGCTTCCAATACATTTTCCTCCCCAGTATGTTGGTCTCTCATACATCATGAGCCGAGACAGACCTGAAACATTATCAGAATGATAAAGCAGAGCAGCTTGAACATGGGTCTATCTGCAGAATGCTCAGCAGAGGATGTGGAAGTCAGATTAGAGGAAGATACTGACGCCTTCCATCTTTGTGGATTATGGGCATTCGCAGGTGGTGAACTGTATGTTGTTTTTCCTACATTTGAGTCGTGTTAAATCTTTCAGTGAGTTTGTAGCTTTCTGTGGACTGAGATTCACTCTGTATGCCGGCCAGTCCAAAGTATTCAATTTCTCTATTACCAGAAATTGTCAATTGAATGTATGAAGGATTGTGGGGGGGTGTCCTTGACAGAAGCTTCAGTTGTACATATAGTTATGTCTGTAAGGCCCCTGCGTATAAATATTACTGCTCTCTGCAATACAGTGGTCCGGTATTTTAAATATTTTGTCCTCAGATTTGATGATTTTGTGTATAATATTTTTTGCAATCTAAATAACTTTGGGCAGCCTGTAGGGTAGTGACGACCACACCTTGTGACTGGGACTGAAGAGGTTGGTGCTTACAAGCTCCAGTGTAGGTACAATGAGATCATACAGCTCATACTGTGTTGGGGCCAATGGGCAGGGCCCATGAAACCAGGCTACCTGGTGGGGAGTGGCCCCCATTAAATCAATTGCGTCTCGCTTTGGGGAACGCTTCCAGCATTGGCGAAATGACAAATATCATGTTAACATTATGTTACAAACAGTAATGCTTGTAACAAACCCCCCCGTCCCGTAGGGAGAGCATGTGTGACTTGACCCAAGGATCATTGCATCCAAGTTTTGTGGAAATGGAGTGAAGTATGTGGATAGAGTGATCAATTATGTACAAGGTTAACATTTTTGTTATATGGACGGATGAACGGACGCTGCTCATTTCATAGTCCCTTTCCGAAATTCTTTCGGCAGGGACAATAATAGTTCTTAAAAAGTGTCAATGCGGTTGGACCAAAAACCAACATACATGGCCTCCTCCTTGGAATGACACTGTGGACCACTGCTGTAATTGATAATGTTCCCTTCCATTAACCAAGGAAAAGTAAGGACCTCTTTGCTGACATGACATTGTAAATGATGGCTGTGATAAGGCTACCTGTCTGATCTAAAAAACCAAATTCAAATTGTCTTCTCACAGAAGGCTTTGAAAATAGATCTTAGTTGGCAAGTAACCAAAGACCAAAGAATGTGTCCAGCGTTAGCGTTGGGTTGGCATACGATCTAAAGTGATGCATGACTTCCTCTGTAATTGAGTTGCTCATTTTCACACAAAGTGTAGGAGTAAGTTTCACAGGCTCCTACACACAAAGGTGATGATGACTGATAAATACTGGGGATTACATGCCTCTGTGCCATAGAACAAAGCAAAAAATAAGCCTTGTTTAGCGTAAACATCATGCTTTTCCCCCCACATCTCAACACATCTCTATTTTGTTGACATTATAGTTTGGAAGGCTTTGTCAGAACCTAAGTGAGGGGCTTCCTGCCTTGTCATCGAGTATCTTTGCTGTGGTAACGGTGGTGCCACTGGAGATTGGTGGTACTGGGCTGTTCTGCTGCAGGGCTCATGCCTGAGTGTGTCCTTTAACTTCCTCTCATCAAAGTATCCTACAGACCTGAGGCCTTGTTTATAAAGGGTACATGCAGTCAAAAACTGAAAGGAAGAATGTGTCTCATTCTCCCTTCGGATTTGGGATTTATAAAAGAAAAAACGTGCTAACTAACAGGACAGTGCACGTATTCAGATTCCATGTTGATTGTGATTCGCAGAGTACGAATTGCATGCAGTTTATAATACTCAGTGTTGTAATTAGGTCATTTTTGACAATACGCCGCTTTTCCTGTTTTTTCTGGTGAGCAACATTTGCCCTCCATTATATGGGGTGTTTGCTCACAGCTGAGGGCTTCAGGCTGGCCCGTCCGTACCGAAATCAGGAGTAGCATCGCTCTTGACTCAGGACACAACCCTGGAGAAATTTTTATTGATGGGGCAGTTGATATGTAGTTAATCGATTACCGAAGGCATCAACTTATTCTTGAGACGTACGCATTCTCAGTCCATTGACTGAATAGTTTTGCCCTGCTATTTGGCCAGTGAAGAAATGCCAGTGTTCAAGCCTTGATCCCTTCAGAACACCATGGGAATGTGTACATTCTGTGCGCACAGTTTAAGGCTGTCTGGGAGGCAGTGATGCTGTTGCCGTAGTTACCGAGTTTTCCTGCCATTGGAGCCACTATGATGTCCCTGTAGTGGCATCAAAGGCTGCAGTGACAGATTACGTGAGGAGATGTGTCCTAATGGTGTAGCTTGCACTCAAACTAATGCATGTGAGGATGCAAGCTCTATTGCATGTTGGGATTCAGGCTTGCGTCCTGAGAGACAAAGTGGGAAAAATCTTTGGTATTAGGCCCGTGATCAAGGCTGTTCACCTTAACACTTGTGCCAAGGATTTTCCCCTTGTTTCTCATTTATACGTGCATGCATTGAAAAATGCACACATAGGTGTCCCGTTTCTTATTCGCACTTGGCGGTGCTTTTGCTACGGAAGCTTGATAGCTCTGGTTTCTTCTCTCGGCTTTTAATTTCATCCAGTTTGCCGGTCCATTTCAGCGGTAGTCACTCGAGTGAGTCACTCCAGGCTGAGGCGGTAGTGAAACCTGTTTGCGACATCATGGCCATGTCTCCCCTACATCCTGTGTTTACCTTACGCACCCACCATCCCCCAACCTTTATGTGACACATTTGGTTGAGTTTAAGTATGGCAGTGGTTCTCAATCTTATCTCAAAAGGGCCAGTGTAGGTAAAGTCTTTCATTTGAACCATGCAGTTACACATCCGATTCTTCTAATCAAGGCCTTATGCAGAAACTCCAGGGGTTAATTAGTAGAATCATGTGGGTAACAGCCTTTAGCTGGAATGAAAGCCTGCTCCCACATGAGCTCTCTCTGGATGAGATTGAGTACCCCTGGTCTATAGCCGAGTGAAAGAGAAGTGCAGATTTGACAGTCCTTGGCATTAACTTGATATCCAGGAAGGATTAATGGCGCTGGAAATGAGGAGCTAAGGGTGTGGTGACAGTCATTGTTCAGTAGACTCCATCGTGTCAGGAGCTGGTGGTGAATCTGACTCGGAAGGTCAAGCCGAATCAAGTGGCTCCCATTGTGTGGAAATCAAGTCATGACATAATACTCTTAAATGGAGCCACTGAATTCAAAATGAAGGATGCGTTTCATTTTTTGAGGATGACTGTTGTGATTTGATTGCTCTTGACGAGGATTAGTGATACAATATTTGTTTGTTATGGTTGACTTTGTCCAGTGAGCCCTTGAATCAGGGTTGTCACTCCAGTCCTTGCGGGCCTCAGTGTGTGCAGGGTTCTGTGGTTCCACTCCAACCTGCAACCAGTTAAAGGATCTGTGTCATGATTACCGCGTATGCTTGAACTTTGAAAACTGTTTGACCTAACAAGAAATCAAACGAAGTGAATCCGCACCACTTCAAGTCAAAATCTGTTTCCATTGTTGCTAATCCATCTTCATTTTGCATTGTGACTATATATTGTAATTACTCAGGCATCATGATATTTATATTAAAGGGTTTTAGATGGAAATTCAGTGATTTAAAGTGCTGTTTTACCATATTAGCCAAAGGATGTGTGGAATGTAAGCTGGTTTGCAAACCAAAAAAATATCACAGAAGAGATATACTACTTCTGTGATTCTTATTGGCAGGTGGCAAACCAGTTTACTTTATTTGTATCTTTCAGCTGAAGCGCTAAAATAGTGCTTTAAATCTTCAAATTTCCATTAAAAAAACCCTTAAGAAGCATAATGGCTGAGTAACTAAAATGTATGGACACAATGTAAAATTAAGACGGATTAGCAACCGAGGAATCAGATTTTGAGTTGCAGTCAAGCGGATTCACTTTGATTTCTTGTTAGCCTGAACAGTTTTCAAAGTTCTGAGCTTGTGTGGTAATCATGCCACAGATTCTTTAATACCCTGAGAACAAGGTGTGTGAACTCCTGAGTCAGTCGGGTGACTCAAATTAATTACTTGTTTGTATACTCACCAAGAACCAGCAGAGACTGTTGAATGCTGTTGGACTCTGTTGCTTTTAGACTTACTTGATCCGAGGATCTATTTGTGGTGGTGTGGTCCGGGTGGGGAGAGACAATGTCAAAACCCACATTTTGAACGGAACTGCAAAACTATAATGTAACACTATATACACGCACGAATATGCAAAGCTGCAATTGTAAACACTATATACATACATATATAAATGCTATACAAATGTACTTGAATAGAAATATTTACAGAATAGAACAATAGATTAATTATGTACAAGTATTGATGAAAATAGCCTGCATTCAGTAAATTTTTACTTAAGATCTACATATATAGATATACATTTTAATAAAAAGATATAAATAATAGCCTACATTTACTCTGTTAGTTCTCATAGATTCATAGATATACATAGTAATAAAAGCGGCATACACCTATCTGATTTGCCTAAGTGCCCTCATTAATTCACCGGCGAGTTTAGGCCGAACATGCAATAAACCAATCAGAAAATCAGCTCTCATCACATGTAAGAGGTAGGTGAGCCAGCGGCGCAAGCAGTGGCAGCATGACGGCAGATTTAACAGGAGGAAACAAGAGAAAAGATTTTATATGCGACGACACAGATATCCTGGTTCCAGAAGTGAACGCGTGAGAGCGCGCAATATATGGAGACAAGTCTCCTCCTTGTGTAAATACTTTATTTTACATGAACACCTGCAAAAACCATTACAATAAATGAACCGCAAATGTCATGCAGATATGTTCTACACTGAAGCACCCGCTACGAAACAATCAGAAAGAGTTTCTGAAGTTTGAAGTGCGCAAAATTACGCATGGATATATCCAAGACCACTTTTTTTGTTCAGACCACTTTTGGGCTTATTTGACCACTTTGTACCTGGACGTCTTACCTTCTTCGTTCGAACCACGCCTCTTCCACCACGACTTTTTCTTCTGCGTCTTCTCAATTTATAGGCCCACCGCAACTTCTTCTTCTGCGTCTTATTAATGTATAGGCGGCTTTACAATGCATACCGCCACCCAATGTGCCAGAATTGTAATGACACGTGACATTCACAAAGCAAACAGTCTGGGGGCGAGGTCGAGTCAAAAGCTGAAAAATGTATTTGTGGCGGCCAAAATGTATTTGTGGCGGGCCGCCGCGAGTAAATGAACGTGTGGGAAACACTGCTTGATGGTCACCCTTGGGGTATTTCGGCCTCCACATTTGACCCCTTCCTGGATCCTGAGGAGCAGTGTGCAGCCTCAGTTGAGCACCCGGCACCAACTCTAGTTCTAAAGCCAGTGCCGTGGCCTGGAGCACTGGTAGGAGAGCTCCCACAGGGCATGTCTTTCAGAGTGGGGAAACCAGAGTACCTGGGGAATACAAGGGGGGAAACATGCAAACCATGCATGCAGATAGCACCAGGCCCGTTGAGACTCGAACCGGGAACCCCATTATAGAGAAGCTACAGTGCTAAGCCCTGGGCCACCATGGCACCCAATGCATCCCTGTGCTTTGCCTGCATATTTTAAAGATGTTCCCATATCAACTTGGGTCAAAGAATCAAAGCTCGTCTCCTGAGTCCCATAGACTTTGGACATAATTCTGTTTTGATATGCGCTGTGGTGGTTGTTTGTCAGGAGGGAGGTGAGCTTGAACAAGGTCCCCTGTTGTGGGACACTGTGGACTTCTTGTGAACTTTGTGAACTCTGCTTTTCAAAAAGTTTTGTGAAATTTCTATTCCCCTCAATGGAAACCATTTCAGGATTTCTGCTATATTTATCTCCAGCCCTTGAGATATTTTTGTGAACTTTGAGATTCAGTCGTTTACCTGTAACAAACACATTTTCTGCCAGATTTCGTTTCTGTGACTGCTCTCCCTTTGCAAAGAGCCACTGAGACCGTTTTCTCAAAACATGTGCTGCCAAAATACCTCTTTTGACTGCTGATTCAAATATCATTCAGAGATTCTGATAATCTGAAGAAATATCTGTACGCATGGGGCAAGGCAAAAAACCAGTATTGAATGGCCGTGGTCTCCAGGCCCTCCAGCAGTGCTGTATTAAAAACAGACAGGATATTGTAGTGGAAATCACTGCATGGGCTCAGGAACACTTCTGTAAGCCATGGTCAATAAACAGTTTGTCACTGCATTTACAAATGCAAAGTAAAACTCTACCATGTAAAGATAAAACCATATGTGAACAAGATCCAGGAAAAGCTGCCACCTTCTCTAGGTGCAAGATCGTCTGAGATGGACTGAGGCGCAGTGGAAAACCAATCTAAACGTGAATTTTTTTTTTTTTTAAAATCATGGATGCTTTGTCGTCCGGGCTTAAGAGGAGAGGGACCATCTTGCTTGTGATCATCACACAGTTCAAAAGTGAGCATCAGTGATATTGTGGGGAGCATTAGCGCAAATGGCATAGGTAACTTGCGCACCTGTGAAGACCCCATTTATGCTGAAGGATAAATACAGGTTTGGGAGCAAAATATGCTGCCATTCTGTCTTTTTCAGGGAAAGTCTGGCTCATTTCAGCAAGACTGTATCAAACACTACATTCTGCACCTATTATAATGACATGACTCGGTAGTAACAGAATCTGGGTGCTAAACTGGCCTGACTGCAGTCCAGGCCTGTCACTTAATGAAAATACGTGGCACATTATGAAACAAACAAGATGACAAAAGAGGCTGCAAATTGTTGAACAGCTGAAATCCTGCATGAAGCAAGAATGGGAAAACATTTCGCTTTTAAAACTGCAGCAGTTGGTCTCCTCAGTCTCCAAACGCTTTACAGAGTTTTGTTAAAAGAAGAGGTGATGCAACACGCCCCTGTTCCAACTTTTTTTGAAATCCCTTGCTGCCATTCAATAAAAAATGAGCACATATTTAAAAAAAAAAGAGCATTTCTCTGTTTCCGTATCTGAAATGTTGTTGTAGCACTTCTTTCAATCATACAGTTTAAATGATTTGCAAATCATTTCTTTCTATTTTGATTCACATTTTACACAGCGACCCAACTTCTTTGGAAATAGGGTTGCATGACCGATAAGGTGCACTTCTCTATGTGATGCGGGCCAGACACCGGTTGGAGTAGACACACCAGTTTCATGAAGTCCTCATTTTCTCAAAGAAGTAGTTATTGGGTATCTCTCTGGTCATTTACGTCAGCTGTTGCATTAGCAGTGACACTGGTGAATATGTATTCAACAGTGCCGCATTATTTTGGAGCGTCTGTCAGACAATGTGCGAAGAGCTCAATTCCTAAGAGGAGGCTGTTAACTCTGCTAAATTATTTTTACTTGTGGTCACACATTCAAAAGAGCTGAGGTTTTCTGGGATGTTCTCAGCATACATTGTTACCGCAGCATTGGAATTTCGTGTTTGAGATTGAGAAAGTTCTGAGAGTATTTTTTCGATTTTACTTCACAAAGGAACTTAGTGGTGTGTGGGTCATGTGCTCCTGAGAATAATATTCCATCCTCCCGTATTTGTTCTCTCTTCTCTTTTCATTGTGTTCCCTTTTCCAGATGACACTGTCCTTGTGGCTTATCTCATACTTCTGCTGCGAGAACATGGTTTTGCTGTGAGCATTCTGACCATTTTTTTAGGGATATATTTTGGGGAAACCATCTAGGGCAGGGGTGGGCAATCACGGTCCTGGAGGGCCGGTGTGTATGCAGGTTTTTATTCCTATCAATTACTCTTGACTAATTGAGTTAAATGATTGCATGCACAAATATAGATTTTCGCAATGATTCGATCGAAGGAAAATGTTTTATGAAGGGAGACAAGACTAGTCTTTGTAGTTTCATGATAATTTAAGGAAATGCGCATGAAACGTCAGATTTCATAAATGGTTTGGCTAATTGAGACAATCAACTAATTAAAGACCAGACATTGGTGTGAAAACGAGGGACAGATACGGCCCTCGCTGCCCACCTCTGATCTAGGGCAATGATCATTCTGGTGAAGACATTATGAGAGAGAACATTCTAGAAGTTCAGTTCTGACAGAAATGCAGAAACCTCACCAGCTGCGCTCAAGGGCAATCTCGATTTTTTTCAGCCTCGATTTTCAATGGTTAAGGTCAAAAGTCGACATTGGCGTGCAGGTCAAAAAACGATGGTGTTGGTGGAGATTTGCACTCTAACTGAGTGCCCTTTTAAGTTAAGTGCTGGCTTTAATTTCAAGTTAAAAACAAAAATCTCACCTTGAAAAGGGAGAGCACACCAGAAAGTCACCTGTTTGGGGCTTAGTTACTGGATTACATGCTCTGAGTATTGTCTACTTCCTGTGTGACATTTCAACTCTCAGGTGGCTGACTGCGCAAGTTAGCAATGGGCGAGCAGCACCAGGTGAACAGGTGATGAAGGAAGTGAGCAGTGAGGTTGAATGGGCGGGCCTTGTAGCAGGAGCAGATATGGGATTACGTGTTTCGACCCTTCCAAAACAGAAGCTTGGTTATGGCTGTGAGCATGACGTGGGGGAGGGGTGAGCTGACTGCTGTCTGAATAAAGTAGACTCGCACATTTCACATGGAGTGTCCCTTGTGCTTATCCTTTAGCGCATCTCTGTGTCTGTGCATTGGCGTCTACGCTGTGTGATGTCTCTGCGAGTCTAGTCTGGGAGATTAAATGGTCTTCGAAGGATGCTGTGTTTCAGCATCTAACAATGCGCTGTTTCAACAAAAACGCCTTGGAGACAGATTTATTGGTCTTAGTGTTTCTCTTCAGATTTTTCTCGAGGATTTTCACCAGCGCTACTCGGGCTTACCTGCGCACACAAATATTAGGGTCCTGATGTTAGCCCGATGTTAAGGAAGAACCGTTTTTCATGATAATATAACCATTCGCCTTTGCTGTAGGCTGTTAGTTCGTTTCAGTACAGCAGTCCTGAGCAAATAAACCCCACTTAGCAGAGCTTTACCTCCTGAAACTCTTACTTCTCCCTTAAGATGGTCCAAATCCAGGGGAAAAAAAAAAAGAAGCATTTTTTCAAAATATTGGATGATGTCCAATACATATTTTGTGACTGCTGGTTGCAGCGCTTCCCTGAAGCTACATCACCCTTGTATTGAGAGAAATATTTAAGCCCAGCACAACATGTTTTCTGGCCACACCGTTGTATTAAATAGAAAATATTTGGATCTTGAACATCATTTTATAAACTTTTCCTTGTAATTTAGTAGGACATTATTTGGTATCGGTGAGACTTGGGATCTCCTGGAGAGTTTAAAATTGGTCTGAAATTCCACAGGTTTGAATACATCGGCAGCATTTTACAAAACCATATATGGATCCACAGGTTTTACGGGGTTAAACAATAATTAGATTGCGTTTCAGTGTAGGGGAAACCTCGAGTTAGCTGAAGTAGCTGCCTGGCCTTTGTTCCTATGTGATCTGCAGGAATAAGCGTCATCACCCTTAGCCCTGTGCGCAGTTAATCGAGCTCAAAGTATCTTTCTGTGATGCAGAGCTGGAAAATTATGGCTTTGGAAAAGAGGGAGGAGTTTAGAGGAGGTTACAGAAGTGCTATTGAGGTCTTTGACCAGACTAAAGTGATCTAACGGCTACCTTCCAGAGTCCTTCCACTTTCCTTAGCTCAAGGAGGCATATGGGCAAGTGCCGCAGACCTGAATAGCACTGTGCTGAATATAGAATATCCATCCTGAATCATTGATGTTGATGCAGCTGTTATTTTCAAGTCAAGCGCCACTTCGGGAGATAAAGCCGTCTTTCTGATAGGAGAAAGCGGCCTGTCCAGTTCCTTGCCTTGCATTTTTAAAACTATTTTTCCCTTTGATGCAGATTTTTTTATTATTTTTTTCCCTGTGTGGCAGAGTTAAAGTAAAGCACTATTCATTTCGCATAGGGATTGTTTTCTCTGCTCTTTATTGGCAAAACTGCAAGTCAGTGCTGCAGCGATAAGCCTCTGATGTGGAAATGAGGGGGATTATTTGTGCCAAAATGCTGCATATATCATCGTGGTTAACTGACTGGATGGATTCTTCCGTGTCTGAGTCTGAGGTTGCACTACGGGCTTTCCTTTTTTTTTTCTTTTTTTTTTTGACTACTTGCTGTTCTTATCAATTTTAGAATAGAAATGAAGTCAGGCTTAGCTCAATGTCCTTGGATAGTTAGGTATGTAATTGCACAGTTCTGGACACAACCTTTGAGTATTTTTAGCAGTGCAAAGATTAATATTTGTGTGCTGCCTGTACTATTGAAACAATGATGACACATATGAGGACATTGAGGACACATAATAAAATGTTATATTTTTTATCAGGTATGTTATGGTATGGCACTGCTACTATGATCTGGAAAAACCTAGTAAGTATGTCACTTTTGGTGGAACCCGCATTAGCAGCAATTAAATTTTTATTGAATCCCACAGGGGAGCTCTTTTAAACACGTCGCCACAAAGCACAAGATAATTACATTTTTATTTATATATTTATTTCTGCTCTCTAAAGGGTCTATTCGCCCATGCACGTAAGTCGAAAAAAGCGCGTAGCTACGCGCTTTTCAGCCCAAGCGTATTCTCCCCTCAACTTAAGTCTGTGCATTACGCGCCCTTAAGGCAGTTATGCACTTGGGGCGGAGCAAGGCCAAAATCGGGGCGTTTCCGGGCGTTTCTCATGCAAAAAACACTCACGCGTATTCTTCCCCTGGCTTACGCGCTTTTTCTGTTAGGCGCTTTTGAGGGCTGTATTAAGGTCAAGCGCCAACATAAGGCGAAAAGGAATATTGTGTTTCATGTCGGCTCTCGGCCAAATTTTAACATTAATTTTATTTTATTTAACAAGGTAAAGGTTGAGACATTCGATATTCGATTGTTCTTCCTTATTTCTAAACTACATTTCTCATAGCCATAATAAATTGTCAAACGAAATCATCACATGATATTACGCTACAGCCTCTTCTCCAATTAGTTGAATTACAAACGCATTATTTTTTTGCTAATTTTCTGAAATACAACTGATTAGCACAACTTCATGAATGCTGCCATTCTGCATATTTTAGCTAATCCAAAAATGCTTCTTGTGGCATTGTTCAGGATGTTTTGACTTGCTTGGACACCAAGAAATCAGCTGATCTCTAAAGTGTGTGATGATCACTTGTGCTGCAGCTTTGTTTTACGCCGAATGATCAAGGTCTGATATTACCAATCATTATGAGAACCTGAGAGACAAAGTCAGTGCTGCTGTGTGCGGCCGTTGATTGCTCCAACAAAACGGGATACTGGGACCTTACCCGTTGGCAAAAGCTTGTACTGACTTCCCTTAGTGAAGCCTTACTTGTTCAGACAGTGATTGCACAACATTGAGTGCACAGGGCACCCCTGTATAACAACAATTAGTCCTAGCTTGATCACAATCATTTTCTGTTATTGACACGTTTCCCAATTATAGTATTAATCCGTTGGCAATAGAGGGTATCGCCAATACGAAAAAAATGCCTGCATGTTGCATTCGCGCCCTGTTTCAGATGCATTATGGGATAGTTTGGTAACCCAGTCGCTTTTGGTCTCTGCGGAGCCCAACAGTAACTGAACTATAGTCATTAAGGCCATGGGTCGTTACTGTGAAGCTGCCATGTGATTGTTAAACGAAAATAAGCGGAAAAAACTTCAGAAATACCCCTAAATGAGAGTCTTATACACACAATGACCGTATATATGTATGCGTGTGTACTTTATTAAACTGTTGGTAGCTCACGATAAAGGATAAACGTTAACTCAACAACATACTGGAAGTGAGTGAGTTCTGGCTGTAGCAAGATATTTTGCCGAAAGCGCTATATCTGGGCATTTTTTCGTATTGGTGATACCCTCTATTAAAGACACAACTTCTCTCCCCATGCAATCTAACAGCAATTAAATAATGGGCTAAATTCAGTACAGGAAAATAATTTACTCAAAAATAATCCTTTGCTTTACGAAAGACAAGCTGCTCTGAAACTTCCATGCTACCTTTTCTGCACATCAGGCGATTTAACTTTAATCATTCAAATCGTTTAAATGAATTTGAAACGTCTTGCAATTTCATGGCCTCTGACCCCTGAGAAAAAGTGTTAGAATTCCACTGTCATAATAGGTTTCCACGTTACTAGAGGAGAAATCTACTGAAATGTGCTTGAAACTGAAAAACTTCCATGCGCAAGGACTTAAATTCCGCTTGAGAATCTCTTAAGTAAGCAAGATTGAATAATGACAGTTCCGCGATCCAATTAAAGCAATTCTTACCTTTCTGGCATGCGGCCCAGCACTTTGAAGAAATTTGAACATGAACAACTCCGCCTCCCTCCAAAGTCCCACCCTCTTCCCCCTGCCTGATCTCTGAGGCTCCCCTCCTCCCATGACGTGTGCGGTGAGAAAGTGAGCAGCGAGAATCAAGCTGCTTTCACACCAGACGTGAAACTAACTTTTCGCACAACAGATTACATTCAAAGTCAATGCAAAGACGCGAATCTCGCACGCATTTGTGTCTTTGCATTGACTTTGAATGTAATCTGTCGTACGAAAAATTTGTTCCGCGTCCGGTGTGAAAGCATCTTGAAACAGGCAATGGAGTCAGATTCAGAGGCTAATTACATAATATTCAATTCTATATGTGGTATAAAATAAAATGCCCTCGTAACGTCTGACGAACTACCATTAACGTTAGTAATTATAGCATTTCAGCGCCTGTTTGTTTACAGTCAGATGCTTCGTGTTTCGGCAGAATTCATACATATTTTCTTGCAAAACTGCTGTCATAACGTCTTACCTCACCAGAATTGTCCCGGTAACGTTAGTCATTAAATCAAGAGCAGTTGCAGCTGCTTTGTTTGCAGGCTAACTTCGTTGAGTAGCTACCTGCTTTGTCTCTTCCGCTCTGCTGCTCTGCCAGAGAGGCGCGCGACTTGCAAGCAGTGACAGCGGTAGGCAACTGGAAGGAGCACAGCAACAGATGACCGATGGGAAGCTCGGCAAATCATTTTATTCGGACCGAAGAAAATGATTGGTCAGACTTATATCAGAAATATATGAGAATTGAATATCGATGGGTTTCAACACCTGGTGGATTTCTTTTACATTTTAGTGTGCCATATGCTGATTAGGAGCATTTTAAGATTACAAAAGAAAAGTGTAAAAATTCCAGAAAGGTAAGAATAGCTTTAAATGTCACCTTTCACTCTTGGTACTCGGATGGGAGACCACCTGGGAAAACCAAGGTACTGCTGGAAGAGGTGTTGTTGGAGGTGTTGGTGGGCCAGTAGGTTGTAATCTTCTCTCTGGTGGAATAATCCCAGTGCAGTGACTGAGAGACTGTACTGAAGCAGACGCCGTCTTTCGGATGAGACGTCAAACCGAGGTCCTGACTCACTGTGGTCATTAAAGATCTTATGACACCCTTCGATTCCCTGGTGTCATGGCTAATGTCCCAACCTGGCTCTTTCAACCTGCCACCTAATCAACCCCTGATCTAACTGGCTGTGCAAATTGCCCTCTACCTCCCCACCTCTACTCCCAGGGCTCCCTTGAAAAAGAGATTTCAATCTCCCTGGTAATAAGCCAGGTTAAATTTAAAAAAATAAAATGTAAAAAGTGGGACTCTGCAATTTAATACAATTTTATTTTCCAAATTATATCCATCTATCACTTTTGCTATCAAGTGTCAGATTGCTGCCTACAGCCTGCAAACGTGATATGCCACTTAAAAGCATGAGACTCAGGCCATATACCTGATAGTTGACAATTATACAATTTTGAATGATGCTGACTGAAATGCGTCAAATTACGCATCCAAATGAATCATTGTCGTCAATGGGGAGACCTAGCAACAGCTGATGTTGTTGAGTGTTCTCAGATTGAATCTGTAGTTGATTATGAAAATGATTGAGAACAAGTCAGGACTAATAACTATTTTAAAGGGATGTCCTGTGCCCCACCAAATATTCAGTTCACGCTGCTGCGCTGGTATTACATAAGTTGTGACCTCCACACGCTCAAGAGTTCCGGTGTCCAGGTGACGCGGCACGCTACCCCCGATTCCAACAAACATAGCGCCCCGCAGACAGCCTATAATCTTATGATCTTCTTGAGCTGCTTTAGTCGTTAATTTTTTTTCAAAAAATACCCTAGAACTTATTTGAATAGTAGGGGCAGTATACTTGTACTTTTTAAGAGTGCACTTTTTTTGTATTTTTGTACCTGAAAAAGGGTTTTGTTTCCTTTAAAGCAGTGGTTCCCAAAGTGGGGGGCGCAGAGCAATTTCAGGGGGGGCGCGGGGTGCGGGAAGCAAATTTTTTTTCCCCAACTAAAGTTCTGGACACCAACATAAAATTATTTGCATACAGCAAATCGGCGACCTTGTTCCGGACCACTGAAGGGGTGTCTTGAGACAGTTTAACTTTTTCTGTCTTTACTGGACTTGCACCGAGGTACGGTCTCAGAACCACTGACTGCACAGTCCATTCGCTGCCCAGAATGCTGCGATTACATCGTAACTGCCTGTCTTACTCTCAGCATAACTGTTGGCCAAATAATTCATCTAGCCTGCCATTTAAATCAATAATTTATGAATGTAGTTGTTCAAATATTTGAAGCTGGTAAAATGAGCTAGTTACAATCGATGTAGTCTAGCGATATTCAACTGGCCGCTTTTTTATCCTGCACTGATCTGGCATATTAGTTATAAACTAGTAAGTGACACTAAACAAAATTTGATGAATACAAAGCAGAAATAACCGAGATTGCGTCATCTTATTCTTGATAATATGAATGCTCTGTAGGCTGACAGATTATTTTTATCTAGCCTAGCTACTGAACGTTACAAACATATCCGCAGGTTTGGCTAGCAGTATTCGTGAATTTTTTTCGCACTTCGCAGTCGGCTGTTAATATAGGTTGATTATGGTGCTTTCTTTCTGCATCATAGAAACATAATTTTAAGAAGACTGCTATACTTGGGCAGAGGGGAGTGATACAGCCTAATGATTTTATACTTTTAATAGAGGTTTAGAATTATTAAATCTTAGTGTCCTTCATTTGAAAATTTCGGTGGCCGTTTCCAAACCTGCCGATCATTTTTAATGTTTCCAGTTAGGCTAGACAAAAATCATCTGTTCAGAGCATTCATATTTTCTACAATAAGATGACGCGATCCCAGTTATTTTTACTTCATAAGTCCAAGGCCAGTAAAATGAGACAAATGTAACTGTCTGGAGACACTCTTCAGAGGTCCGGCACAAGGTCGCTGATTGGCTGTATGCAAGTAAGTTTCTGTTGGTGTCCGGAAAATGCATTAATAGCAATTGTTGAGTATTAAAAAAAAAAAAAAAGGTGGTTCATTATTTTGTTATTCATTTCTCATTCTGAAAGTAGCCTAGTTGTAGTTGGACAACCTACAGTTTATGGCAGTTTACTTTTTTTTTTTTTTTTTTTCAAAACAGGTTGAGGTTTATATAAATTACAATGTGTGAAATAAACTTCAATGGACTCTGAAAACAAAATTTGTCTATTACCCTTTTTTTTTTTGTTTGTTTGTTTTTTTTTTGGAGGGGGGGGCACAAAAATTTTCTTATGTACCAAAGGGGGGCCCAGCAGAGAAAATTTGGGAACCACTGCTTTAAAGCATCAGTGTGTAAGATTTAGAGCCATCTAGTGGTCAGATTATAGAATGCAACCAACTGACCATTCCTTTTCTCAGAAAACCTACGGTGGCCGCAAAACTAGCGAAAACGTGAAAGGCGCTCTCTTGTGTCAGTGCTTTATTCATTTACTTTTTTCCTTTCTGGGCTACTGTGGGGAAAATGGCGGCGCAACATAGCGGCCTCCACGGAGCTGGACCCGCTCCCATGTAGGTTTAAAGGGCTTAATCTAAGCAAAATGAAACTCTAAGATTATTTTCACGTGGTTATGCACTACTAAAAAAGTAGTTATGAACGTTATATTCCATTTCTGCCAAAATATCAATCTAAATTCTACACACTGCTCCTTTAAAATGCAGTATCACTTTCTCAGTCTCACACTTCTAAAGATACCACAGTCGCATAATTGTTTTCACTGACAGTGTTCCTGATTACAGAAGTATTTTAGTTTAGTGAAGCTCTCGTTTTTCTGCTTTGCCATTTTCAGTCCTTGAACTGGACTTGATTCTTTCCTTTATCAAAACACTTGTTTGTTGTAGTGGGGAAATGGAAGGTCAATGCCTGTGTATTTCTGTCTTTACCACTGAAGGTAATGCCTTAGCTGGTAGCCTCAATCTCTCGCATATGAATTTGATGAAATGGTGATTTTTGAACTTAGTGTTCGAATTCTTGGCTGTGTTATTCACCAGTTTGGACATTGCTGATTTTCGTTGCTCTCACAAAGTCTGCAAAATGGACACCGAACCCCAGGTTAACATGAACAATGCAGACATATGATGGGGGAAAAAAATAACATGGTGCTTAGGATTATCCATCCATCCATTTTCTATACCCGCTTATTCCTCACTAGGGTCACGGGGAGCTGGAGCCTATCCCAGCTGACTACGGGCAAAGACAGGGACCCACCCTGAACAGCTTGCCAATCCATCGCAGGGCGCACACACCAATCACACACCATTCACTCTCACACTCATACCTATGGGCAATTTGGTGACTCCAATTAGCCTGATATGCATGTCTTTGGACTGTGGGAGGAAACCGGAGTACCCGGCGAAAACCCACGCAACACGGGGAGAACATGCAAACTCCACACAGAAAGGCCCCAGGCCGGATTCGAACCCACGACCTTCCTGCTGTGAGGCAGCAATGCTAACCACTGTGCCACCCCGCTTAGGATTATGTATGTGCTTATTTTAGAAATTCAATGTCCAAGTCGGGAAAATGAAAGTGATGTTACATTAGGTAGCAGGAACAGAGGAAAAAATGGAAATTGACCAAATCTAACACCAGTTTTCACATTTTGGAGACCGCTAGGATGGCAAATCCTCTGTAAACGTTATGATGGGCCAGACATTCAGTAATTTCATAAGTGAGTCATGAGCTATTTACAGAGCCTATGTTTGTGTTGAAGTTATGTATTTACTTGGCTGCTCTCCTCTGGATGAGAGGAAAGCTTTTAATTCCCTCAGATTTTTTACTTCTGGTCTCCCGCTGCCACCAAAAAAGCTTAATCCTTCTGGTTTTGTGGAAGGGTTCCAGTGCGTCGCGCTGAAGAGCAGTTGCCTGCTTTCATTTTTTCAAGAACCTCACTTGGTTTGCCAGTATCATCGGAGTATCATGGTCGTGCGGCAAGTCTTGCTGCTATAGACGTCTGTCATATGTGCTGGCCTCATGCGCACTACTGAGTACTTATCTTCCGGGTGTTGGTTTGGTTTCTCTGATTGCGCCTCATGAGAAGGGTGGTTGTTGTGTACTTTTTTTATCTAGTCAATTACTCTCTGATATTTCTCTCATAATTCTTTTTATTTCAGAAATAATGCATCTGTCATTGAAAAGGTCCTCTAATTGTTTTGTTAAATATCAAACAAGGAATCATGTACAAATACTATTTTTCATTGCATCTTATATGTGTGCATGAGGTTCTTGAGTCTGAATAAATATATTTTTTGTCAATATTTCTTTGAGGATGAACATACTAAAAAAAAATGCTCACTATTTCTTCTGTCTTTTTCAATACGGAGCTACAAATTTTCTGCGATCCTGTAAATCATTTATATTTTCTATCCACTTCTACTGGTCTTGGTTTGCATGAAAAAGTTGTGCCAATACATGGCCAATGGAAAGGGTTTTCACATTGATGACCCTGGTTTTATTGCTTTTAAAAAAATTCCTCTAGAAAAAAAAAGAAAAGAAATCTCTACAACTAGTGTGTGTGTGTGTGTGTATGCATGCATGTGCATTTGAGGGCATGCTAGTGTATTTGCTTGTGTGAGCATGGGCATTTGTGTGTCTGTGTGTGCATGTGCGTATTTGTGCATGCAGGTGTATTTGTCTGTGTGAGTGTGTGTGTGTGTATGTGTGTGTATCGCTACCATTGCACATGTGTGCTCGTTGGCATGCGCTGGTAAGTGCCTGCTAGTGTATTTGTTTGTGTATGTGTGAGTATGTGTGTATTTTGAGCGCGTGCGTGTGCACGTGTGTATGTTTCAGTATGTGTTTGCGCATGTGTGTTTTGTGTGTGTGTATGTGTGTTTTGTGTGTGCGCGCGTGTGTGTATGTGTAATTGAGAGAGTGTGGCTGCTGTACTCAGTATTCAGCTCTATGGTCCGTGAGGCTGAGGAGGGGAGTGGCTCTTTCTCTGGGCTCAAACGTTGAGCTCTGCTCTGAGGTGGTTGTGCCATCACTGCAAGTATTCCTCACCTTCTATCGGTGCGGATAATATTGCCCATGATCTCTCTGTGCTGCTGCTCGGAGAGTTTCATCAATGCGGAACAGAGGAACACATTGGAGGGAAAATGCGCATGACTGAATGCTGATGGTGAAGATGCATGTTAAAGGCTCTGTTGTATAGGACATGTATTCAGGCTGACTGAGCTGGGCTTTGTGTTTCACTGCCTGGCACTCCAAGGTTATTACTCCCACAGAGTGCTTTTCTGTTCAGGGGAAAACACACATTATAAACTCACTGGTTTTGGAAGGAAAAGAGAAACCAAAAACCAAAAATTTCTTTGCCTTTTGTTTGCGATAAACATGACTGGGGTTAGCCTTAGACTCATAACGACTGCTATTTCCACAAGGCCACTGTAGGAGTTTTTTTTTACCTTTATTTTACCAGGTAAAATGTTTGAGAATCAGTTCTCATTTGCAAACATGACCTGCCCATGAGTATGTCTGATAGAATGAGCATGTATTATTCTGAGCTGTGTGGTAAATACTGATGAACAGCAGGGGTGGAATATCATTGACTGCTTGAATTGAATGTTGGGTAAATTGTGGCAATTCCCACCTTATAGCCCAATGGAGAGCTCTTTGTGAATGAGGGGGAAAATGCATTACAGACTCATATGCACAAGTGCACTCATTTTATAGAGGTAATTTGTCCAGCATTTTTCCTTCCGCATTGCTTGCGGACAGACCGTCAAAATAATGAGGGTAAACTTCAACAGAATATTTCCTGCGAATAAAAGAATAACCCTGCCGCAGGCTATCTCGCAAAGCTGAAAGGCTGATGCATGCAAATTGCATTGAAAGGAGTCGCCCGTGTTCTGTAATTTGTGTCCATGATTTTACAGAAAAATGGAGTTTGAGTATCCCCTCTCTGTGTTCATGAGCTGGACCAATATTGATTCGGATATCCAGGGAAAGCAGACAATTGTTCCTTTTTTTTTTTACTTCGTGATTGAATTTAACCTGTATTTGCATAGCAGAGTATGAAGAAAGAGGAAGTGAGACTGTTTGTTTACTTTTCGGTCGGGGAATTTAAATAATTAATGAGATAAATGCATTCTACCGACACTCAGCAGTGGAAGATTGTGAATTCCTATCATCGACTGTATGAAAAGATGGACACAGCAGCCGGGTCTGAAAAGTGAAGTTAATGTGGACATCTCTTTAAGTAGCATTCTATTTTGAGCGGCAGATGGCAACGTCGGTGGTTGCAGAAAGAAGTTCAATGCTATAGAAGTCTATGAGAAAATTACCCTATTTTCCCACCTGATTTATTTTTTCAATAATGATATCCTGCATTATTTTATGGTATCTATCGGTTCGAGTCTCCTTCCATATATCATGGTGTTTATTTTTGAAAATTAAGGTCCCAAATAGACAAGAATAAAGGATAAAGCCAGATATGCTTTAGGGGCGTGGCAATCCTCTGGTCCTTGTCAGATACAGTCAGATCCACACGTAGATTCACCCCTCCCTGGAACTTTAATTCACGCTCTCGTCCAATAGGAATCACATCCAGTTTCAAAATGACAAAATGGCGCTGTTCAAATTGCCGAAATTGAGGCTTCCTCAATGGAATGCTGAAACCAATGGATGACGTCATGTTGCTTTGTCCATCTTTTTGTACTGTCTGATTCCTAGGCAGTACTGAATCATATCTGGGATTTTGAATCATGATGCCCTCTTCTGGTCGGATGGCAGTTTTCCTTTATCTAAAGCAGGTTATGTGGTCAGAAAGGCACCTGGGGCTGGATTTGAAACCTCTCTGTGAGTTGGTGTGCTGTTCTGAGATCTTCTATGCACTTATTTTGATTGTTCAGTCTGACCCAAAATCCTAAACTGTTCTCAGATCAGCAGCTATCCCACCATTTGATCTGCCCTGGCTAAATGGTTGAAGCTAAGCAGGTGTGGCTTTGGTTAGTACTTGGATACTTGGATGGGAGACCACGTGGGAAATAGGAAGTTGCTTCTGGAAGTGGTGCTGTCGGGTCAGCAGGTGGCAATCTTCTACTCTGGTGAAGGAATCCTCAATGCCTCAGTGCAGTGATGGGGACACTGTACTGAAGGAGACCTATGACACTGCATCATGTGCGGGGGGGTTCCCTGGTGTCCTGGCTTAATTTCCAACCTGCCATCCAATCACCCCCTGCTTTAATTGAGTGTGAAAATTCTCCCTTCTCTGTCCACATCATCTGATGTGCGGTGAGCATTCTGGCACAAAATGGCTGCCGTGACGGACCACCCAGGTGCTTGCTGCACATTGGTGGTGGTGAGGAGGTGAGATTCCTCCGTATTACTGTGAAGTGCTTTGCATACCTATGAGAATGTGCTTTATAAATGTAATGTTTATCCATTAATTCCTTCTCTTAGTGGCTTTATAAATATGAGCCCCGACTGCTGTAAGGGTCCTGCCTGTGTTTGAGGTAGTCTAATCTTCACTCCTGGTGTCCTTGCCTGTTTAGGGTGCTTCTGTGGACTAGGCCTGATTTACTCCAATAGATCCTGCACCATGCCTCCCATCACCTTCCAGGACCTGCCCCTCAACATCTATATGGTCATCTTCGGCACTGGAATCTTCGTCTTTGTGCTGAGCCTCATCTTCTGCTGCTACTTCATCAGGTGCGTTACGACTGTCTTC
Organism: Gymnothorax reevesii; assembly: GCA_029721435.1. NCBI lineage: Eukaryota > Metazoa > Chordata > Actinopteri > Anguilliformes > Muraenidae > Gymnothorax > Gymnothorax reevesii. The sequence continues at coordinate 92,043,411 of CM056580.1, forward strand.
GCCCTTTTCCCTGGAAGCGAATGCAGATGAACGCAGGATTACATCACTGTGCGTTATTGTCTGTTAGCTGGCGTTCGTATCCATAGCGGCAGACGACACAAAGTGCATTTCACGAGACGAAGAGTGCAGACAATCTAAGGGGGAATCAACATTTCTGACACCTGCAGTGACCAAATACAGAAAGGTTTAGTTCATTGAAATACTTGAGGAGAAAAATAATTACAATAACAATTTTTCCAACAACAACAACAATGAAACAATTTTTTGAGCCAAAAAATCGATTGAATGAATGCCTAAACCGAGTAGCAGTTCCAGCATTAGGTAGGGGGGAGAGGTACAGTCTGAAGGGTGAGTCTTCAAACTGCACTTAAAAGCGGCCAGACTCTCTGTTGTCTTGACCTCTGTAAGAAGGTCATTCCACCACGCGGGTGCCAGAACAGGCAGAACAGATGATGACTTTTCAGACGATCAATGTTTTTTGGACAGGGGCTAAAGGAGAGAATGACACTTGGGCAGCGTGTTGAAAGTGATCTCTGAAAACTGGCTGGTTGTGATGTGTTGGGACAGTTTGTGGTTATACTCACGGACGGGTGAATACTGTTTTAAAATGATCCATAATCAGGCATATGGAAGCATTGAGACGAGTGGCTGGCTGTGGGCAGCAGGTCTTCTATCACCGTGAGGACTGTAACCAAGCTAGGTAGCTGGTCTCTCATATCCCCTGTTGCTGGCATGAAATGGTAGTTTGCAAACTACAGAAGGGGAACATGTTAAGAATTAAAAAAAACAATAACCAACACACTACAGGCCAAAATTTTATGAACACCCAGCATTTTTCAGAATTTGGCTGTTTTTTGTCGTCTTAAAGTTAATTTTGACCAACAACGGCACACAAAATGCCAAAGGGACTCTTGTATTGACAAAAAATTTTGCTTGTTAACAACTGTACATCTTGAAATTCATCTTGAGTTGCTGTCGGATGAACTTGACCGGGCAGCCAGAGAAGTGCGCCCGTCAGATTCAAAAGAGCTCATGAAGGGACTCTTGAAACACTAGAATGCGTTTCCTGGAAGCTGTGTCCTTAAACCACTGGAAAGAATGTCTAGGATATGTCTGACTGTAATCAAGGCTAAGGGAGGGTACTTTGTAGAAGGTCGAATTTGAATATGTATGTCTATTAGCAAATAATTTAGCACATTTCTAGTTAAGATATTTGTTTCTATGTAATCCTGTTTTTTGTTGCTGCTGAAAATATTTTTTAAGTTAAGAAAAACCTGCCAAATACTGAAAAATGGAAGGAGGTTCTTAATATTTTTGCCTGTAGTGTATATCTGCGACACCGCTGAAATGAGCATATAAACAGGGAATCTATCAGGTTGGAGCATCAGTCACAGAATGCTGAATGTGTGAAGTGTAAGCATCATTACATTACAGTTATTGTATCGCCCGAACAAGTCCGGAAGATACTATGGATTTGGCCTCGTGAGTTCGGCAGATACTATGGATTTGGCCTCGTCACGCGTATGCGTCCGCTGCGCCGCAGAGATTTTCTTGTGAACGCTCTACAGCCCACATAAGTGCACCGATTCTTTTCAAATTTTGCAGGTACATGTATTATGGTAAGTTCACGACATCTATTGATTTTGGGTACTCTGGGACCATCTGGGCCCAACTGGGGGGCCTTTGGGGGATACATGTACTCGGTTGCCGAGTGCTCTAGTTTAACTATGCTTTTTCCCCAAGATGAATTACTGTAGATTAGCCTAAGTAAGGGCCAGTGCCTCTAAGGCGAAGTAGAGTCAAGCAACTTCCTAAAGGGCGCAACATCTGCTGTAATCTTACTGTGAATATATTGAGGGTTGAACTACCCACCTGTTGATTACCAGGCAACATCTTAGCCCCCAGGGTAAAAGTTGGCACATCAGTCACAGAAATGCGCATCTCTAAAGCCTCGCTCGAGGGCTCTGATACTGTCCTGGTATTTGAGAGGTGTGTGGGGAGGGGAATAATGCTGCAAGATTTATTTGTGGCGTGGAGGTTGCGCTGTGGTGATCGTTTACAATTTTTTTTTTTGATAAGTCTGGTTTTGTGAGGCTGATCAGAATGGAACCTTTTTTAAAGATACACCACAAACCCCCATTAACCCTTAAAGTGCACCTATTACGGTTTGTCATTATTTTAAGGTCGTACCATGAATCATATCACTTTTATGCGCATTTAAAAGGTATGTGTTGGAAAACAACTTGAAGTCATCTCCAGAAGAAGCACTCTTTGATGCAAAACTCACTGCTACATAGCTGACTGAAACGCCTCTGGCCATTTTTTTCATCAATTGATGATGTCACCATTTGAATTTTCACCCCAAGCAGATTGTTTGGCACACCCTTGAATCAAGTGGATTTCGCCCTCAAGGCTTAACCGGTATGTGTTTTCAAAGCGGAAATCCATTTATGGTAAGGGCTGTGACGAGGAGAACGAACAGTGGACCAAGTACAGCATACTGGGGTTTTCAGGAGGCCGGGGCTGGACCTAAGCGGAGTGTTTCATTGAAGGGTAGTGCATAAATGGCCGGCATGAGAAAACTCAAGTCTTTGTTTAACAGTGACTCATTTAAAGTGCTAAATACAAAATTTCTTGCTTGCTGTTAGAATTACATAAAATCAATGCTTTTGAAGACCTATTATGTGGCGCCTCATGATAGGTTTTCAAAAGCTCAAGATATTTAAATTCTTAAGCGTTTGACGATTTATTTCAGCACTCTAAGGGTTATCCCATTTAGGCCTGAGGCCTATTCAAAAAACGCCTGTGAAAACCTCTGGGCGATTTTGAAAAGAACTCTTAAAACCTGAGGTTGACCCAGGTGTCAACGTCTAGTAAAAAGCTGATATCTCAGCCTCTGTAGCAGAAACAAAACAAAAACAAACAAAAACAGGAAACAAAATTCAAAAACTATTTGAGAGCTTACATCTGTGGCTTTCATAAGATATATGTTTTTCATTTATTTTTTCATCATAATATTTAAAACACTGAACAAACTATAACAAACTATCCCTTTTAGTCCTGGCTAGATCTCAATCATTTTCCTTTATTAACGTCTTTTCCAGTTATCGTAACTGGCAACTGAAGACACGGTTTCTCTCCACATGCGATTTAACGACGATTAAATTTTTTTTTTTTTAAATCAACCCACGAAATACCGAGAGTGAAAGTCCGCGTTTCATTGGAACACGGACCAGTTCCATCACGCAAAGCATTGGCCAATTAATAAGTAAATTATTTTTCTGCACTGAAATTAGCCCACAATTTCATCGCGGTTAGATCGCATACGATGAGAAACCGTGTCTTCATTTGCCATTTACGATAATTGGAAAAGACGTCAATAAAGGAAAATTATTGAGATCTAGCCAGGACTAAAAGGGACGTGTCTTTGCCCCCCCTGTAGCTCCGCTACTGGGTGGCAGGCATGATCAAGTGTCCGTTCAAATAAAATAAAAATAAACATAAAAATATAAAAAATAAAGTGTCTTGAAGTGTTACTATGTCATCTGCCCTAGTATCAAGTGCCAGTAAAAGTACAGCTATGAGCCCGGAAATGGTCGGAAAAGTAATGAAAACGAGAAAATGACGTATCCGCTTTCCGGCCTGAAGGGTAGAAATGCGTAACAGCGTCCCCAGTTTTAAAGGTTAAAATGCGCATATGCTGTCCCAGTTTAAATGGGTTAAAACACTTTGCATGTACAATTCAACAATTACTGATGTACAATAAAGTTTACGTTTATTTTGGAAGGCCATAGTGTATGCTGGTATTTGTAGTTTTATTTCAGTCTGCAGCCAAATAAGGCCTTTTGAAAAAGGTTTGTGGACTCTTTAGCAAATCATTTGGATATTTTTCATCACATGTTAACCGAAACACGCGTCAGAAACCCTCAGGGACTGAAGCCCTTCGACACTGAATTTTCACACCCTGCATTTGAATTATTTGCACATCTTGTCCTTTTGTCTCAGAGCCTCAGACGCATGCATGCAAACACAAACGTGCACACAAAGGGGCACACACACACTCACACAAACACACACACACACACATACGCAGATGGCATTCCTGGCTCTGAAAGATGCAATTTTGATCAATGGCACTTGTCGGACTACCAGTTTGAGGGAGCAGCGGGGATTTTTTGGCTGGCGGCCATATTTACTCCCCCTGGTAGCCGATGCCAGTGTTATTCTAGCTGCAGGGGAGGGGGGTAAGTGGGAGTGACGGGGCTTTCTCATTCAGTCCTGTGTATCTCAGTCCAGAGCTTCGATCCTCTGTCTTCAAGCAGAATCTTGTGTATTGCAAGGCTAGGAACTGAACTGATGAAAGTTTAATGTGCATTACTGAATAACTGGCATTACTGAATAACTGGCATTGCTGATGACATGCAGAAAATGAGGTCTGTGAGAGCTTACTGCCTGTGTCTTTACTGTGAACCTGGAGCTGACTATATTGTGTAATATAGTGGGCAGAGGGCAGTCTGTCCATTTGTTTTAAAAGTCTTCGCATATTTTTGTTATGTTTTTAATTCCCAATCATAGTTATTGGGGTGTGGGGTGGAGGTGAACTGGATATATTTTGTGCTGCTCCCTCCTATATCTGTTCTATGGAAGTGTTTCCCCTGAGACTCTACATCATTCTCCTCTTGGCGTATAACGTGGGGGGATGTAGTCATCAACGTGTCCTTGCGTCTTTGTGTCCATCCGTCTGTGATGGTTTTGTTTCCAGAGCAGAGCTCAAATATTGTTCAATATTTTGTAAGGAAACTACCCGTTCCTCATAATCAGGTCCTAGGCTGGTTGTTTTTGATATTTTGGGGTTTCTGAGATTAGATTGCTGAGGCCGGGGGGATATGTCATTATCTAATGAATCTTGTTTCTTATTTAGGTGATTCAACTAACAGTGGATTGAGTGAGGGCCAGTCATTTGGCCACTATCCTGTGGACAGATTCTTATTGACTGTTCGACTGCTTGTATCATCACTTGTGTTAGTGAGGATTAGAAGTTATTGTTTTTCACATAGACACAGAGATGGCGTTACACTTTCTGATTGTCCGTCTTTGTGACAGACAGGGGCATAAAAATTAATTAATTCATTTTCTATACCTGCTTATTCCTCACTAGGGTCGCGGGGTGAGCTGGAGCCTATCCCAGCTGACTACGGGCAAAGGCAGGGACCCACCCTGAACAGCTCGCCAATCCATCGCAGGGCGTACACACCATTCACAGACCATTCACTCTCACACTCATACCTATGGGCAATTTAGTGTCTCCAATTAGCCTGATATGCATGTCTTTGGACTGTGGGAGGAAACCAGAGAAAAAATTAAAATTCTGTCATGATCAATTATTATCCGTCATCTTAATTTAATTTTTAAAAATGATAATTGTTTATTTTTTAAAATAAAATAAACAGAATAATTTATAGATTACGCATTAGCTGATGCCGACAGTGATTCATGTAGACGCGCATTGCGCACTGTGTTAAATACAGCACTGCGTGGATTTTCCAACTTACTGCTGTATGAACTTTTTAAAACATAACAAATGATTTCTCCCCCCACACAGTAACAGTGCCCAAATGAACAATGCTTTCAGTTATTGCTGGGCTTCACTAAGCCTAACAACCGCAGTCTCGCCAAGCGGTCCTACGAAGCTACTTATCAACTTATGTCAACCAGGGCTTTCCTGACCTAGATATCTGCGTTTTCACATAACAGAGACGGCGTTTGTAGCATATGACCAATCGTCTACCGGCAGCAGAGCAGCATAATTTACAAATGAACAGCAAATGATCATATTACAAAAATATGAGGAATACATGACCATACCAGAGATGCTAAGTCTGACGCATTCGGCTTGAGTCTCTCTCCTCTTAGTGGCATTCACATTCCTGTGCCGTATTCAGCAATTATTCAATCAACGCGAACTGAAGAAATTCTCTCGCGGAATTCAGGTCATTGTGCATTAAGTTAAGGCAGTTGCTACGGGCACGGCAGTTTTCAATGCATTTCAATGTGGAGAGGTACGGCAGTCCCAATTTCACTCCCTGCCCTAACCTAACCCTGACCCTAATTCCATCCCGAACCCGAACCCTGACCTCGAACTGGAACCATAATCCCTTAACCTTATCCTAATCCCTTCAAATCGACAGCCGCACCCACAAAACTGCCGTATCTCTAGACACTGCTTTAAGTTAATCAGTTCTACGTGCATTACGGTGGATTTCCCCACTAGTGACACAAAAATTAATTATGACTCGGGAATGCTCATGCTTGTCTTTACTGAGGGATTGAAAGCATTGGTATGGCAAAAAGACGTTTCAAATTCTCTGATTTAATTTAAACGATCATGAAACACATGCATTGTTTCCCATCTCTGAGTAAAGAGAAGCATGAGAAGTCCAGAGTCATAATCCCTTTCCGTGTTACTTGTGTTGAGGTCCACCTTTACGCAAGTGAAACTGAAACTTCAATGCACAAGGATTTTAATCCCACGTGAGAATCTCATTAATAAGCTTTCATTGAATAATTGCGGACTACGGTGAATAAGCCTAAAAAATGCGTGTGACCTACACCGAATGCGTGAGACTTGGCATCTCTGTCATACAGATCAAAGACAATGTTCGAGACAATATGACACCCACCACCATTTGGACGGGGGTGTGAATTACATTCTGTCAAAATGACAGGCGGCCTTCAAAATGTTCCGTCATTGTTAAAAAAAATCCATCAATGACGGAAAATATTCAGTTCACGCGAACTCTGCTTGAACATGAACGAGAACGAGTGTTCAAAAACTTGGACCGGTAGTTTATTTGGTCCTGCGATAAATTTTTCAAAAACAACAACAAAAAAGACCAACACCTGCAGACTCGGGCGTTATTTATCAGTTCTCTATCGTTTGATTTTGCATTAACTACTCTTTTTAGTTAACTACCTTCCTTTTTAGTAAAGCTTTTACAGCTTAATTTTACCCCCATGTTTGGTTTTTACTTTTGCTATTTCCTGGATTTTATTTTTTCTTTATTATTGATTTATCAGTTACTTGTCAGTTACCTTGTTTGTTGCTTTTTGTGCACTTTGAGATTTGTTTTACAAATGTAAAGTACGTTATAAATAAAATGTATTATTATTATTATTACTCTTTATTTTCATTTGTGCTTTTGCCTTTAGTATATTTCTCAATTTGAGACATCTGTCCTTCAGGTTTACTGCATCTAAAGAGTAAAAAAAGTCAAATATACTTACCAAGTGAAAAAAGACTCTGATCCCTGCGGTTTCAACCACGGCCCATTTTACCTGCCCTCTGATCGTTTTTGTTTGCACACACTGGTTCAGTATGGGCTAAACCGCCTCTCCTGCTCGCACAGTCCTATTTATTACTGTCTCGCTATACACCGTCCTCCGTCATGAAAGCATATCTGAAAAGCCACAGCTTTCATTTGAGTCTCAGCTGAAATTCACCTTCACTGCTGAAGATTAGTGCCTGTTGGTAGTGTTCACTTGCATAGTAAGCATGTGGCGTTGAGCTGTCAGGGCGACTCTAAAAGTGCGCACTCAGGTTCTGTCTCCCAGCAGGCAAGCTTCCCCTTTTTTGGTGAATATGCAGCGTGTTATCCAGGGTCAGTGATGTCGCAGTGGATGTGCTGACATTGTCCTGCCAAGATGGCCTATCATGTGACCTTGATGTCAGAATTCTAGCCACACTGCCAGTAAAAAAGAAAACCTGGCAGCCTTTATGAAGGAGTTGTCAAAACCGTTTTGTTGGTTTCAAGGACTTCCTGAAATGTTTGGGTTTCCCTCTTTCCAAGCAACATAAAACACGTTCAGTGCAAGTTGAGCACAGATGCCAGTAGTTTTTTTCCCACTCTGGTGATGTAGAGAACTTCTCAAATTCTGAACAAGCACTTATAAAACAGTGTTGTCAGTCGTGATTATTTACCATTCATACGAAGCTTCACGACCCCAAATCCGAAAGCTTTGGGAGGGTATGTTATATTAGATTTAAAACTGAAAGTTGTGACTTGTAAATTATCTTTGACCCTTATTATGTTGGGAACAACACAGCAGCACATTTGATGTTTAACCAGATGTACAGCAGAACTCTCCTTGCGTAAAGCGGAAGCTCGCTGATACCAGACAACAGCTCAAGTCCCAATTTTTTTTGTAATGTTTTTCCATTAAATATACATCGAATATATTTTATATAACAGATTTTTGTTTACATCGGACAAAATGTCCAGTCCTGCCACAATGCATTTCCATTTAAAAGCACTCGTATATACCAGACAAGCTGGATTGCTCCATGCACATGTGCAGTTGCAACAGAGCAATGAAATGAAGCATCTTTCCTCTTTGCGGAAACTGAAACTGGTGCGGCTTCCATCCCAGTTGGAGCAACACCCGATATCGTCCTCACTGTTATGAACTCGCACCTTTTTTGCCCGTAAATTTAACTGGCACATTTTTTGTCAGTTATTTTAACTGTAATTTTACTATCAGCTTATAATAGAGGTTCCATATATGTTAACTGCAGTATTTGGGTAGTTGCTCTGAAAAAGTAATGCATTACACTTTACTAGTTACTTTTTTAAATAAGCAATCCCTTACTTACTTAAAGGGGACTTATTATGCTGATCCTTCTTTTAATACATACAAAGTAATGTTATAATGTTGGATGTCCATACTCAGCCTCTCTGAAGTTTCTAAACATAAGATACAGGGGTTTTGCCATAATCCAAGAACTTGATATCATGAACGTGATTTCCTCTCTGAACAGCTCCTCCCAAGATCTTCAGAAGATCTGGGCAAAACCTGACGTCAGGTTGTGCCGTCCAATTAGTTCAGACCAAGCCAGAGCCAACCACTGCGTTGGACCTGCCCACACTGGAAACTATTCTAGCAGGCACTAATGATGGCAGATCATACTACGCCTTTGTAGCATCTACACCTCCGGAAATGCAAAAGAAGAGGAAGAACCACGGATCTCTTGAGGTGCAGTTTTTTCAGTGTCTCCCAAAGCTGCTTGTTGTCGATTTGCTCTCTCCACGTAAGCAATGCTTACACTGTTTCTGTGTGTTTTGATACAAGCTCATTCAGTAGCTTGGTGTCCAAATTGTGTTTCGTTTTGGTAGAAATGGTCATCAGGAGCTTTTAGCAAAGTTTCTTCTGGATAAGTGTGTATATAACATGACTACATAACAATACAACTACAACCACACGCATGCAAGGTGAAATAGTATGAGCAAAACATTAAAATTTCGACTTGCCACTCATTGACATCCTGCTAAACATTGCTGAAACACTTCAATAGCTTCCTCCTTCCATTCGGGGTCGAATAAACGCAAAGTGTGACACTCCCTGTCGAGTCATGGCTGAGAGCTTGTGGGTTTGGACTCTGTTTCTAATAATAACATTCAAAACATGATTCACCACTGCCTCCGTTAAAGAAAGCACAGGTTTTTGTGAGTGAACCATAATATTAGGTGTGATTGCATCATTGTCAGGCTCATCACATCTCATTACTGGTCTCTGTCAGAGAAGGGAACGGAACAGCACCTCGAGCCATCAGTTACATTACAGGGATTAAGCAGTAGACGACGGCTTAAGAGCAACACTGGAGCCCAATTAAACAGGCTTTGCCATCACCATAATTAACGTGTTGCGAGTGATTTGCCCATTTGCTCAACATTATCCATTGACTATCCTTCCACACTGTGAGCTACATAAAAGGGACTTTGAATGTGTAAAAAGCTGCCAAATTTGACTGCCATCAAATAGCGGGAGTTTGTGAGTTTGATGTTGAAATGTCATGGAAACCTTGAATTTGACTTTGGTATAGATTCAAAAGTGTGAGCCTACTGGTGTTTGAAGGCGTGACCTGTAAAGAAACATGTGGAATCTATGAACACACATGTGGAACTGGGAGGAGCAACATGTACAGACCAACTTTTGAAGACTGTAAATAACTGTCATTCCTAAAAGCCTGCGGTGTGAAAATTAATGAGGTTCTACTTGTATCCATAAACTTTCATGAGATTGTGAACCTGCCATGAAGTCTTTTAAAATGCCTCTGTTGACAACATACCGGTGGAATGAAGAAAGCTGTTGTATGGCAGTGCATGTTCATCTTTTGAGCGTGCGAAGAAGGATAACGTTAGGCTAAAAAAATCTAATGGCGTCAGAAATATTCTTTCTCCCGAGATTCGTTTGAGAAATGGCAAAACAGCCTCACGACCTGTTGGGAATTTGATTGAAAGCCCTCAGAACTAACAGGCTGCAGAGCTCAAGATGGAGCCAATTAGGGGGAGATGGGTCAGATAATAGACAGCCTATCGAGATCAAACTGAGGAAATGTGACCAAACTGATGGAAGAGCGAAGAGCAGCCTGGCCTCTCAAAAATCTTCATGGGTCTGGCTGTAATAAATAAATAAAAATACAGATCTGGCTGTGCCCGCATTGCAAAGTTGTTAGTTGGAGGAAATGCAATTCTTCACTGCAGTCTTTACTCAGCTTAAATGAGCATTAATCATCTGCCATAATAAAGTTACATTTAATGTAATGATTAACCGTTATGTGCACTCTGTGAATGACATTGAATTGCAGCCATTCCTTTTTATTGTGCTGATAGCCATAACTCATCCATGATAAGACTCTTCTGGAGACATCACAGCTCATAATAGAGTAAGGCCATCCAGCAATTCATGATCAAACACTTCCTATTTCATTATGGCCAGGGTGTTCTTGGGTGGGGGGATCTAGCCTATCCCAGAATTCAATGGGAGAGAGGCAGGAACACATCCTGGAAAATTTTCCAATCAGTCCCAGGCATCACACACTATTCAATTGCACTCACACCTGCGGGTTATTTACAGACTCCAGTTAGCCTGGCCAGAATATCTTCAGGCTTTGGGAGGAAACTGGAATGCACAGGAGACACCCATTCAGACACAGAGAAATAAGATAACACCATTGAAGCAGTTTCTCGAGTGAGGAGATTTATTTGTGGCAAATAAAATAAGCAAAGGTTACTCCATCATAATTATGCCAGCGGCCCTGTAACCCTGCAATCTTCGGTGATACTTAGATATTTTCTGGTCGCTAAAAATGAGCTATTATATTAGCGGCAGAAGCTCATTATTATGCAGATGAAGAACAAGGCTTTTCTCTGCTAACAACAAAAAAAAAATTATAATAATAACAAGAACCGAGCAGAGCTATGGTGTTTACTGCTTTTTTTTTTTTTTTTTTTTTTTTTTCCAAAAAAAAAAAACCTTGTTTGCAGCCAAAAATAGCAGCGGGAACCGACGCCGCCGATTAAGATCAGCTCCCAATTGTTTGAGTTGGGAAGTAGTTAAGGGTCGAGGAAGCGCGTCGTGGACCGCGGCTGTGGGTACTCCCGTCCTCGAGAGACGTCTGTCACTGAGAGACGTCACGTGACTTTGGTCACCCGGACACACCCCGACGCGCACTCTTAAAATAGAACACAGCTGGCCCAGCGCCCGCCGTTATACTGCGTATTCGTGAATGATTACGTGAGGTAACAAATTTACAACCCCAGCTCTGAAAAAATCGGGACTAAAATGCACATAAAAACAGAAAACAGCGATTTCTAAATTTACTATGACTTTTGTTTCATTGCAGACAGTATGAAGACAAGATATTTAATATTTTGTTTCCATATTCCCAACGGGTAGGTGGCTGTCTTTTCATTTCTCATGTGAATCTCGGAGAATGTCTTTCTTCGTGCCGTCACATTATTTAGCCTATTATATTCTCCTTTCTATGCTCAGAAGGTGAGCAAGCGTTGCCAAGCAAGGATTTTGTCATTTCAGCCATTTGCAGTCTCAAGAACTTTTTGTGTTCAGGTCATCTTGTAAAGCTCCCTGCCCATTAAATCATCGTCACAGATTTACGATCCCATGAAAGTTTGTGCATGAAAGTTTAGCCTCATAAAATTTTCACACCCCAGGTTTTTAAGAATGACTTTCACTTCCAGTCTTCACAGGCAGCTCGGCACGTTGCGCTCCCTGTTCCACATGTGTGTTTATAGGTTCCACATGTCTGTTAACGGGTCAAGCCTTCAAACACCTGTAGGAACACTTAATAATCTATATTAAAGTCAAATTCCTGATTTCCATGAAATCTTGACATCTATCTGCACAAACCCCCCACCAACTGATGTGATGATGAAGTTGGCCGCTTTTTCAGGTACGCTCTATCCAGAGTCATTTTTATGTAGTTATTCAAGTGCAGTAGGAGAGTTAACGGAAAATTGTTGTGTACTTCTCTGAATGGGCGGATGACACGCAGAATTTTAGTTATGGTTCGGAGAAAGCCTGCTCACAGTGACTTGCTGTGATGCTAATTGGGCTTCAATGTTGCTCTTAAGCCATATTCTACTGCTTAATCCCTGTAATATAACTCTAATGGCTTGAGGCGCTGTTCTGTCTCCATCTCTGTCTGAGACTGGCAATAAGATGTAATGAGCCTGAAAATGATGCAATCATGCTTAATATTATGGTTCCCTCACACAGTATGTTCACACGCACAGTCAAGTCGAGCGACGGTTATAGCTCGACTATTGGCCATTTAAACGGACTACTGTTCTTGTTCCAGTATAATATGCGCAGGGAGGGAAACGATTCATTGACTAAAACACGTCTGTCTCCACTACGATAGGTGATGTTATGCCCCTTCAGCTTACTCGTGTTGGAACTTCATCCGGTGGACCCATTACGTCACAGTCCAACAATCTACAGACAAGTTAGCTGGCGGCAAGCTGGTAGCATGTGGAGTGGGGAAGTCATGGGCAACTTGGCGGCTCTGTACACTTTGTTTGCCGCACAGCATAAACTGTGTCTCCTCGTCTGATCAAAAATGCGTGGGTCTCGCCCTTGCACTCGCCATGTGGTTGCCTACATTAGTAGTGTAACCGGCTTCTTCTTGTATCCATTGTCTGTATAAAAAGATGGACGAAGCAACAGCAACGTTGCCCATTGGTTTCAGCATACCATTGAGGAAGCCTCGATTTTGCAATTTGAACAACACCATTTTGTCATTTTGAAACCGGATGGGATTTCTATTGGACGAGAGCGTGAGTTGAAGATCCCAGGAGGAGCGAGGGGTGGAATCTACTGGTGGATCTGACCGTATCTGACGAGGACCAGAGGATAGCCACGCCCCCAAAGCATATTCTGGCTTTATCCTTTATTCGAGTCTATTTGGGACCATAATTTACAAAAATGAACATCATGATATATCGAAGGAGACTTTAAACTTGCGATAGATATCATAAGATAATGTGTAAAATCATTATTGAGTGTAGGGATTCAGGTGGGAAAGTAGGGTCATTTTTGTGGTTAAATAGATTGCAATTTACAGAGATTTCCTCATTGGCTTCACTTCTCAGACCCGGGTGCTGCGTCTATCTGTTTGTTCAGTCTATTGTATGTATGCTGTTGGACCTCCAAGTCAAAGCCCTGCACGATTAATTGTGGAGCACGTGCAGAGCGCCTAGTCCAGTTTGGATCAATCAAATACATGGAGGAGTAATTTTACTCATAACCACATTATCTGGGCGTGTTGGTTGCTCTGAGAAATTCGATTCCAGTCAGCCTAACGTTTACATGTATGTTAAAAGTCCGGTTTTAGTCTAACACAATCAATCAAATTTTTATTTTTTTTAATATCACATTGTTCAAACATACTCGCAGAAACCTGCACTTTTTGTGTCGCCTGCGAAGCATAGCGGCACATAGGGATCACTTTGTCCGGCGTCTGTCCGTCTGTCTGTCTGTCCGGTAGTCACACTTTCACATAAGTGCTTCGCAGGTGACATGTGTTCACCTGAACACTCTAGTTTAAAGAACACTTCAGTGAATCATGTCTTGAATCTTATTATTAGAAACTGAGTCCAAACCTGGGAGCTCTCAGCGGTGACCCAACAGGGGGCGCCATACCCTGAGTTCACGTTCTTCATTCAAAGAAACACACTTGCTTTGTTTCATAAATGATTAGGAGCCTGCGCAGCCACCCCAGGTCATCGATGTAAATGAGCTGTCAGGTATATTAGCACATACTGTTCTATTAAATGCTAAAATATCAATCAATAAATTGAGAAAAATTTTACATCTGGAATATTTACTGGCAACGTAACTTGTTGAACAAGATGAGGTAGTTTGTCCTGAGCTTCTAAGCCACCTTAGTTGCATAGATCTCAGGAGCTGGCGACATGCCCCAGTTAGAACATGCTAACTCCACACAGAGAGGTCCTGGCCCAACTGGAGCATGAAGCCAAGCCCATCTTATTCTGAGAAAATTACACTAAGCACTGCGCCGCTGTGCCATCCAGTTCACAGAAGTGAGTGATGAGAAGCTGACCGTATTTTCCGATTTTAATGGTTTACAGTACGGTGACTAATCAAATCAGCAGAAACTGTCATTGGAAATGAGCAGCAAGGCATATTAGTCATTGAAGAAAGGTTCATTGCATTACTCTTTATTATCAGATGCGTTTATCCATAGCTACTCATGGTAGATTAGACTAAGTAGGTGCCAATACCCCTCCCCGGGGCTCGAGGGCTGCACTGAACTTGGTGTAGCTACATCAGGCCTTGAAATACCCAGGGTATTTTTCCCTACTTATTCCCCAAACACACGGTGGCTAAATTTACTTGTTAGATCTTTTGCTAATAGGCCAAAGATGATGACCTCACAGTCCTTGTGGGCTGAGAATGGCTGGTTCTCCACGTTCCCCTTTCCTGGGAGTCAGGTGTCAGAGCATTCTGGCCAATCAGATGCACGAATTGTTCAGTTAATTAGTTAATAAGCTAGGGGGAAGGAGAACCGGATTTGGGCTGGATTTGGGTGTGAGGGCCAGATTTGGCGATCACTGCTCTGGAGTCTTTGCTACAATGGAATAGGTTCATTAAGATGAAAAATTTTAATTATGTTGTTTTTGAAATTGTGAGAAACTGTTAAATTT
The DNA here is from genome assembly GCA_029721435.1 of Gymnothorax reevesii. NCBI lineage: Eukaryota > Metazoa > Chordata > Actinopteri > Anguilliformes > Muraenidae > Gymnothorax > Gymnothorax reevesii. The sequence goes on from CM056580.1 coordinate 92,058,434, forward strand.
TTTAGACGGAATGGTGTGATTTTATGCTCACAAGGAAAAACCTATTTATAGTTATTTGTGAGTCATTGAGATTTCAAGAGGGGATTAGCCGAAGTTAGCTTGGCCTCGATTCTGGAGAAACTAGGCTCGACTTCAGAGGAAGTGGCGGAGTGTGTTCGACAGCCTGCCAGAAACTGAGCGACTGACTACACCTGCTACCTACACGGTGTTCTGTGGATCATACTGAATCCCTGCACTGTGTTCTGTGGATCATACTGAATCCCTACACTGTGTTCTGTGGTTCATACTGAATCCCTACACTGTTCTGTAGATCATACTGAATCCCTGCACTGTTCTGTGGATCTTACTGAATCCCTTCACTGTGTTCTATGGATCATACTGAATCCCAACACTGTTCTGTAGATCATACTGAATCCCTGCACTGTTCTGTGGATCTTACTGAATCCCTTCACTGTGTTCGATGGATCATACTGAATCCCAACACTGTATTCTGTGGATCATACTGAATCCCTACACGGCGTTCTGTGGATCATACTGAATCCCTACACTGTGTTCTGTGGATCATACTGAATCCCTACACTGTGTTCTGTGGATCATACTGAATCCCTACATTGTGTTCTGTGGATCATATTGAATACCTACACTGTTCTGTGGATCATACTGAATCCCTACACTGTGTTCTGTGGATCATACTGAATCCCTACACTGTGTTCTGTGGATCATACTGAATCCCTACACTGTGTTCTGTGGATCATACTGAATCCCTACACTGTGTTCTGTGGATCATACTGAATCCCTACAGTGTTCTGTAGATCATACTGAATCCCTACACTGTGTTCTGTGGATCATACTGAATCCCTACACTGTGGACTGTGGATCATACTGACTCCCAACACTGTGTTCTGTGGATCATACTGAATCCCTACACTGTGTTCTGTGGATCATACTGAATCCCTACACTGTGTTCTGTGGATCATACTGAATCCCTACACTGTGTTCTGTAGATCATACTGAATCCCAACACCGTGTTCTGTGGATAATACTGAATCCCTACACGGTGTTGTGTGGATCATACTGAATCCCTACACTGTGTTCTGTAGATCATACTGAATCCCAACACTGTGTTCTGTGGATAATACTGAATCCCTACACGGTGTTCTGTGGATCATACTGAATCCCTACACAGTGTTCTGTAGATCATACTGAATCCCTACACTGTGGACTATGGATCATACTGAATCCCAACACGGTGTTCTGCGGATCATACTGAATCCCTACACTGTGTTCTGTGGATCATACTGAATCCCTACACTGTGTTCTGTGGATCATACTGAATCCCAACACTGTGTTCTGTGGATAATACTGAATCCCCACACAGTGTTCTGTGGATCATACTGAATCCTTACAGTGTTCTGTAGGTCATACTGAATCCCTACACTGTGGACTGTGGATCATACTGAATCCCTACACTGTGTTCTGTGGATCATACTGAATCCCAACACTGTTCTGTGGATCATACTGAATCCCACACTGTGTTCTGTAGATCATACTGAATCCCAACTCTGTGTTCTGTGGATCATACTGAATCCCTACACTGTGTTCTGCGGATCATACTGAATCCCAACACTGTGTTCTGTGGATCATACTGAATCCCTACACTGTGTTCTGTGGATCATACTGAATCCCTACACTGTGTTCTGTGGATCATACTGAATCCCTACACTGTGTTCTGTGGATCATACTGAATCCCTACAGTGTTCTGTAGATCATACTGAATCCCTACACTGTGTTCTGTAGATCATACTGAATCCCTGCACTGTGTTCTGTGGATCATACTGAATCCCTACACTATGGACTGTGGATCATTCTGAATCCTTTCACTGTGTTCTGTGGATCATACTGAATCCCAACACTGCGTTCTGTGGATCATACTGAATCCCTACACTGCGTTCTGCGGATCATACTGAATCCCTACACTGTGTTCTGTGGATCATACTGAATCCCTACACTGTGTTCTGTGGATTATACTGAATCCCTGCACTGTGTTCTGTGGATCATACTGAATCCCTGCACTGTGTTCTGTGGATCATACTGAATCCCTGCACTGTGTTCTGTGGATCATACTGAATCCCTGCACTGTGTTCTGTGGATCATTCTGAATCCCTGCACTGTGTTTTTTCGATCATTCTGAATCCTTACGCTGTGTTCTGTGGATCATACTGAATCCCTACACTATGTTCTGTGGATCATACTGAATCCCTACACTGTGTTCTGTGGATCATACTGAATCCCTACACTGTGTTCTGTGGATCATACTGAATCCCTACACTATGTTCTGTGGATCATACTGAATCCCTTACAAAGGGTGAATTATGAAAAGCATTCGTGTTCTAGGTGTTGTTAATGCGCTACATGGGGCTTGTGCCATTCACTAAATTTTTGCCTCCATATCTCCTTGTTTCTTGCTCGACCCAGAAATCAATCAAGGCCTGATGTCTTTTTGGGAATTTCTGTCTCTGTTCTTTGCTGTTCGGGAGCTGGGAAACGTGTGCATGGGCACAACGGTATCTCGATGTTTACCAGAGTAGTCTTGTTTTTTTTCGGAATGTGTAAGTGCAAATAATTCAGTACACACACTTTTTACGTCCACCAAGGAGGTTATGTTTTTGCTGGCGTTGGTTTGTCTGTCTGTCTGTCTGCCTGTTTGTGTACAAGACGACTCAAAAAGTAATGAACGGATATCTCTCAAATGTTTTGGGTAGGTTGCTATTACTTGAGGCATGTACCCTTTTGATTTTGACTGCAATTGGTCAAACAATATGGCTGCCATAGCAGCCTTTGATATCCCATGACACGCAATAACTGAACTTCGCTCTGAGTGATATCACTCAAATTTTGTGGTTTGATAGGTTCCGTCCCTGATGCGAGACCAATCAGTTTGGAACGCGGTGCATCAAACTATATGGCTGCCTTGGGGGCCATCTTGAAATATTTTGTTGCAGATAACTCAAATTTCATATGAGCCATGTTCACTCAGCAAGATTTGGCGGAAGTTTGCGCTCTTGGAGTGCCTCTAGTTTTAAAGAAATTTTTTTTGTGAGAGCATTGAGGCTGAAAAATGCCCAAAAATTAAGAGTATGTTAGAACGTCCTGAGGCAGAGAATGAGGTTTGAAGTTTGAAGCAAGAAAATTGAATAGGATGACTCGTCACAAAGCATTCTCAAAAACATTACTGTTTTATCAGTTGCTGAAATTGCTAGCTATGCAAAAAAATATGATTTCTGTAGCCTTTATCAATGAAAAATCAGGGTTTGTCTTGGCCAAAAATTAGGCAGGAATGGTTAAGAGCTGTCAGACTGGGGGAGGGGATGGTGGCGGTGGTGACTGTTTACTTCGGTATGATGTGCGTGACTAGGGGGTTGGTTCACAAAATGAGGAAAACGACAATTATCCCAAGAATGATATTTTATTTAGCAATGAACAAACAAGCAACTAACAAAACATTTACGTAAACATGACATAAACAGATCATAAACATTCACGCGATTATGCACACACCTCACAACCGAAATCCAGCATATTTTTCTCTTCTTTTTTTTTTTTTTCGGTGCGCAGGTTATGACACAGCGCCACTACATCCCCATGGTGGCGTAGAGCCGCTATTGCAGTTACAAACGTCAAATCCACCAAGCTCCGTGCTTGTAAGAAATACGGTTTCTCGTGAAAACAGGGACTCAGTTTTTTTTCGGGTGGCAGAGGCAGCCGCACACAATTTTATATGCAGGCAAAACTCCGAAAATTGTATTTTTTAACAGATTTATAAACTGAAAATGGTAGGGCATTTTAATAATGCTTGAGGCTGAAATCTTCAACAAAAAAAAAAAAAAACAAGATTTCAGATGATTTTCGCTCAGCCCCAAAAATAGGCATTCTTAAATATAAAAAATGTATAATCAGTCAGCCCAGTTCTCCTCCCTAGCCATGGCTTAAATTAATATTTATAGGAGGAGGGACATTAAATCTCCCTGATTCATGTTTCCCCATTCCCCACCATCCCTCCCTTTTCTCTCCCGATGTGGGGGGAGCTAAAATCAGGGAAGGGCTTCACCCTTTTCCCCGTAGTGACTTCAGATGACACCTGAACTCTTTTTGCCCATAATGACTGCATATGATGCCTGTGTGTGCGTGTGTGATATATATAAAATCTCAAAGGACCTTTTCCCTAGCCTCCCCATTGATTGAAATGGGTTATCCCCATGGCGTCAAATGTCGTCTTCATTGATATGGCCAGGGTTGTCATTTGTCGTCATTATGGGAAAAGGAAGGGGGGAGTGTATGGGAAAAGAGACAAAGGAAGAAAGAAGACTGTGAGAAGTAGGTGATTGAAACAAGTCCATGTACCCAGCAGCGAGAGTAGACTGGCATTTATAGAGGAATTTACTCATAGGGAATCCAGAAGTCAAGCGGAGGGGATAATGTGAAGGCTTTCACATCCGCAACTCTGACAATGAAAAAGCTTTGCAGAAACTGCCCGACAACAGCATCGGTGCTAAAAAAAAACCTTAAAAGCAGAACAACAAACGAGTCCCTGGTGAATACCGCGGTGTGGTACCTTCGATACCCGCGGCGTCGCTTGTTAGCAGTCTGCAGTCTCGCTTGGTCGTCCCTCTTAGCTTGCGGCATGTTTGCTTTGATTGTTTTGCCTCTTCATTTTTTTCTGTAAGTTTTTTTTTGCGGTGATTAACTGCTTTACATCATGTTCTGCTCTGTTCCCTCACAGTAAACTCAGACACCAGGCCCAGAGTGAGAGGTTCGGATACAAGGAGGTAAGCTCTGCTGCAAATTATATTCATTTTACTACGTTTACTCTCTGTAGAATTAAGAACAGTATAATGGATGATTTCATAGGGTTTGTGAGGGACATGACCAAAAAAATGCAGGAAATCACAGGTAGAGTGAAAAAATTAATTAGGGTTTTATTCACCTGTCATAAAAGGCACAAAACCATAAGTGGAATATTTACAGAAAGTGGGCCAAGAAAATAAATGAGGTCAATAGAAATGAACAACAAAGACAAATCATAATTGAACCGAAATGGACCGACTCAAAAGAGATTTGGGGAAACTTATATAGGGGTAGGCCAGACTAATACACATACAAGGGGGGAAAGGGATCAGTGTTACTACAAGTAAATGAACCTGACCCTCAACTACAAGTAACAAAATTCCAAACATAACGCAGTGTGACAAATATAATTTCTATTTACTACAAAATATGATTAAATTATCTTAAAAACCAAGCGTATTCCCCTGAGGGGAAAGGGGAATGGAGCCTCCCAGTCGGGATTCCAAATGGCGTCAGCTGCTTAGGTTGGGCTCGGTGGCCGCTGTTTGGCCCCGCCTTTGGCAGATCTGATGCAAAGGAACTGAAGAAATGCGCTTAACAAAAATGAATAAAACTAAACAATTCTTTACACCCATATGAAGGTATCAAAGTTAATTTCCAAAGATAAACTGAACATGAAACCAAATGTGTGTTATTGCATTTTATATGAAATATGGAAAAATAAATTTCACTAGCAGGAATTTTGGGAACTTAAATACCTCCGTGTAGAGGGCATCCACTACAGGGTCCTTGTGCTGGTAAAGGGGGCCATTTTGACAGAATTGTTGTAGTGAACTGAGGTGACATCATAAAGGTAAGACCATAGAATTCTACACAGATTGGCCGTCAGTAGCAAGTGAAGTCTTACCCAATATGGCCGACTGTATGACAGATTCACGTGATGGATGTCTCTTCTGCGGTTTTAGAACTTCATGGTTACACCACCAAATGTGGGGTGGAACTTTGGCAAATGTCAACGAGCAACCATGTGTAGGTAACATAGCAAGAAAGATGACAAGAACAGGGAAGGCTTGCCATTTTCTGACCACTGCAGTTCAAAATAAAATCATAAAGAAACAACAATAACTGATATTTGCTTCAACTTCTCTCATCCAGCAAGGTTTTAGTTGCCGAAAATATTATTGCCTGACACTAAAAATCATTCATGCATGTGTCCTATTATAACTTTTGTCAATATTTTAGGGTGGCCTATCCGTGTAACTCATTCAGTTTCTAGTCCATTAATCCTCCTTTATTTTGATGAACTCTCACCGCACTCATCTCCCAGCCGTTAGTGCCTTTGACTCCTTAGACCTTAACGGTCAGGGCACTCTTACCAACCACATATTGTTCCTAATTTCTCAACCATTCGTCTCTGCATTCACTGAGCAGTTTGAGTTTTATTGAACACCCTGCAGACAATTTGTGTAGGAAATTTGATATCTCCAGTTTTTTGGTGTTGGTAAGTAAAATTGACTGAGATTCTGCTTCGTCCTGTGCTTTTTTTTTTGCACGATATTTTCTATGTTCGAGACGTTCAGGTAGTGCAGGGGGATGCAATACTGTTATTAAAAATGAGAGAAGTCAGCACCCTATATATTTTGCTCTACCAAGTTTATTATAATAGTATTTAGCCTGGTCGTCCTCTCCAGGCTAAGCCTTGATCTTGCGGTCAGGACACTGCAATAATAATAATAAGCCTTTGGGAGAAATACCCACTGTAGGGGTGTCTGTCTTTTTCTTTGAATATTCCAATATAATTCTTCACTTGCACCCAACTGGTATTACATGTGCACTCAAGTCTTTTTCTTTTTGACTCGCTGCTTTTCATTAGTTTTCTCACAAAATAAATTTTATTTCACAGGTTATATTGAAAGGAGATGTCAAGAAACTAAACCTTCACGGGGTAAGGACGGCGTGGTGTGCTTGCCTGTTGGTTGAGAGTAATATTCGACAGAAATATTTGACAAGTGGTCATTTTCAGTTTAATTTCCTCTTAAAAGCACAGTTTTACTCCCATCTCAGTCTTGGTGCACTTTGCTGTGAGCCCATCTCCTCTCATAATTTGCTGTTGCTAAGTAATAATCAATATACATTGAGATAATGACTGCTATCAAGTCAAACTCTCGCTGCCAACACCTGTGAAGTGATGTTCTGCCCCCCCCCCCTTCTCCCCTCCTCTCTCTCTCTCTCTCTCTCTCTATCATAGCAAACGTGCGCAGTTTGCCTGGAGGATTTCAAAGTGAAGGATGAACTGGGAGTGTTGCCATGCCAACATGCCTTCCACAGGAAGTAAGCGGTGAAAGAGAGCACGGGGGACGAATGTGGCTGTTTTTTGGCGTATAATGGCCGTACTCTGAACAATGTGGTCCAACCGACTGATTGCTCTCCTGGAAAAATAGAAAGCCGGGATGTATCATACATGCCATTATGGACATTACGTCTGCACAACAAGCTCAATAATATACCATAAGCACAGACCCATTACTTGAACTCGAAGCATCGCTCCAAAAAGGGCAAGGCTTCAGAATGAATATAACCGTATGTGCTGTGTGGGGAAACTGGGTCGAAAGGAAATGGCCGGCGAATGTCTCGGAGAATGCATGCATTATTAATACGGAGCATTTTGATCCTTGGTTTCAGTCCTGTGTACTGCTTTTTGTATGAAGTCTGCAAGCCCTCTGCTATGTTTTTAACTTTATTCTCCCGATGTGAGAGCTGTCATTGTTAGTGACGCATGAAGTGACTAAATCATCCTGCTGCCTGCATGTCAATGGTGCCGGATTACGTGGTGTCACAGCCCAATTGTTTGCCACTATACGCAAGCAGTGGGATTATCACTGGCGGCAATGTGAATGAATGGAACGAGAGATCGATCTCATCGTAAAAGAGACATTCAGAGGAGTCCATAAGTGTTAGGACAGAGTCATAACTGTAATGATCCAAACCCGCCGAACGTGATTCTATCATGAGCAACATTGCCTCGATTCATAGTATTCCTCAGTTGGTGAGGATATTTTGGATTCTGGATTCACCGTGGATGCTGCCGTCGCAGATCCTGTCTGTTGGCACAATAACGAGAACAGTGTTCACAGGAAATCTCATGAAACTTCCTGTGTTCATTCCTGGTGCATCTAAGACAGACCCTGTGTTTTTATGTGATCCTATGACCTTTCATGAAAGGCCACCATCAGGTTGAACTTAACATTTCTGATACAATAACTCTTAACACTTTTCAGGGGACTCGTACCTCGTTTTTCATGGTTGTTTCTGGAGCACAGTGGAGAGCTGTTATTCACGTTGGTCGTTCTGACATTGGCTGTACCGTCACCACCTGACCAAACTTTTAATTAGTCAAAATTGTAATAATATGGACGGCTTTGATGGGAATCATGTCAAATCTACAACCACAATTCTGAAATTTGGGACAAAGTGTAAATTGTGAATAAAATCAAAACGCAATGACTTTCAAATCACACCAGCCAGTATTTTATTCAACATAGAACAGATAACATAGCAAATGTTGAAACTATATGGCGAAAGTATGCAAATTTATACCACAATATTTAAAATGGTGGATTTGTGCTAATCTTCATATTCTTGGTTTTAATTTGAACTGTCAATGAAAAGCAGCTTGGATTGCCTGCATTGCAGGATGCGCCAAGAACGAATGCAGAAGTTAACAGAATAGTTGATCTTTTTTTATAAAGCACAAGAGTAGAGCATTTTAATCACTTTAACATTGTATTAACTCATAAAGTGCTTAATTTTTACTCACCCTATCCCTCCAAAAGTTAATCTTTTATTATTTAGTTCAGTGTTCCCCAACCCCCTCCTGGAGGACCACCTGTCCTGCATGCTTTAGATCTCTCCCTGCTGCAGCACAGGTGATTCAAATGATCAGCTCATTAATCACCCCCTCAAAGCTGATTGATGACAGCCTGATCATGTGAATCACCTGTGCTGGAGCAGGGAGAGATCTAAAACAAGCAGGACTGGTGGGCCTCCAGGAGAGGGTTGGGGAACACTGATTTAGTTGACAAATGATCTTAAGAAGGACTCCCAGGTGCCCCTGAACCCTTCTGAAGGTCATTTGCAACTAATTTGCTGGCTAAAAATGAACAAAATTGTTGAACTTTTGAAAGCTCAAATCTGACATTTTGCTTCGTATATTTTGTGCCTTGTGGGACCATAGCAGTGATTAGCACTTAAAGGGTTAAGAAAGAATTTGCATGATTGACTGAAATTGTTCTAAACAATGCAGAAATGCTAATAAGGAAAATGACTTAAAACAGAATTGGACTAATAATCAGATTAAAGCAGGGATCACCAAATCTGGACCTTGAATCGAAATCCAGCCCTAGTTTTCTTTCCTCTGAGGTATTAAACTGCAAAATTGGTCCTCTGATTGGCCAGATTGCCCACACACCTGACTCTCAGTTGAAGGGACGGCTGAAAACAAGTAGTTTTCAGACCTCAAGGACTATGAGTCGATGATCCCTGTTTTAACGGAATGTTTTTTGCCACCTTGATGCATGTCTGCGGTGTAGCTCTCTCGTCTGACGTCTCTCTGATTCCGCAGGTGTCTGGTAAAGTGGCTGGAGGTGCGATGTGTCTGTCCTATGTGTAACAAGCCCATCGCCGGACCCCCAGAGCAGCACCAGAGTCTGGGAACCCTGCTGGACGAACTGGTGTAACCCCTCCCACCCACCAACCAATCGACACAGCCCCCTTTCATTTCCCACACCACCCCAGTGCAGTAAACTCCGCCCATTACTGTGATGAAGTGGACCAGCTATCCTCCGCCGGCACTCTCCCTTCTGTCAGCTACGACACACGCCTGTCTCGGAAAAAGCCGCGACGGTCCTCAGACTGTGACTAAAATATCAGACACAAACATGAGAGAGACGTTCTCCGAGAAACATAAAGGTCTGGGAACTCGTCCTCGCTTTGAGACGGACTGTGGGAGCGGAGAGCTGTGCTAGCAGTGTAGCGCTGGGCGTGAAACGAGGGGGAAGCTATCTTTATTTTTCTTTTTTTGCCAATGTGCGTCTGTGTGACATACTTTCTGTGGGCTGGAGGTGTCAAGTGTGATCCGAAGACGGGCTGCTTTCCATTTTGTTATTTATTTGAAAAGAACCTGAGGCTAAATGCTGAAAAATTTGAAAAGATGTTTACAACGTTTTCTGTCACGAACCGTCCAGCATCAAAGTGACTCTGAATTCATGAAGCCTCTTTGTTTGATAGCTCTTAACCAACAATTTGTATTTTATATCCGGATTATAAATGTGACGTGAAATGAAATGCAAGCCAAGTGCATACTTTTTTGGCATCTTGGTTGTTGGCTGAGATTTCATTTGCTGGAAGTAAATGGCCAAATTTACATTTTTAGACTTCCTTGCATTTGCTTAAATCTTCCATTTGTCCTCGTGGTGAATCTGCAGCCGCTGTTCCATGAACCTAACTCAGTGTTTTCAGGGAGAATCCTGAGGAATCGTGGGGACTTGGTGGTACTGATATCCAGAGCTCAGTTTGTGATGGACTCTAGCATCCTTACAATGAGATTTTACATTAAGGATCTGTAGGTCAAGCCTGTATCGATGTTTTGTGAAGTTTCTAAAGGGAGTATGAGCGTAAGTGAGCGAGTGTGTCATTTTTGAGACTTTTTGTGTACAAAAAAGAGAATGTGGTCAATGCAGATGTCAGTAAAACTGGCTTTTGAATCTGTTGTTCATGTTAATGAGAACTTCTGAAATGGTTTTGTTCTTACCGTCACCCTGTAGTTTTTCACCATCAAATGAGCGAATATTCAACTCACAAAAAAAATGTGTTGATTGTTTGCTAACAAGCTAACACTGCCCAGACAGAGCACATCAACAAGCACATGAGTCACTGTTTCAAAGGGTTTTCTCTACTGTTTACTTGAGTTACACTGGGTGATGTGTACACCTTGGAAAAAGTTAAGCACCGCCCAATTATTAGTTCCACTTCACCAAAAGACTAAACTAATAATATTGGCAAACATTGCCCAGGTCTTAGTATTATAGCTTGGTCATACCTTTCCCGGGGGATAAAATCAGTTTGAAATGAGTTTGATCTTCAATTCACACTTAATTAGCTTTTAAAGAAAGGGTATGTTTTCAACACATTTAATGTTTTCAAAAGTATGAACCGTAGTCCTTTCAGGATGGCAAGGAAACCTATGTTCATCAAATAAAAACTTTTTCCTGAAGTCTGAACTTAAATCAATATCTGACTAAAATGTGACCTAAATTTTCAGAATTTCCGCCCAACTACTAACGGTCAGCATATGCAATTAAGCACGAATGACAAAGGCTTTGGAGTGTGGAATACAGATGGACTGAATGCTTAAACCTTCATGCAAATCTACAGTTCAGGACTTGTCAATGTCTGGAAAACTTATTTTTGAATTTTGTGGTGCTTAATTTCTGCCCAAGTGTATGTTTACATGTCATTGAAGGGGTACACCACCCAAAACACAATTTTGGCTCATTCCGCGTAATTTTTGAGCAATTAAAGGTCTGGCCAGTTTTGTACGCTGACCTTTCTATGTAAAGTTATCATTGGTTACTATGTGTTAGCCTTATTAGCCGTCATGCAACCAGATGGAATCCTGTGGACACGTGTTCACTCTTGCCTTCAAAAATGTGATAGCGGTGGCATAAGCTGACGAGTTGCATGACAAACCATATTTGCTCGCGCAAAACAGGTTTTTAACCTGGTAAATGTTTATCATGTGCTTTAGAACTGGTCTCAAAGATGCAATATAGTGCCACCACTACAATTGATATAATCTTCCTCTATACATCAGAATCATGTTTTTTAAAAGTAAAATTGATGCATTGGTGACTGAAGTTTGTCTGGTTGCATTAAAACTGCTAACAGGCCAACATACAGTAAATTACAAAAGCTACAATAGTGAAGACGGTGTGCAAAACCGTCTGAAGGAGTTCATTTGCTTTAAAAATTAGCTGGAATGAGCCCAGATGGTGTTTTGGGTGGAGTTCCCCTTAAAAGGATGACTTTCCCTGCCTTGCCTTGTACGTGCGTAGCCATTTACACAGTGAAGGGTGTCATGTGGATTTGCTGACAGCAGCTGGGATTATTCGGTTGAGCTGATGGGATGTTGATTCAAAAAGATGTATTTCACCTGTCCTGAGAAGGGATTTCTTCAATCCCAGTCCAAAATAATTATCTTGTAAACAACTTCTTGTGTGAATGTGAACTTATGAAAATGCCCGGTATTTTAAGGTGTAATTTGTCATGTAAATATAGGTATTGAGCAGAGGCCAAACTGCCAACAGTCCACAGTCCTGGAGAAAAGATATGTCCCATCTACCTTATTTTCCAGACCAGTACATAATTGAGCCTTTTGCTCATGAGAGGACCACCTTCAGTATATTCAGTTGTTAGCAATTTGCAGTAACAAGAAATATAAAATGGGCAGTATTGTACGGCCTCATGAATGAAGTCTCCTTGGAAGGAAGTGACACTGATTTGTATATATGTATTTAAAAATGTCAAGGAAATTGGCAATACCCACCAGCAAAAAGTGCCTGAAGTTTATAATGCATGCATTTTTTGATTCCATCTTACCTGGTCGTACTGAGAAATAAAATGAAGTAAAATGTGTCATGTTTCATTGAATTCAGTTACTCTGCCAATCCTCTGAATTACTGCTCTTCAATAGTTTCCACAAAACTCCTCATTATGTCCCCTGGAGGAGGGACATATAGCGTTTGTGACAATTCCTGTGCGCCGTGATCGTTATCATGATCGTTATCTTGCGCCGTACCAAACGACGTCACACACTTTTTATGAACATTTATGAAGATATCATTACAAAACTTTTCATACACACATATCTGGTCCCGAGGTAGGTTGCTATTGAATTTCGGCCAAATTGGAAAAACAACACGGCCGCAATGGCGGCCATCTTGAATTTTGGTTGCACTGCGTCCACACAACGTCACACACTTTTTATGAACATTTACGAGAATATCATTACAAAACTTCTCATACACACATATCTGGTCCTGAGGTAGGTTGCTCTTGAATTTCGGCCAAATCGGAAAAAAACATGGCTGCAATGGCGGCCATCTTGAATTTTGGTTGCATCGCCGTACCACACAACGTCACACACTTTTTATGAACATTTATGAAGATATCATTACGAAACTTTTCATACACATACATCTGGTCCTGAGGTAGGTTGCTATTTTCAGAAAAAAGTTCTTTCTTTTCTTCAAAAAATTGGGACTTTGTCGTAATGGTCACTCTACCTTATAAATAATTAGTTATTCAATTTCATATGGCTAGCACAATTATTGTTCCAATGAAGGCTAGAAGCAGAATGTACAAAATTATTTTTAGACTAGTTCTTTGTTGATGTTCCGCACAAATATAACCTGATCACATGAAAAATATAACTTGCAAAAATGTATCATGACTTTAATTATACTTAAATATGTCCATCTCACCACTCCTATTTAATGCAGCCTGTGTGTAATGATATTCTTTCATAGTTTTATATTAAGTTGTTATCTAAAATCAGTATTCACGATGTACAACATATTGGGCCACTGGACATTAATCAGGCTCCTGGAGGGAAACGAAACGTTATGATAACGAGTGCAGCATGCAATTTTTATTCCAGAGATGGATATTTCAATGAAGCACAGGTGTGGATCTATTCCATTAAAGATTGAAATAATACAGTAACAATTTGATGCTAAAAGAAACAGGTATTATGATCCGAGTGGCGTACAATATTGTAAACAAATGCCAGAGATTACTGACCCATACACTTGGTCATTTCTTCACATTATTGTAAGCCTCTCCGTCCAGGAGCCCGATTAACATCCAGTGGCCCAATATGTTGTACATCATGGTATTTGAGAGAGAGAGAGACAGTGAGAGACACACACACACCACACCACACCATGCATGCGTTATTTGGATCTATGGTACAACGGACTTCTGTCATCATGTTCCATGTGCCATTCCAGTCATACAGCGAAAACCATTCAGTGATTTTGTACAAAATTTGGCATAAATATTCCAGAGCCATATACCTTTAGATGTTTTACTGGCATCACTAAGATGCTGTCGCAGCTTTGGCATATCCATTGCACCTAAACATTCAAAATGAGGTCTAATTCAACAAAAATTACCCTGACTGATTCCATTGCCTACTTAAGCTGCTCCCTTGGAATCCTGAACCCCACGTATATATATATACCATTTTTCACATTTACAAGTTCAGCATTATCTACTAGATGGGCAATGGACATGCCCATGGGGTTTTCCCCAATTTCATCTGACAGCTGCGCACCGGGGGACACCAGTCGCGGTCGCGGGCGACCGACTGGACTGCGTCTAGTTTTCATTAGTGAAATCCTGTTTTCAGTTTTATCGTGCATTGATATCGAAAAATGGTTTTCCTTTTTTCCAGTGTTGCGTGCATTTATTAAAGTGAAGATGACAACACTACCTTAGACTTGCTGGAAAGATTCTAATTTCTTGTCTTGGGCACTAGCAACAAAATTACAAAAAATGCATCCTATACTTATAAGTAAGACTAATTGATAAGTTCCTAAATGTCTAAGAATTTAATAGAAGTCATTCTGCACACTTAAAACGAAGTCTGATGAATGTTCAGTCTAACAGCCTTTGTTTAAACTGCATCTGTTTTCTTAGGTGCGCTGTTTTCCCATTTTATTTTTTTAAAAATGGCTGGTAAGTTGTTCTTGGGTTGTAAAGCATGCTGCAGTCTTCTTGCAGACAGGCTGTCTGAAGTGCATCTGTTTCTGCAGGTTATGCCTGACAGCAGTGATAATGCTTAGATCTGAGCTGTGTGCAATAGGCCTGCATCATCTTTTAAGTCCTCTCAGAAAATATAAAAATGTATTCGTTTAATTTCTGAATGATGAATATTTGGAAATATACTCTCAACTATGTTCTTTTCAACTGGGACAATAATGCAGGAGAAACCTCAGAGCAAATTTTGTATTAAAATCTTGGCCGGCTAAGACTTTTTCACAATGCTGTTTGTCCTCTTTCATACCGGCCACAGAATGGAAGGGGGATGTATGGGTGAGATTCTGTCCATCCGTTCTTCCTCGATTCCGTCACTCGCGCGTTTTTCTGGGCACAAACTTCTAAACCCTTCAGCATTTTTCCTCAAAGTCTAATTTATAGACACATCTTAAAGCATAGATGTGCCTTTTCATACAGCCGTCCGTCCTCCTGTTTGTGTGTCCGCCCCTTCGCTCTGTTGGTTTCGGGCCAGAACTCCAAAACCGAGGGGCAATCTGAACATTTCGTGCCTGTTTCTTAACTTTTATGAGCACGATTAATATTTTTGAATTATCCGCTCTTCATCTACACTTTTATTTGTTTACATCTATAATGCTGATCCTTCTTTGAATACATATTAGTAATGTTATAATGTTGGTTGTCCATACTCCACCTCTGAAAAGTTACTAAACATGAGATACAGGGGTTTTGCAGTAATCCAAGAACGTGATTTCATGAGCGTGATTTCCTCTTTGAACAGCTCGTCCCAAGATCTTCACGAGATCTGGGCAAAACCTGGCGTCCGGTTGTGCCGTCCAATTAATGCAGACCTGGCCAGAGCCGACCACTGCGCTGGACCCGCCCACACTGGAAACTATTCTAGCAGGCACTAACAACGGCAGATCATCCTATGCCTTAGTAGTTTCTACACTTTTGGAAATAAAAAAGAAGAACCGCAGATCATTTGAGGTGCAGTTTTGTCAATATCTCTTCCAAAGCTGCCTTTCCGTTTGCTTTTGAACGCTGAGAAAAACGCCTATTTCTCTTCCAAAAGAGGATGCCACCAGAAATCAGTGGGTAGCTTTTTTTGTTTGCTGGCAGCAAATGGCCACAGCCAAAATGGAACATTGGCTGTTTGTGCTCTGCATTTCACCGACAGCTTTGTTAATAAAGGATAATTCGACACAAGATAAGCGTTTCAGCTGCTTCTCATACCTGAAGCAGTTGCATCGATCAAGTGCTCGGAGCCACAAGCTGTAAGTAACGATATAATAGCAAATAATGTAAGTGAAGCTAACGTGTTACAGGTGGCTAGCAGGACTGCTAGCGATAGTTAGCGCAAAAAACTGGCCTCAGACGCAAGCTTTGTAATATATAATTCGAAGATAAAAGCCTGTATTGGTCACGACTGTCCATAACTCTCAGACACAGAAGCTGAAAGTTGCTTTTACTGCATAAGCCAACTTGATGTGATAGCCAGTTGATTGTGGCTGTAGCACAGCGGCTAACGTAGCTAAGTAACTGTTGCTAATGTCTGTGTCCTAAATATGCAAGAGTAATATCAGGGGAAATTCTACAGAAGTTATGTGAACATAAACCTCATTTGAAGCTAACTTTTTATTCGTGTGTGTAATTTGGATGCTGTCCATGGTAACGGACCTTGCTGTCTGTAAAATCTGTATTGCAAGGGTTTGTCTCTGTGGTCGTTATGACCACTCGGTTACCAGCTACTGCATGTTAGTTTGCGTGCCACCGTGCTAATTAAAAATTCTCCTGGCTAACTTATATGCAATAATTCTGATCTGTATGCTTGTGTTACTTCGGTAAGCATCAATGTGGCAGTTTCATCATAATGTTGCCCGATTGTAGCCACTACAGTTGAAGCTAACCGGAGGGGTGCTGTATGTGTCTGCAGTGTTAAGCTGAAAACCACAATTAGACCAGACGTAGGTTTTGCAGAGCTTGGGATACGTCTTAGGGTTTGTTTAAGGCTGCTTGTGATTGCTACACTAATCCATGACCGGGATCAGCCGGATACTTCACAAATGTCTGGGCAAGCTCTCTGGTGCTACCGTGAAAGCAATGCGAAACATAGAAGCTCTGCCGTGTCTGGTATAACAAATGATTTCTCTGCACCACCGTGACATGATTTCATCCCCCTTTAGAAGTTGTTGTGGCTAATAAAAAGCCGAATAAACAGGAAATTCTTTCCTGTAGAAATGATCAATTCGCAGCTCCACATAAGCAACTTGTCCACGCTAACAGAACTTACTGTCTGCAAAACCTGTATTATGTTCATAACATAATTGAGCTCTCTCTAGCTGTCGCATACTAGGCTATCCATAAAGCTGCTTTCACATCGGGTGTGAACGAATTTTTCGCGGGACAGATTAGCCTACATTCCAAGTCAATGCAAAGACGCGAATACACGCGTTATGGGCACGTTAAGCAGCTTTCACATCGGGCGCCAAACTAATTTTTCGTGCGACAGATTACATTCAAAGTCATGACTGCTTATTAGCTACTGCATGTTTGTTCACGTGCTCTGGTAATTAAAAATGCTCCTGGTTCACTTATATGCAGCAATTCTGATCAGTATGCTTGTGTTACTTCGATAAGCATCAATGTGACCATTTCATTATAACGTTACCTGATTGTCGCCACAACAGTTGAAGCTAACTGGAGAGGTGCAGTTAGACCAGACATAGGTTTTGCCAAGCCTGGGGTGCATTTTTGGGTGCTTGTGAAACGATTACTTTACTTACCCATGACCCAGCCTGATACTTCTCCAATATCTGGGTAAGCTGTCTGATGCTACTGGTGAAAGCAATAAGGAAGCGCACAGGCTATAACGTGTCTGGTATCACAAACGATTTCTCTGCATTACTGTCGATAGAATATTAAATCGGCAATTGAATATCAAATTCTTTCATGAAAAAGTGATCGATTAGCTCCACATAAGCAACGGTTCATGCAAACGGAACTTACGGTCTGAAAAACCTGTATTATGTTCATGACATAACCAAAGCTCTATCTAGTTCTCGTGCACTATCCATAATGTGCCCATTCTCCGCAAGGAAACGCTGGTCATTCCGAAACGATGAGTAAACCATTACCTTGGGCAATTTCCGAAAAGGCTGTTTAGCCTGGAGCTTTCGCCCCTTCATCATATACCAGCGCAGAAGCTGTTCATTTCTCCACGCTGACGACACACCACAGTTATGCACATGAACCAGCAGGTCCTTATAATACACACCTAAGCAGTCCATAAGCTGTTGGTCCACTTTTAGCTGCTCCTCACTGTCTATGTTTCCCTCTGAACTCAGACCCACCAGATTTCTACAGTCTCCGGCCTACAGGTGCGTAGCTCAACCAATTCTACAAATGTGTCTATATGTGGTGATTCTAGCTTTCCCTCAATCCTAGCTGTAGAGTAGAAAAAACGCTGTACTCACCACTGCTGCCGTAGCAAACTAAAGCCGATGGAAAATTTGAGCTTGAGCTGCCGGATTTTCGCACTGTCCTCCACTTTCGCCACTGCGTTTATGAGAACAAGTTAATTTCATTAGATCTATACACATGTACTGCGTTAGATTGTGGAATTTTCCCGCCACTTCCTTCTCAGATGGCAGACGTGTCTCAAGTTTCACTCTGGGGAGGTGGACCTGGAAAACTGCATTCTGCAGCCTCATTGCACCCAACTCCGCCCTCCACAGAGCTGGCCAGTCAGAAGAAAGTGGGCCCATGGGGATTGGGGGCCATAGCGGGAGAGCCACCCCAATGAGGCGTTTCAGGCAGAGACTACAGTGGACTACAAATGGGGTTTTTTGAGGATGGCAGTATGAGCTAAATAAAGACCCTGTTTTGGAGTTTGAACGATCAGGAGTACTCTAGGGGAGTCCAAGATCAAAATATAACATTGGAAATATAGCAAAATAGGTCCCCTTAAAAAAAAAAAAAAGAAAAAAAAGATTCCATGAAAGGGATAGAAAACTCTGGAGACAGATTTGAAGACAACCATTTGTGCACCAACGTCTGCGCTGCAATTGGTTAGAAGTGATTACCTGAAAATACACCTTTTCAAATCTTCAAAGTATTCCCCATCTTATATTTTGCTGTTTAAGATTTCAACACTTTCTTACAATTTCTCAGAGGCAAAAATGACTTAAAATTAAATAAATTATAATATGTCATTCATATCATTCATTATCGTTTTTCTAAGTTGGTTAATACTTGACGTTGCTCACTATGATTTAGAGAAATGGACGCAGTAAATTTCTCAACATTAAAAGGCATTTAGATGGCCGTCATAATTTTGAAAGTACACAAAAGCTGGAAATTACCCAACATTACCATGGCGACTGCCTACGCTCAGTGTTGCTATTAATATACAGGTGATTGACAGTTGCATTAAGTCGCATTTTTTTTCATTACAATCTATCCTGTCAGCTTCTTTCATCCCTGCCTGGATGATGTTTATAGATATTGCAAAATTACTTCACCAGGCAAGACAGAGACAATTATGCAAAAATTCAATAGAAAACTTTAGATGGAGAATTTCACTTGAAATGTAATTTGCAACTTGGCACATGCCTCTGACCGACCAGTAATTACTCTCTTTGGAGAGTTGTTTTTACAAATGTTTAGCTCAGTATTTTGCGACATTTTAAGCAAAATACAAAAATACCTCTGACGTAATTTATATTGCAGTGTTAGGAAAATAATTCCATGTCACGGACCTTTCTTATTTCCCTCTGAGTGTTGGGCTGGCTTGGCCCCCACAGCCTCGTCCCAATATATGGATTGAATTTACTTTTGCGAAGGTATTAGTAGCGGTCCCTTGTGGTCTATAGCGGCAGTGATTCTGCATTATCCGCAACAAACCATTATTTCCCAGCCCTGCTTATAGTGTGTCCAGCCCTGCACTTTCTGGCACGCCCAGTTCAGTTCATCAGGTACTCAGGTAATTGTAAGTTAATAAGCAGTATTGGGTGCGTTAAATCAGGGAGAAATATAAAATGCGCAGGATTGGGATACTCCTGGAGCAAGGTTGTAAAACAGTAGGCTAGTTTATCATGTCAACAGAGGGTAGTTGTGCATCATGTTATTGTTACACCGCATCATTTTTAGTTTCTCGATCACCGGGTACATAACAGACTGTAACACACAGTGTCATGCGTCAGTGCGATTTTCAGAGATGGCCACAGTAATAACATGAGCAGGAACATCTGTGCTTTCGTACAACCATCCCTGAACCACACAATTCAACTGCGATCAATGTTGTAGCACTAAAGTGGCCCCAAAAATGCAGGGGCATCTTTGGAGACGTAAACTCACTGACGATGAAAGAAAAATTTTAACGTTTTTCCTCATTATTCTTTACTTCATTGGAAATTAAATGAATCACGCCCGGATATAAAGTTTGTATTATATAAAACAGATAATTTCTTTCTAGGGCGCGTTACTCCTACTTTTGGTGAATTAGCGTCACCTGCTGTTTTTATCTATACTGTCAATGAACTTTTCCAGAGAGTCATAAATACAAAACTTTCACCTTTTCAGGTTCAGATATACGATCTGAAGAAACTGACATTGCGACAATAAAAGGTTTTAATAAATGTCATTGATTTTCGATGTAGTTTTACGCAATATAAAATTACAAACGGTTTTCAGAACGTTATATTTATGGCCATGAGAACACTGCCGCTAAGCGTTTGTCGTGTATGCTAAACAGTCTTCTTGAACTATTGCCGAACACTGAACGGAATCTCTACCCACTATGTGCTGAGCACTGAACAACTTATTGATCTTAGTTTGGCAAATAATGGCCTCATTCGTGCTTTATCAACAATTTCGACAAGAAGAGTGCAAACTGTTCATGTCCCGTTAGGAGTTCATTGTTAACAGTTTCCTTCCCTAATCGCAGAAATTTCATCAATCTCCTCGGGGTGACCTTCCAGGCACATCGTGGAGGAAAGGACGACTGGAAGACAGTCCTTTGCCATGTCCAAAATTAGATTTAGAGCTATAACGCACGGTCACTGACCATGGTGGGTAAAACCGCTGTCCTTCAGGCAAATGTCCTTTTCATTCCTTAATGTGGGGAGAATATTTCGTCCCAGGCAGAGCCACTGGAAAGAAAATCGCCAGGATGAACAATTTGCTTCGCTTGTGGGTGCAAAATGAATTAAAAAAAAAAAAAAACAAAACCCAGTGGTGGTAACTATTACTATGGCCGCCATTATCTTGAATACTGGGTAGGCGAGGAAGGTGGCTGGTACCATTGCCAGGTTCTGTGCTATGCCTTTTCTCAAAGCGTAGAGTTCATGGTTTTATAACAATAACTCCCAAGGGGCGGACCGGCCTGAGACCTGTCCTGCGCATCATCGGGGCAAATGTAACTGATCAAAATTCGTCTCATGAACAAAAAGACATTGCCTGGATTAGCTCACTGCTGTCTCCTTACCACAGCTGGCATGCATTGCAGGCATTCAGTACTAAATGAGCACTGCCCCCACGGGTGCACTGACCCAGAGTATACGCATTATCTCTTTAGGGAGGGCACCCTTGATCAGGTAGGTCTGTGGCCTCGCTGTCTCCTCTATCTTCTTAAACAGGCTGCTGCAGCGGTCTTCCCTGACTGTTGTGCAAGACCTCCTTAGCCTGCTGAGAGGACTGCGAAACACTGCAAGGCCAGTGTCAGAGGAACATCGAACCCCATCAAGCTGGAGACATCGAGATCAATCAAAAAACCCCTCTGGACCTGGTCACTCGCAGGAGAAGAATTCACTAGACAATATGAGGGCGGGCTTCTCAAAAAATAAGACCCTGCCGCAAAAGAAATAAGCGGTGGACCCGGAGGGTTACCTGCTGGTCTTAAACCCTGGTGTTTCTCTTTATGTGAACAGAATATCCTCTCTCTTGTGTGCTTTTCACTTTCCTTTGTCCTTTTGGAGAGCTGTGTTGATTGTGATTATTTTTTGTTATTGCGTACAATTTCAATTATTATCATGGGTTTAAGAATATCTTGGACATTTTCTGTTCTGAGCTGGATTTTGTTAATTTCTTCTTGATTGTTTTATGTGAACCTTCAGTAGTTCAGTCTTTCGGATTATGGATATGCCGGGTTTAGTGCATGGCTACACTTAGGAATGTACTTTTCATACATTTAGTGGTGCATGTCGAAATGTTTTAATGGAACTTAGAACCAATAAAAGTGAAGATTCGGGGCCAGCTCTGGAGATGTAAGCTCACCCAGTAAAAAAAAAAAAATGTAAAAAAAGGAAATGTATTTTTTTCTCACAATTGACATGATTTGAAACTAATTGGACTCGCACCCAGAGACAAAGTTTATCATTGTCTTTTTCATTCCAGGGCGCATTACCCGTATTTTCGGTCTATTACCGCCACCCTCTGTTCATATCCATATTGACAGTGATTTTTTCCCAGAATGCACCGGTCATGAATATATTACCAACTTTTTCTTTTCCAAGTTGCCAACAAAATGTTACGTCTTAGAAAAAAAAAATACTAATTGCGTTAATAAACATTCTTATTACTGATACCGTGATGTAATTGGTTTTAATATAATTTTAGATGACAAAATATAACTCACCATTTTTGAAGCGTTGTGACAAATGTATAAATCGATGTCGGATCCTTTGAAGTGTTGATCCTTCGGTTCATACAAATGATGAATGGGTTAATCACATAATATTTGTGACATGTGCTACCTCACCTTGTTACGCATAGCACATTACCCATCTGATCATGAACTGATAGCTGAAGAAACTATTAATCTTGTAACATCACGTATATTTATATTTGAAAAATAAAGATCGTGCCTA
Source organism: Gymnothorax reevesii (assembly GCA_029721435.1). Lineage (NCBI taxonomy): Eukaryota > Metazoa > Chordata > Actinopteri > Anguilliformes > Muraenidae > Gymnothorax > Gymnothorax reevesii. Next base: position 92,080,984 of record CM056580.1, read on the forward strand.
ATCGTAATGGGGTAGTGGCATATAGACCTAATGTAAATCCTGAGGCAGTAAAGCACGACTGTAATCGTATCGGGTGAATTCATTCATTTCAAATCGTGAATTTTTTTTTTTCTTGCGCATGTGTATACGATTTTGTTTCGTTTTTTGTTGATCCTACCTACAGTGATAATGAAATCATTGCTGCAATTTGGTGTAGTACTGTTTAATTCCCAAATTTTTGGGGGGGCGGGGAGGGATCATGCAATATCCATTCACTGGGTCTCATTCATGAAACGTGAGCAGAACGAATTTGTAAACTGTGCGCAGGCGGAAATTTACATGCATCTCCGCAGTCATCCATATTTTAGTAGCTCCGATCTTTTCGTTGCTACTAACAAAATCTACACATGCTGCAGACCACGCGTAGTGCTTGTGTAAATTTAAGAATACACACCAATAATACTTGTCATTATTGGAAATTACAAGTTTAATTCATATTGCGCTGTTATGTACACAATACGCAGATGCCTTTGAAACACGTGATATAAACTAAACATAATAAGCGATTAAAAATATAATACATTTAGCTAAATTAGTTGCCAATTTGCAGGTTTAAGATCCAGATTAAGTTCATGACTGTGAATTATCTAGCTATGTGAATCGACTCAATAGATTACACGTTCTTTCTGTGTGTCGAATTATGATAATAAAAAATAATAAATAAAGGAAGAGGCTATACGCCCTGCGGCGGTTCAGCGCGAAAGATCAGAGAGCGGGATGGATTTCAAAATGAAATCTTTAACTGGCCCAACTGTGCAATTAAATGCGTAGCAACGTTGTTACGTTTGCTAACTATCGGGCATTTTGGCGAAACAGACCTGGGGAGTGTACTTCTAAGCAAAATAAGTGATTTATCGAGGTATGTCGGGCCTTAACCCAGGCTTTTCAATGTCACGAGGGTGCCTCTCTGGCAAGATTATCCAACCATGGTAACTTAAAGGAGAATTCCGGTGTGAAATTGACTTGGGGCGTTTTGAAACATGATAATGAGTACTAACCTTTTTCTAATACCCCACCTCCGTACGCACGCACCATTTCGAAATATATGTCTTTTTAGCCGAAGCCCCCCACCAGGTTTACAATGGTAGTGAATCGGGCATAACGTTGCCATGCAAAGAAATCGCTATTTTTTTCATCATTATCAAGGCTCAAAGTAGCTCCACACTTGATCACTAGAATTCCGAGGGCCCTGACATTTAAAACGAGGCACTGAGAACTTTGAAAATGCGCAGGTAGTTTAATTATTAAAAAAAGACTGTTTATGCAAATCTAACCTTGAGGTAGGCCTAGTTTCCAGTCGCCTCCATCGTGAAAGTCACGATAAGGCCATTAACGAGCACGAACGAATGGGAAGGATAGGGGAACAGAATCAAATCTATTCGTTAGTGCTCGTCAATTGACTTATTGTGAGTTTCAAGATGGAGGCGTCTGGAAACTACCTCAAGATTAGATTTTCGATACACCCCAAGTCAATTTCACATGGGAATTCTCCTTTAAGTCAGTGCGAAGACGCAAACACACACGTCTTTGAATGTAATCTGTCGTGCGAAAAACCCGCCTCGCATCCGGTGTGAACGCCACCTATTTGCTGTCATAAAGGATCGTGTTTTGGCACACCCGCTGGCTACGCCACTGTTTCCGTAATAAAAAAAAACGATCATGAAAACTGCTGTTTGCAACAAAAAAAAAAAACGAAGAGCTACGCAATTTGTTCTGAACTGAGAGAATGTCCCCAGAGTGTCACACGAGCAGTATGCGGGCTGAAATATTTTGTTGAAATAAATTATAGATTCCACAGAGACACGGAATGCTCAAACAAATATTCATCCGGAAACCATAAAACATCCAAACGTGGTCGGATAGCCTAACTCTCCACTAACGGAGAATTCTTATCAGTCTTTGCGCTTCAATGTCCTCTGTCTCTTCAAGGCACGGACATGCCATGTCTAACATCTCCTCAGTCTGCAGTCTGAGGAGAAGACACTCTGAGTAACTTCAAGAAAACATGCCAGCGAGCAGATTAGCTTCACGGAGTATGTTGTCGCGGTAATTGACTCAAGAAATGGACTGAACTCGCATTGTGAACCGAAAAACTCAGTTACCTGATATCTGAGCTAACTGTAATGTGAAAAAAGAGCCACTAGATGGCAGTATTGACTTTTTTGTTAAGCCCAGTCTGGAGCTAGGTTTTGTGCATGTCCTGGGCATGCCTCAGAGGGGAAAGTCCCAGAGAATTGCGAAAAGTCTGGAAGGTGGGAGGGGGCTGGAAAAGAGTATATAAGGAGAAAAATTGAGAGATTAAAGTAGTAGGAGAAAATGCAAGGAGAAATAGTGGAAGGATATATTTGACCAGACCTTTCACTTTTTTCAAGACCTGTGAAGCTTTTTGTGGATTTTTGCCTGTGTTGGAGTATTTTCCTGGCCCAGAACATAGCAACATAACAACCCTATCTCAGTTACCAAGGGACTGTAAATATCTCCTTTTTTATTTCAGTCTTGGTCAGTACTATAGATTGTAGATTTGTTCGAAGTGTTGTTTATTAAATATGTTAAAGTTTTAAAAATTTGTCTGTCATCCCTTGCGGTCCGATATGCCATAGCAAATTGGAGTCATAACAAATTGGGGCCGCAACAATTGGGGCTATAACATAACAAACAAAAGTTACCACTAATCCTGCTTTCTGAAACAGGCCCAGATCTGAGTTTCCCACGGCGTTCATAATTCTGGAGTAGGGTTTTAGTAGCGTAGGCTTCTATGTGCAATTCTAGGCACAAATTTACTGTTTTATGAATGAGACCCATTGTTTTTAGCGTGGCGACACAATATTAACTGCAAACCTAATTAATTGGCCATGACATGCGACATAGTTGCCCTAATAGCAAGATTATAGTAGCTCACAAAAATGCTTTGAATACCTGTAAATTTGGAGAAAAATACAGACCAGAGAATTAATGTAACAATTGCATTGATACGTCAGTGGTAATGGATAATTTTTAGCCAAAAAAAAACAAACTGCAAGTGAGGAATAAGAAATAAACACAGACAAATGGAGTAAAAAAAAATTTTTGACACCCTTGTTGCTAAACTCTCTCGTGCCATTAGATACCATACCTCACTGATAAGAGAACAGCAGTAATGTGTGTGGGAAATACGATCCCAACTGCTCCGCGTATTATTCATCGTTAATTCTCATTTAGTCCACCATAATAGTCTGGTTGTGGAGCAACGCATGAAATGAATGTGGTCTGCAGATGCGCTTTGGACTATAGTACGGCAGTAGCGCTCAGTATTTTAAACCAAGACAGTATGGGCTACTTCTGAATTTACTGCTTCTCACTCAAGTACCTTCACGAGGCGCAGACTTAAGTCCCACATGTCCTGTCACATCTCGCGAGATTTCGGTCATTTCATTTCAATATGGCTGCTTCCTGAGTTGGCATGTGGCTGAATATCTTCACAGCATTAGTAGTTGGCTCGAGTGGTTAAGTTATTTGTTCAAGTAGTTCGCTACATTAATGCCCAATATTTGGAGCACCCTTAAGCGTACCAGTTAGAACAAGTATTATACAAACGGCAGAAAATGCAGCACGACGATGTAAGTGTACTAATCGTCCTAGCAAGTATCTAGCATGCAGGTTTGCCTTTCCACTAGCCTTGTTTAACACTTTTTTTTTGTTTTAGGTGATATGGGACATTATTGGAAACAAACAGTTCTGCTCGTTTAAAGTCAAGTAAGTTAAGTTGTTTTGTAACGCTACCAGCTACTGTTGCTCTGTCGGGATCTCACAACCTGACTATTGCAAATTAGCCGGAAAAAATTAAAGTGCGGCAGGGATGCTGTTCGGTCATTTATGACCGCTGGCTCATTTGCGTTGTATCACGCGAGGTATTTTGCGTTGTCTGCTTTATTATCTCCGCCGAGGAGGTTTTGTTTTTGCCAGTTTTCTGAAAATTTGTTTTGCCTTGTCAAAAAGTGCTACCGTAATACAAAGCGATCATGAAGTCTTTGTTTTCGCCTTAATATTGCAGATTGAATCTGAGTAGCTACACTAGTAACTTGGTTATTTGTTAGCTTGTTACAATCTAAATAGATGTTATTTTGAGTTGGACAAGTTTGTTAAAAACGATATATGCTGCACGCCATTATTATCCAATTTCAGCATTTTCAGAAAATTCAGCGTGTGCATGTAAGTAAAAATGTACACTGCCTGGCCATAAAAAAGTCACTGTTTGGAAATGAATGAATAAATTCTATAATTGTATCATTATTGCGGATATTAATAAGTTTTAGCTGGCAATAATCATTTTAACCCTGACTGATGAAGCGCGTCGCTCTCATTTCTTAAAAAATCATGTCGGAAGACACATCCCTTGATGGTGGAAAAGATGTTACAGTATTTCAGAACCGGCAAGTTATCGGCCTGTATTTAGCAAAGAAAACCATGAATGACAAAATCAAGTATGAGGAATCATTTTCACGAACAAATTTGCCACCACAAAGTCCTGACCTTAAACACGTTAAAAGTTATTGGGATGTGCTCAAGAAAGACCACTGAGTGGTTCAACTATTATGTCGAGAAGACAGGATCTCGACCAAAAATTATGGCATTTCTGATCAAAAATAAATGTTCTGGCATTGCATATAGTTGTCAAAACAATGACAAGATTAATATGCACTGTAATCAAAGCTAAAGGGGTTCAAACTAAATATTTGTGTGTGCGACTTTTTTTTTGGCCGGGCTGTGTATATATAATATACACATACATGTACACTGCTAAAAAAATAAAAAATAAAGGGAACACTTAAATAACACAATGTAACTCCCAAGTCAATCACACTCCTGTGAAATCAAACTGTGAAATTTTTTTGGGGGGCCGCACAGCCCTTCATGTGCTCGCCAGAGGTAGCCTGACTGCCATTGGGTACCGAGATGAGATCCTCAGACCCCTTGTGAGATCATATGCTGGTGCGGTTGGCCCTGGATTCCTCCTAATGCAAGACAATGCTATACCTCATGTGGCTGGAGTGTGTCAGCAGTTCCTGCAAGACGAAGGCATTGATGCTATGGACTGGCCCGCCCGTTCCCCATGCCTGAATCCGATTGAGCACATCTGGGACATCATGTCTCGCTCCATCCACCAACGCACCACAGACTGTCCAGGAGTTGGCGGATGCTTTAGTCCAGGTCTGGGAGGAGATCCCTCAGGAGACCATCCACCACCTCATCAGGAGCATGCCCAGGCGTTGTAGGGAGGTCATACAGGCACGTGGAGGCCACACACACTACTGAGCCTCATTTTGACTTTGACAAAGTTGGATCAGCCTGTAGTGTGTTTTTCCTCTTTAATTTTGAGTGTGACTCCAAATCCAGACCTCCATGGATTAATAAATTTGATTTCCATTGATAATTTTGGTGTGATAATGTTTTCAGCACATTCAACTATGTAAAGAACAAAGTATTTAATAAGATTATTTCATTCATTCAGGTCTAGGATGTGTCATTTTAGTGTTCCCTTTATTTTTTTGAGCAGTGTATTATACTTACAAGTCGAAAAACTCACTGAAAAAAAATTTACTTTGATTTTGGAAGATACTTAAGATGTGAGCGAAGGAACACAGTCCACGATATTCGGTCTGCACAAGCACAGAACTGCGAGGTAGCATATTTTGATAGGTAGCAAAAATTGGCTGAACACTGGCGTTGGTTTGTCTGTCTGTTTGTGAACAAGATAACTCAAAATAATCAACGGATCTCTCTGAAATTTTGTGTATGGGTCGCTTTTACATCAGGGATGGACCCTATTGATTTTGACCACAATCGGTCAAACAATATGGTCACCACAGCAACCATCTCAAAATCATATTTTGCAGATGCCTTAAATTTCTCAGGAGCCATGTTCACCTCGCAAGATTTTGACTTTGCTGCCTTGGTGGACGTTTGCACCCTCTGGGTGCCTCTGATTTGCTGATATTTATAATATACGTACTGCCGCTAATGCTCTGTCCAGTGACTTGTCTGTAAATTTGTTTATTTCTCACACCCACAGGACAAAGAATCAGAATTTTTGTCGGAATGAATTCAATGTAACTGGACTCTGTAATCGGTCTTCGTGTCCTCTTGCAAACAGTCAGTATGCTACTGTCAGAGAGGAAAAAGGTACTGTCACACGTGACGATATTCTTGATAAATAAAGCTTCGAAGTAAACTGTAATGGGTGTTATTTTTTTATAGATGTGTTGGAAGTGTCTGTTGTGATACTGTCACTCATTCGTTGATAATCATTGTGTCAGTCGGAGCTTACGCCGAGTTAACTTGACAACTTTGACGAAAGTACACAGTACAAATAGTTATCACTTTTGTGTCTGCTGCAGTCCCAGTGCTGTATATATTTGAAGGTGAGCCATCGGTAATAGGTGGTCGTTTGTGTCCGTTAATTGAAGCCACGTTCCAGCAATCAAATGCGAAAAACAAGATTAGGAGCCTGTTCTTGACTGCTAATTGCGGCAGCTGTTGTCCAACTGAAAAACGATATTGGGGTGAGCAGCTGATTGAGCTGCGATGTTGATATGAACTAGATCATGTACAGAAAGATATTAAATTTGATTACCTGACTACTGTTTGTCCCCAGGTCAGTGTTTTCTCTACATGAAGGTTATTGAACGGGCAGCTTTTCCGGCCAGAATGTGGGAGAAGGTGAGCACTTTTACCGAACCACAATCACTGTTCAACACCTCACATTCCTGCAAAAAAGAAATTGAAGCTATAAAATTGGAGTATTTGACATTAAAGCATTGAAGAAAATACCTCTCGAGTCATATAAATGTTGTCGTGTCGTTCGCCAACTCATAGGTGAAGCTGAGCAAGAACTATGAAAAGGCCCTGGAGCAGATTGATGAAAACCTCATCTACTGGCCTCGGTTCATCAGACACAAGTGTAAACAACGTTTCACCAAAATCACACAGTACCTCATTCGCATCCGCAAGCTCACCCTGAAGCGGCAGTGAGTCCTGCGTCCTCAGAGCCACAGAAATTCAAGTTTTGTCTCTCACACAATCTACAGCATTACAGCATAGTAAATGTACACTCCCAAGTGTTTGGAGGGTTCCAGAAAATCTGGTCATGGAGCCATTTTGTGTCAGTTGCATTCTCAAGCCCCGTCTCAAAGTGAAGGTTTTTTTTTTTTGGTCCATTTCCTCTTTAATCATGTTTGAGCATTTTCCCCGCTTATGCTTGTCAAAAACCATTGTACGCTGATTTATTATTTTTCCTTTAAGTAGTGTTCCTCTTCTGAGGAGAAAAAAAACCCAAAAAAATCCAACCATTTCCATTGCGTGAAATGGCTGGGTCACATGTGATCGAAACAAGTTGGCTCCTAATCCTTTGTTGTAGCGACTCTAATTTGTCTTGAGACTCCACTCCTATCTGACACTCATACCAGCCAAGGATCCCCTGGCTTCATCACATACAGTCCACTCTTATTGCTGAATAGCTTTCCATTCAGTTGCAGGGCTGGCATTTAGCAAAAATAACTTTAACAAAAACACTACGCATTTTTTAGAAGTGCATAGCAAAAATTAAACTCTGCAAAAACGTCTATATGCATTTTAACTTTTTATTTTCAACTCTTAGAACACTTAGCTAACAGTACTAACACTAATCAACATAGCCTAATGAAGACCAAAGCAGATGAGTTGCAGTAGCCTTACAGTATTAAAACTACTTGGACTTAGGAAGTGAGTCCCACTTACAGCTAACATGTAGCAACTCAGTAATTGAATGGCAATTGGCAAGTATTAGTTGGTTCTACCGAAGCCACTCACCTGGCTCAGGCTGTGAAAGCGTGAATATTCAGGACTGATTTTTTTCATACATAGTATTTTTACTGTGATAGAAAATACTTGCAATGGTTATGAACAAAGATGAACGTTTATTGTCGTCATCTAGAAGAGCGTTACAGGAATTCAAGGTACAAATACAAATGTACATGTGTTCAAAAAATGAAAACAGCATTCCTTAGACACAAAAATGCAACTTTTATACATATTTGCAGTTAATTTAAATTAATTTTTTAATATGCGATAGGCATTTCAAAAGCCGGTCGCAGATTGGCGCATTAAAAAAAAACTGATCGCATTTTGCGATGCAGTACCGCTTATCGCCAGCCCTGACTTGGACGCTCGAAATAAATAGCCTTATGTTTTAATGGCAAATATGTGGCAGCTCACTCGCACCTCTTCTGTTGTTTCAGGAGAAAACTGGTTCCACTGAGCAGAAAGGTGGAACGGAGGGAGAGAAGGAGAGAGGTGAGTCTGGGTTTCTCCTCATTTAAATAGTCAGAGGGTTGTTGTGACAGTACCAAGTCATTCCAGCCTCTGCCATGGAGGGTGAGGTAGGATTGTCTAGTGCAGTGAACATAGACTGTATGAAAAGATGGACAAAGCAACCATGATGTCACCCATTGGTTTCAGCGTGCCATTTGAAGAGCGCAATTTTATCATTTTGAAATCAGATGTGATTCTGATTGGACGAGAATGTGAATTGAAGATCCAGGGAGGAGCGATGGGTGGATCTGACCATATCTGCTGAGGACCAGAGGATAGCCACGCCCCTAAAGCATATTCTGGCTCTATCTATTATTCTCGTCTATTTGGGACCATAATGTACAAAAAGTAACACCATGATATATCGAAGGAGACTTGGAACTTGCGATAGATGCCATAAAATGTGGAAAATCATTATTGAAAAAAAAAAAAATCAGGTGTGAAAGTAGGGTCATTTTCTCATAGACTTCTATAGCATTGAACTTCTTTCTGCAATCTCGATGGTGGAATAACTTTCTCCAAAATGTATACTGTCAATGCCATGCCAGTCAGCAGAAAATGTACCCAATATACTACTGATGGAAGAAGGTTATGTTGATGTTTTATTTTTACTTAACCTCAGATTTTGATGACTAGTTCCATTGAAGGATTTTTGTTTTGATGTTTTAAGTTCAAAATTAATGTAAACAGGGTGCATTAAGTTCACATTGTATGTTTAATAGTCGGTGTAGTAAATCACTGAATTCCAGGAGTGCTTCAGTAGTTAATTCTTTTTACCCTGTTTCAGGAAAAAGCCTTGATCGCAGCCCAGCTGGATAACGCAATAGAAAAAGAACTGTTGGAGAGACTGAAACAAGGAACGGTAAGTTTGTGACATCTGTGGTGTCGGTGAGAAAATTATAGTAAGGGTCAATTTGCAAAAACAGTTGTGCGTATTCGGATTTATTTTTGTAAATCGTGTTTTTTAATCGTCCACTTCAGGGAATATCAATCAGATTAGTGTTGAGTTATTTCAGTAAGATATTTCAATTTTTTACTTCTCCTAAATGGAGTTTTTTGATTGAGAAGTCAAAGGAATATTTTGTTGGTTTATTCATTTTAAGGATGGCCTTCATCTGTTTTTGCAAATTAACTCTTCATATTTTAACTATTTAGCAATATTAAATTATGTTGCATTTATATGAAGGGATTCACCCTTTTGCTCACCAGATGGAACAAGTGAGAGGAATATTTTTTTTATGGTATTGGGAGCTGTTTCCTGGCAACCAAAAGCTTTAAACTGAATTTATGCGGCTGTGAATTTACATTGTGAAGCATGTACACTCTGACATATGTTGAATGCACCCACCGTTGACTAGCAGTTGGGTGTAAAGGAGTTTAAAGGACCAGTGTGTAATATTTGGCATGTTTTATTGCCAAAATCTGAATATACGACCCATTAATGTTTACATAAAAGTGTGTAATTGCTATAAAGTAAAATTCGTTTGGTTTTCGTAGCCTTATAATTATGCGTTGATTTATTCATATGGCATCAGCATTGCTTTAGGGACGTCGCCATCTTGCACCGCCATGTTGGTTCTGCAGCCCGAACCATAGATATAACGGACAATCCAGTCAGCTAGAGAACGCATTTCGCGTGTATCCCAGTCGAGGAAGACGCCCTTTCAGCTAAAGTGTTTTGGTCCTTGGAGGCCACCGTCTTTTTTCCGACGGGAGGGGTGGGCGTGAGTGAGTGAGTGAGCGCTGCAGCCTAGAATCTGAACGCTGGATGTCACTGTTTCCCAGCCATTTTACATACTGGTCCTTTAAATCATACATTTCTGGTGTTGTCTGTATATGAGGACAGTTGTGAATGAGTTTGGTCTCCGCACTACTGTGGAAGTTTGCATGGGTGTGTCGCGCTTGTTTGCTGCTTCAAGATCGTTCTTCAGTCCAGTCTGACCAGATAAGCTTCTTTTGACCGCTGTTGCTGGAAAATGAAAATCATTAGTTTCTGATCATTTAAAAACTTGTGGTTTTTTGTTCACTTGGTCCAACGGACCAAAGGGAGCTTACGGGATTGTGTGGCGGCATCGGCATTAACTTTGAAATTCTGGCGAACCACTGAAGGGATCAAAGTGAAATTTGGTAGCGAGGTACATATATTTGTACAGATTAAATTTTGTTCGAGGCGTCGAAACTTCATATCAAACAAGGGGCTAGTCGGCTATATTTAAAATTGCATTATATCATGTTGGAGGGCGTTTGAAAACGGCGAATATGCTAAAACTTTGTAAATGCGTACATACTTTTGTGACGGGTGTTCTTTGACGTAGTGAAGACTTCAACGTGTATCACCGTTCAGTGACATCGACTAGGAAAGAGCCTTTAAAATATGGTGGATAAGGTTCTGACCGTTAAATCATTAAAAGGCTGGAACCTTGGACATGGATGCCATGGGTGCAAATAATTGGATATTGCAAATTTGACCCATCAGTGACCTTGAACCTCATATTGCGCTAGGGAGTGTGTAAAAGCAGTTGAAATTTGCTATACAGTTGTTTTGGACCTCGGCAGTCACTACTGCTTTGACAATATAAAGTTTATCATTATTTAGCCTTACAATGACCTTGACGAAAACAAAAACCTTTAAAATAGAGCTAATAAGGTTCTCACTAAATGTCTTCATTGTCCCAGTGTTGGATCCGAGCAAAAGAAGTACTACCACTTATGAGCTTAAATAACACTAAAGCCTGAAATAAACCAAATAAACGACTGTGCTCAGGGCAATATTTTGTATTTTATTTCTTACATTTTTGGCCATTGAAATAAAAGATCTGGTTCGAATTCTCACCAGTCATGTTTCAACTCGTGCCATGTCAGTTATTTTACAGGAGTGAAAACTGCTTATATTTTACTAAAGCATGAAGTGAACTGCTGTGAAGCAAAAACTTATGCCATGTATTTTCAGCCCATGGAGCTTGATTTTGAGGGGAACAACATTGGTTTGTGTGGTGCGAGTGTGTGCGCAAGTATCCAAGACTTCATGGCTCAGATGAATGGCAATTTTTTTTTTTTTTTTTTCCCCATCCAGTATGGCGACATCTACAACTTCCCAGTCCACGCCTTCGACAAAGCCCTGGAGCAGCAAGACGAGGAGGAAAGCGAGACGGACTCATCAGAGGAAGAGGAGGAAGAGGATGATGAGGTGAGGGGATACGCAGGGGAGCGTCCCAGGGACGTTTGAAAACAACCTTCCACAGAAAATCCGGAAGGCAGTAGCAGGACAGTAAATACTTTGCTTTTATTCAGGTAAGATTTACAATTTATTGAACAGAGTTTATCAAGAAAAGGAAAAGGTTTGGAAAAGCCCTCATAATTCCAAATTTTATAGTATTCCAATTATTTTTTTCTGATATATATTGATGGGTGAGGGTTTATTCAACTGGATGGCATTATGAGTATATACAACATCACTGGCACCAATGTCCAATGTTTTTTGGAGCATCTGGAAAGGACATAATGCAATAACGCATTGACATCTCTCGTGCACAAGTTTAATTAAAGAAGTGATACAAAAAATCATGAAAAAATACTAAAATGTTCAGTTCCAAACTTGGTTAATTGTTGTCTTCTCTCTTAATGTTTCTCTGCAAATGCAAATTTGTACAGACTCCATTATGCTCACTCAATTATAACATTTAGACAACGCTGATTGTGCCATCCACCTGAGTGTAGACTCATACCCATTATAATTAGGGATGCAACAATACAGTTGGCCCACCGTTCAGTACAAACCTCGGTTTTTGGGTCATGGTTTCCGTTCGGTTTCGGTATGTTTTGAGTGTTAGAAGAAAAAAAAAGTTACTGTTACCAAAGTTATTCATTTATTATGCTCATTATCCAAAAATTCAACCTTTACCATTTGGACAAATTCCTGGTCTGTAAAATAAAATAAATACATAAATGTCTCAAAAAGCCAACACTTATGAATGTAAGAGGGCTGATAAGCCTTCATTAATGGTACTGGGGAAAAGTCATTTCAAAAGTAAATGTGCGGTACTGGTGTGAGGTTAACGGAAGAAATAAAACTGTTATTAGGTTAGAGGTGCAGTTTGGCCCTGCCGGCTCACCGCTGGTCACCCATATACAACCTGGGAGAAACAAAAAACTAAAAGTAGTCCATGTTTAGCTTATATAAATAGGCATAGAATACATGAGCATCAGTAGCCTGCATTCAGGAAGAGCAATTTCAATCAGGAATTGGCTATCTTTTCGTGTATTCTCACATTCCTCCGCCAAAAAAAGGGTAGAAAATTAAGAAATTTAAAAAGGCTTGTCGACATACTCCAAGGCGAGAGCGTCTCCATGGTGAGCTTTCATACCATCTTACTATTCTTGGGGGTATATTGAAAATTTACACTGGAAAAACTAGATAAAAACTGCAAAATGCCTTTTGTATATAAAAGTTTATGTTCTCGCTTGTGGTGGTTTTTGCCTCTAGCGATTTAAGAGTTAATGCGCAAAATGTGGGAGATCGGCAATCACTTGGCTGCTGAAAAATGTATGAGAAGGCTCAGTGTAACGTGGATGGAGCATCTTCATTAATAAAAAAAAGTTCACAATCAGTCAGTATTTAGTTAGTACTTTACCAGCATTTTATTGGAGCAATCTGTGGTCTCAACATTGTGAATGTGAAAATTTGATCATGCCCAGATGAATATGAATATGAAGCATAACCGTTTTTCATTCCAATTTCCAGGATGTCGGGAAGAAGGAATTTGTCGCTGAGGATGAGGTGGAGGAAAGTGACCTGAGCGACTTTGAGGTAAAGCGGGGAAGTTTTTCACTTTTTTCCGTGCTGTAGAGCACAACCTTTGAATTCAAGCTGCCACCAACACCATATTACTCTACTGACTGGTGAATCTAAGCTACCGCCTTCACTGAATGTGTTTAATTAGCAGGAGTCTTTGCAACAGAACTCATCCTGATTTTTCATTGCTATCAGTACAAAATGGAGTGCTCAGGCCCGATTCGGATGCGTCATACATTCTGCGACTTCACAGAGTTAAATTCAAGTTGGCTTTGAACGTGTTTGCATCTTTTAAAGTGGTTGAGTCCCCCCCCATGCATTTCTTCCCCCATTAGAATGAACGAATAGATTGCAATCTGTTCCCCTATCCTTCCTATTTGTTCGTGCATAAATAGTCTTTTTTAATAAACTACCTGTGCATTTTCAAAGTTCTCAGTGCCTTGTTTTAAATATCTGGGCCGTTTTAATTCTACCGATGAAGTGTGGAGCTACTTTGAGCCTTGTTAATGATGAAAAAAAATAGCAATTTTTTTTTTTTTTTTTTGCATGGCAATACTATGCCTGATTCGCTACCGTTGTAAGCCTGTTGGGAGCTTCGGCTAAAAAGCCATTTATAACAAAAGTTAGTACTCATTATCATGTTTCAATACACCCCAAGTCTATTTCATACCGGAATTCCCCTTTAAGGCAGATGTTTGCTATGTGGAATCATTAATGCAATAATTTAGTAATTGATTGAGGTTGCTGACCCATGTGACCTGGAAGCGATGGGGAAAAATTCCATCATATTCAAAAAAATCTCTTGAGATCTGGAAGTAATGATTGATATTGCTCTATACCCATATGAAGGACTTATTCCAAATCGGTTGGGTATGCGATGCGTACCTGGTGTGCAATGAATATTTGAACGATTGTTCAAAATGCTTCAGTCACTGGGTTAAGTTACTTGGTATGCTTTTTCAATTCTATTAATATTATTAATCAAATATTGATTAAAATTCTGCAAAGATAACTGACAGTAATGAGGTTTCCAAAGAATTGACATGTGTGATCACTGACCGTCTTTAGGATGTACGAACAAAGCACACTGAGCCGAAGAGAGTTTCTGGCTGGAGGGCTGCAACCAGGGTTTGCCCTGAAACTCGAATTGATCCAGCTCAATTTTGGGTGTGGGCCATGTGGAGGCTTCTGCTGGGGGTGTCCCACCACAGAAAACTTCTGGCAGCGGCCATTCCTGAACCAGGGGGGTTTGCTGAACATTCTGAACCAGGTTTCATCCTGTAACTCCGTTAGCTAATCTAGCTCAATTTTTGTGGACCCCTATAATTCTGTCTGCCGGACCCCTCCCACCAATGTAATGTTCTGGCACCCCTCATCCTAAGGTGTGGAGATGACCAGCATTAAACACAGGGATTTTTCAAGTTCTTACTTTCTACATTGATCTAGCTGGGTCGGGCGTGTCACATTTTTACCCCTCATTACTACACGCACCAGCTAGAACCCAGAAGAAGTCCAGAGCCATCTATTGGGACCCGTGCCCGCTGCTCCCTCAGGGGCTGGCTCTCCTCCTCCAGTGGCTGGAGCTTGGTGGTCGCGTGGGTCGTCATTTGCACGATTCTTCCCATCCTCTGCCGGGGGTTTGTCAGCTGCTTGTCGCACTTGTCCAACCTCTGCTTGTAGAACCAGTTCTCCGCCCTCAGCAGGCGCAAATGGCCCGTCGCTCCTGCGCAGGCCGCCGCCGGAGCCTCAATCCGGCGCAGGGAATTACTAATCTCCAGGTTCTCCGTCCTGACCCGGATCAGCATGCTCTCCTCCTGCAGTTGTTCAGCTTGGATCTGCTCCATTTTAGCCAGCGCGGCCGCCTCCCCATTTTCCGGCTCAAGGCCGCCCTCACAGCGTCCTCCTCAACGCTCATGAAGGCCCTCCACTCATCATCTGCACTGTCCACCTGTTCCTGCATCTGTGTCCGCAGCGCCTCAGTCTGCATCTGATGGTGCTCCGAGGTCCAGCTGTGTCGCTGCTTCCGTGTCTGCAGTCTCTTAATACACCTGAGGCAGCGCTGCTCGTGGTCGACTTCCACCTCCACCGTCCTGGGGCTTGTTGCGCCCTCTGCTGTCTTCGTGCTGAAGTGCTTCACCGGCTTTATCTGAGGCTGGACGTGGCGGTTGATGAGCCTTTCCCTCTCCCTTTGCAGCAGGTCGAGCTCCTCCTTCTGCACCTCCTACTCAGTGTGCAGGCCTCTGTCTGTCTGTCTCTTTGCCCTCTCCTGCAAGATTGCTCTCCTTATCAGAACCATGAGCTCGGGCAGGAGAAGATTCTTTACCCCTGCCTCCATCCTCTTCCTCTGGTTCCATTCCCACTGCATCAGGCTCTTTGGCTGACCGTTTGAATTCCTGCTCCCCTCCCTGCTCTTCAGTCATGAAGAGGCTCAGCACCCACCAGTGACACCTGACAGTGTCCATAGATGCCAACGTTTCAGAATTTGTATTGGTAAATCAGGGTATCAACTGAATTTGAAAGTTCGCCTGACGGTGAAAGCGTCATAGCTCTGAATGCTGATAAAGAAAGCCAAATGGGCTAGTTGGGCTAGTGTAGCAAGATTCTGTGGGTCGTAGTAAGGTTGGTAGCAACAAAAATCGGTGGTAAAAAAAAAATCTGTCAATACGACGTAATGTACTGATGGCAGCTGTGCGATGTTGAGCGCAAAGAGCTTTTTTTTTTGTCGCTAATGATAACGTGAGTGTGCAATTAAAGAATTTAACTCACTGGCTATATATGCCGGTAAACTAGTAAATCGAGATTCAATTACAGGTCACCTAGCAAGATGGCTAGCAAGGTAATTAGAACCAACGATGGAAGAGATGATGACGGGGGAGTCCACTTACTCAAAGACTGTAGTTATGCCTATATCTTATTTTGAAGGGCTGGCGCGAATTTCTGAAGTCGGGTTTTATTGTAAGAAACTTCACCAAAGTCGATGTGTGTGCCACCGAGCAAGTAAAGCAGTCTGCACGAGAAATTAAAGACTCAAGAGCCCCATAAATCAGCTCTGAGGTCAATATACCTACTGCAATGAATATAGGAATCGCCATGTGTTTACTACTGTGACATCACCGCATGGGAACCACAAGTGACTGGCAGGCAGAGAGCACTGTGCCGAATGAGAACGATGAAGCGTTGTAGCGTGACCATTAAGCATTCGACTCGGCACTAAAACTGCTCTTGGATGCCTGTGCGCATTATCTGACAGAGCTCCTTATTTGCTCTTATCTTACCTTATTTTGCTCACTTTTAGCACTTATTTTCCAGCTGTCAATAAAATTGTTATTTTAGGTCCATAATATGCTTAACTCATTCCCTATGGTGGAATACTTTTATATAAAATTGTCGCGTTCTTTTACGGAATACTTTTCCCAAAAATGACACAATATTTATTTTATTATACACTGGTAGCCCATCACTGCGATCGTCGACTAATTTCGTGTTTTCATCGGACTGCGAATGGTCACCCTCACCGCTGGCACCGGCTTACCGTAGGGAATGGTAAAATTCACTGCACTGTTGGCAGCGGCTTGCCATAGGGATTGGGTTAAATTATGCTAATAATATGATATGTAAATTTAATAAACATTTGCAACAGAATGAGTAATATTTTCATTAACTAAATGTGAGCAAAAAACTATCATCTTCGCAACCATGAAAATGGACTCTGTTTATACGCATTTCGGTTTTTGAGATTTGGTTCATCATGCTGACATTCAAATCGAAAGTTTGCTTTTAAAGTCGTTGAAAGTTTGTACTTTGACATTTGTAGGATATTTTTCGTAACTGCCTGTCATTTTCTAGTCAGTCAAAATAATGCAGTGTCTTGAGATACGGCAGTTTCGTGGGTATGGCTATCGATTTTGAAAGGATTAGGATAAAGATTAGGGATTATGGTTGGGGTTAGGGTTAAGGGTCAGGGTTTGGTTAGGGCAGGATTTGATATTGCAGCACAGTGGCGCAGCACTGCCGTCTCACAGCAAGAAGGTCATGGGTTTGAATCCGGCACATCAGGCTAACTGGAGACACTAAATTGCTCATAGGTATGACTGTGAGAGTGAATGGCGTGTGAATGGTTTGTGCGCCCTGTGATGGATTGGCCAGCTGTCCAGGGTGGGTCCCTGCCTTTTGCCCAGAGTCAGTTGGGATAGGCTCCAGCTCCCCCTGCAACCCTAGTGAGGAATAAGCGGGTATAGAGTATGGATGGATTAGTAGTATATATCTTATTGATGGGACCTAACAGCTGAGAACAGTGCTGAGTCACCTAACAGCTGCAACCAGCCTGCATTAGAGCACAGTCTCCACGTACAATTGCGAAATTATGCCGCATAATCTACCGCGAATGTCCGTGGACAAATGTACGTTGAATATCCAATGTGAACTCACTTCACTGTGGTTAGTCAGATTTTGATTCAAAAAACTTCATTCATCTGACAAAGAACTGCTAACATTAGCCAACACTTATTAGCAGCACCAACAAGGTGGAGCTGCTTTCAGTACTTGCCTGAGTTTGTCCGCCCCGCGTCCGGCGCCCAACTTTTTTTAGCCTATTACTTTCTTGCCATCTTCGACTTATTTCTAATACTTTAGTCACAGTAATTGTATCCCTGGGGAATTCTTTTTGCGTAATCATTGGTCACTTCAAAGGTCAAGGTCTTGACAACGGGCCACGCCCCTTAAAATGCTTGTTAACCCGATAGCTTCAAAAGTATTTATGATAGAAAGCTGTAGCCTGGTATCTAGTAACTATAGAACAGGGCTCAGCTTCTGTTGACCTTTGGGCAAATTCCATTAATGGGAAAGGTCACAGTGAGGTCATGGTCATGGATGTACTCGCATAAAACTTCTCTGTGAAATTTACTTGTGTCCCAAGGGCAGGTTTACTGGAGGGGCTGCTCTGTTTTGCGGTGTCTCGTAAACCCTTTTCTAGTCAAAAAACAGAAAAAACAGTGTAGAAATTCCAGCGCATAATTACTATTAATTATTACCCCACCCTGCCCGAAGGGGGAGGGCAAGGGGTATTGTTTTTGGTTCGGTTTGTTTCTTTGGTTTGTTTGTGTGTTTGTTTGTTAACAGTTTAGCAGCAAAACTAATGGCCAGATTCACCCCAAATTGGGTTTAGGCATTGTCACTCACCCAGAATAGATGCCTATTGAATTTAGGAAAAGTTGGTAGGGGCGGGGTTTGTTGTGCCTGGCACCACTTGTTTTAATTTCTGTTCGATTCCCCAAATTCATTTTAGCCTCAATATTTGGAGTTAGTTTGTGATTAGATTATTACATCAAGTGAAAAGCCTGTGATTTTTTTTTTTTTTTGGTTGTTTCAGGTTTATCAGAGTTGGTAAGAGAAAGAAACACCAGCAACGTTTCTGTGGCGTTTCGGGTTTATGAGTTATCGAGAAACCCAGTGAATTTTCTGTGGTGCTGCTGGTTTATCACCGCAACTCAGTGAAAAGCTTGTAATGTCTCTGGTGTTCAAGGTTTGCTATTGTTATCAAGTGAAAGCAGGTGAAGTTTCTGTTTTAAGGTTCTTTTTATTTTTTTATAAAAACAGGATATGGACAAACTGAAAGAGAGCAGTCAGGAGGAAGAAGACTCCAGCGAAGAGGAGGATTCAGAGGAGGAGATGGAGGTCGAGGAGGAGCGGGAGGTGAAGGGAAAAGCCGCTGCCTCGAACCCTAAGGGGAAGTCGAAAGGAAAAGCGCCACTCAAAGGCCCCGTCAGGAAGAAGAGGGCGTATGTGGAGATCGAGTATGAGCAGGAGGTGGAGCCTGCTGCCAAGAGCAAGGCCTCTTAGACCACCGCTATCCAGCACGTACTGCTAACGGACTCCGCGCTGTCTGATTCCACTGAACCAGACACGAGCAGTGTAATCCTCACAGGCTTGGGTCTCCTTTCCCAGTGTGAGTTTATTAATGGGAGAGGATTCCTCAGCTCGGGTTGTCTGCAATCAATTGAATATGCTGCCGTTGCAACCGGTATTTCATTGAACTGAGTGCCCTCGAGTCCTAACGAATGTCACCATTGCACAATAGGACTTTTTCACTGCAATCTAAACGCTCTTCAGAATAGTTGCACTCAATGAGTTTCCACACATTGTAATTTTTCTCTGTAAACGAGAAGCCTTCATGCATACTGGGGGAGGACTTTGCTTGGGACTTGAGTCAAATCAGTGGGGCCAGAGTACTCGCCATTTTTTGAGATTTTTTTGTAAAATCTCAGTGAAATGTACATTGTGTAAAATGTATTCTGTTATGATAGGAATAAATTACATTACTCCAGAGGCACTTGAATCTCATTTGTTGAAATGTCTGCAAACTGTGGTGTATCTGTGAATCCCTCAGAGAGGGGAGACGGTGAGCTCGGTACTCTGCAATCATGAAGCCATGGAAAAAAAAAGCCACCAAGCACATTCTATTCTGAGAGGTGTGCAGTATTACAATTTGATTCCCTGCGTCGTGGCCTGGTGGCCAATGGGAAAAAGTTTTCCATTCTTATTCATGTATTATTTTTTCTAACGGCAAAGCAGGCTCTGACAATTCAAGATTTGCTTATGAAGATTCCATATTGAGTCCCTTAGTCAAGTTGGCGTGGTAGCTACTGAAATTTTCTGTTTCCATTCCATATCATATTTAATAACATTTGTTACACTGCAAGAAAGCATATTCTATAAATAGAGGTGTGCCTTGGTACTAAGGAATATTAAAATCTGTATAGATTTTGAGCTACTTGGTCAAGTTGTATGGTAGCAATTGGAAAATATGTAAATTCTTATCAAATAATCTTGATTTAATATTTATTAAAATGCCAGAAAGTGTGGTCCAAAAATAAATAGGTGAGCCTCATGAAGAATGAATGATAGAATTGCTTGTTTTGGTCTGAATCCCTGGATGAAGTGGCATGGTAGGTTTTGAGATTTATTTTTTTCCATTCAAATTAAATTAACCTATTAATTTTATGAATAACACAAAGCATATTCTAACAATAAAAAGGAGAGCTTCACATATAATAGAATTATGAGTTGGTTTGAGTTACTGGATGAGGTGGCCCCGTTGCCACTGAAAAAAAAAACAGCTTTTTCCATTAAATCAAATATTTCTTCAAATTCCAGACAGCATATTCCTACCATAAAGAGATGTCCCCAACAACACAGAATGTTGTTAGGCACATCTAGTATAATAGTATAATTATTTAGGTTTTGTTTTGAGTCCCCCGGTCGAATAACCTGGTATCTATTGAAAGAAAAGTTTTTCCCTTAATAATTAATTTGCTGGTTTTCTTTATTTATTAAAATGTTTCATTGCACATTCCGGCAATAATTAAAGGTACGCCTAATTAGGAGTCAATATTGGAATTATTCAGGTTTTGGAATAAATCCTGGAGTCAAGTGGCCTGGTATCTGTTGAATTTTTTCCCCCATACATATTGCTTTAATTTCCTTTAAAAATTTATCAGAATGGCAGAACGCATGTGGTGCGCCGCAAGAAGAATGAATATTAGAATTATTTAAATTTTGGTTTGAGTCACAGGGTCAAGTGGTCCAGTGCCTACTGAACAAAAAAAATGCTTTTCCCTTTATATTAATTTAACAATTTTTATTAAATATTTGTGCTACAAAACAACTCTGATGATAAAGAGGTGTGCCTCGCCACAAATGCCCAAACTATTAGACTGATGGTGAGGGCTAGGTCCAGTTTGAAGACTAAGTCCTAAAATTAGGCTCCACTCAGAACTGGCTTAAAACAGACAACTGGCTTTGACTGAAAGGGCTTTTATGGTCATTATACAGTCGCTTCCATAATCCCACTTTGTGAAATCCTCTGGTGCACAAATACATTTGGAAGGAACTGCATGCAACTCCACTCACCTGTCATCCACAGCCTGACTCCAAGTGCCTTATGTTCTCCACACTTAAGACAGGCAGGATTTAGCAACCCCCTCCCCTGAAGTCTGGAGCAGCTGTATCTGCAAAGTTCTGTTACTCATCACGTCCACTAGGGAGAGCTTGTCGAAGTCCGGAGAGCCTGCTCCATTGTACATTAATATGGATTTAGCCCCTGGGATCACCCAGTGTTTATAGCTATAAGGATGTGACAATATAAAAGACGGCACAGAACCATTTACAGATAAAGAAAATATTGAAAATTGGAAAGTATGGTGTGAAACAAATTTACTGAAATATTTCGGGAAACCAACAAAAAACGAATGAAGATACATATTTTTCACAATCCATTTAATCTAAACTCTTATTTTCAAAGGCCATTGTTGTTTTTGGTTATGTCCGATATCCACTTGCCCGTGAGATATGCTGACTGCTCCCTTTAGTACATTTACTCTCACAGTCTTGCACAAATCCAGGCTCCACAAAACGTTTCAGTATTTTTGTTCTTCCTCGCTCCTCGCTTGAACTGGAGGTTGTTCTGGATCCGCCGTCTTGCGGGCCGTCTCAGAGCCCTTGTTTCTGCTGCAAGGTGCAAGAAGGGTGCTCTGCGGAGACATGAGTGAAGATATGCGAGAGCAGCCTTCCTGGACAAAATTCAGCCGGAAGCCACCACGTCCGTCGATAGCTAATCCAGTTCTGCTCCATCAAGAGGGACAGATGTCACTTTAAAATGACACTTTGGTATTTCCTCATTACTTCTCCGAAGGTTTCCTTGCGTTTCTCTGTGCGTTCCCGGAGGGAGGGACATGAACGCAAGTGAAGGAATCGCGGATGCAGTTTAAGAGAACAGTCCCCCGCGGTCCTGAGTTCAGACACTCGCAGTCGTCTCAGTGTTCCTGCTCTCGGAGCTGTGCCCCCTGACCTTCTGTAAGCACTCCAGTACAGTGCTGTCAGCACAGCTTCTGTCAGCCTCTGCCAGCAGCACCTGTTCAGACGAGAGCACAAAAACACATCATTTTTACTGCGTCTAACGTTGGGGGCAAAGCCTCAGCAATGGAGTATTCAGTACAAAAGGCTACTTTGTAAAGATGAATCTATGAATAAAAATGGTTCATAAGGCCATACAAATGAGTATGTGATCATCCCCTCCCGACTGGTGCCGACTCAATTTTTTTATTTATTTTCTTATTTTCAAGAAATTGTTTTTTTCCCCATTGAAAAAATGTCTAGAATCGTGTAAATACCGGCTTTCTAGTGAGCGTTAGTTGAATCGCTCCGCGCGTGCACAAATATCTAAACAGTCTTCAGTTAAAAAGCTACTCCACCAGTTTCAGTCCAAAAAAAACCCTCCCGCCCTCCTCACTTTTAAATGCTCAAAAGGATAATCACCAACTTTTTTTAATGTGGCATAATATTTCCGCTCTGCAGAAAACTATGATGATAGCAGATCCCCAGCAGAGATGGTCATACAATTTTTGTCATGATACTCATAAATAGTGCCCTTCTGAAACAAGTGATTCTTGCTTTAAAAAGGAGGAAAAATTTAAGATGTATTCTTTTTTCATTTGTCTCACTGTCTTACCCCCCAATTATTTTGGCCATGCACCCCAAAATCATGGATCTCCCTGCAAGATTTTATTACAAAAGAACAATAATAATGGTTAATGTCACAAAGGAAAACAAAATCATGGACTGACTGAAACAATGCTCTGCACCAGTGCCACCAGTGGATTATCACAGTGCTGCAGTGCAGTAATCCGTGCAGGTAAGGGGGTTATGAGGAGCAGAAGTAACATCACACCTTGAGTTTCCCCTGACAGCAGTAATCCAGGAGTTGCAGGCATCGTGTGGCCCTGCCCAGGAGCTCCTCCCGCACAGCAGGGGGTGCTAAAGTGCTGTCCGCAGCAACGTCAACCAGCAGCTTCAACAGAGCACGCACCAACACGGCCATCCTGCACTCCATTCTGCATCAGAAAAACAATGACAGTAACAGCTCGAACATACAAGTAGGAAAGAGAAAATATATATAGATTTATAATCTAACATAGATGTCATTAAAGAAGATAACAACTCAGTCCCCTCAGCATCATTATGGAACCCACCAACGTTCTCGCAAAGACACGGCTCTCCGGAACATTCAAGAGCGAGGACTGGCCAGCTGTTCAAGAGCAAGGATTCCAGTCTTCGTGCTGCATGGCTGGCTAATCCTGCCGCTTGGATGACTGGCCAGTCCCAGTGCTTGAATGCTCCGAAGGGGCATGTCTTTGAGTATGAAGGCGGGTTCCATAATAATACGTTCCCTCAACTTTTCACAAGGTAAAAAGCAGGACCGTATCCAGGGTCCAAATAAATAATTCCACAGAGGACCCCCCAAACACTAATCTGCCCACTCCTGCTCACCTTGGCCAGGCGTGCTGTACGGTCTTCTCAAGAACCTCCAGTATGCCCAGTCTGGCCTGCTCTCCCGGTGCATCGGAGACCTCCAGGTATCCCAGAATTATCCTCTCCAGTCTCTTCAGATGGCGGACAATAAGAATACCCATCCTACAGGTGAAAATTTACAAAAAACCTTGCTTTGAATTCATTTCTTCCTTTCAGACAGTAATAAACATAGTTAATAGGCGATCATTTTCCAGATAAGTTCTGGATGTATTGCAATTTTAGCTGGTTAGAATGATGTCACAATGGGCATTACTCTCCAAACTGGGCAATGAAACGTACCAAATTACACAGTGCTTTTTATCATTTTATTTTTTGGCAGTTGCTACGGTACGGCAGTTTTCCAATGCATTTCAATGTAGAGAGGTACGGCAGTCCCCATTTCACACCCTGAAAAAAAATTTGCACCAGCCTATACCAACATTTACATGGCACATTGGGAGGAGACTGTCTTTGAAAAATGCCCCGAACTACCCACCAATTACTTTAGATACTTAGATGACATATGGGGAACATGGACACAGAGCCTAGAGGACTTCAGAAACTTCATTCTTATCCTAAACACACACCACAGAACAATCACAGTTAAATACACCACACATAAAGAACGCATAGGCTTCTTGGACACCACCACATATAAAGGACCCTCATTTACCCAGACACACACATTAGACACAAAGGTCTTCTTTAAGGACACAGACACACACACACTTATACACAAAAACAGTCTCCATCCAAAACATACTTTCAAAGGCCTGATCAAATCACAATTGCTCAGGTACCACAGAATCTGCACACAAGCAACAGATTTTGAGGAGGCTACCCAGAGCCTCTTCAAACATTGAAACCCAGGGGTTACAGTAGATCTTTTCTAAGACAGATCCGGAAAAGCGTCTTAACCACGAGACTACAAGATCCGAGGAAAATAATCCCACTCATCACAACTTACTCAGCATTCAGCCAAGCAGCAAACATTAAAATTAAGATAAATTTAAACAGATCCCTATGGAACACGGACATACCCCAGGACCACAGAATCATCTCGGCATATAAAAGAGGAAAAAATCTCAAGGACCATCTGGAAAACAGCAAATTACCAGCAATCAACACGGTACATCCACAAGACCCAGTATTTTACAAACAAGCCACAACAATCAAGAACAACACAACAAACGTAACATACCTAATCAGACAAACACTCACACTCGATACTAAAAACTGCATGTATGTCATTAAGTGTAACCACTGTGCCGTAAAATATATAGGAGAGACGGGTAACAAGATCAGGACTAGATTAGCTCAACACATATATAACATTAGAAATCATAGAGACACAGACACACATCTAGTTCCTCACTTCCTTCACCATGGACTTGAGGCACTAGAAATATCCGGGCTTCAGACAAACAACAACTGGGCACCGGAGGACAGACGTAGGACAGAAAAACATTGAATCACAAAACTAAACACTTTGTTCCCAAGAGGACTCAACAAACGCACTTAATATTTCACCACAAGAGGGACCAAATTCTTCCTATATAAAGGCTCCAGAACACTGAATGGACTGTGCAAACTTTTCTTTCCCATGGGGACTCATAAGGGGAAACTTGGGAAAGGAAGATTACTCTCCTAAACTTAACCTAACCCTGACCCTAACTCTAACCCTAACCCTGACCTAACCCCTAACCTAACCCTAACCATAATCCCTAAACTTTATCCTAATCTCCTTGCATTGACTGCCATACCAGAAAAAACTGTTGTATCTCTAGACACTGCATTATTTTTTTACCAGCAAAAACAGTCAAGGTTAAGCTCTCTACAAATGTACAGGTACCGTATGCATGTTTGAGAAAATTCAGATGTCTGATCCTTCAGCATAAGCTCAATGGCAATTATAACTCCTGAAATTTATAAGAAAATTTTGGGACCAAATTACATTTGCAAACACTACAGTTGCAAAGGATTGTGGTCCATATTTTATCTTTCCTTTCTTCTAAGGTTGATCCTGTACTTCCTTCCAGAAAGGAAGCAACTACGGAGCCAATTGCCTCCTTTCCTTCATGAATTAGACAATTCAGACGTTCCTTGTCTTTACGACGAGCAAAACCATTTCTGGTTCACGTCCGTTAGTGAGGAAGGCTCCTTGCTCTTTGGAGAATTCGTATGCAGCCCTGGTCAGGGTCTTGAGAGAGGCGGAGCCTATATCAGCATCCAATGAGTAAGAGGCTGAAACACACCCTCAGCAGTTTTCCACTCCATCACAGGGCGCACACACACCATTCACTCACACCTAAATTAAGATTCTCCCAAACTACCCAAACATACATGTCCGCAGACTCAGAAAGGAAAATGGAGAGTCTGAAGGAAACACACATGTACATCAAAAGATCAGCCCACAGTACCCCCCCCAAAAGTATGTACATAAATAAATAAATAAATTGCTTCTTTATGTATATATATATATATATATATACGCACACAGAGTATCTCACGAAAAGTGAGTACACCCCTCACATTTCAACAATTAACAATTTTGGAAGGAGTGACAGTTTGTTCAGTTATTTGGACAGTGCAGAATATCTACACTGCTACACATATTGTACAATGACTAATGTACAATATATTCAGGTTTAATTTCTGTAACGTTGCCCCTTGAAAAGATATAATAAATGAATTGCTGAAATGTGAGGGGTGTACTCACTTTTGTGAGATTATATATATATATATATATATATATATATACACACACACACACACACACACACACACACACACACATACATACTCAGCGCCATTAAAAACGCACAGGTGAGGTATGAACTGTATTTGCGGCAAATTGAAGAATCGATTGATTTTTATTGCTTTTCCAGTGAGGCACGAGAGGAAATAAAGAAAAGCGAGTGGTATTGTAATCCTGACGTGCACCACGTGCACACGCCAAGCACTTCAGTAATAACAAACATTGAGCTGTTTCTGATATGTACAGTGACACTTTACATATTCTTTTTGATGTGGTCAATAGCCTACATAAAGGCAAAAAAAAATGAAAAATGCTACTGCATCAAGAAAATGGAGCAGCTTGTGACACAGCAGAGAGAAAAAGAGCCTATGGCGTGTTACAGGCAGATCTCAGCTGCCGAGAGGTGGTGCGTCTCGGCTGTCTAGCGCTTACGGCAGCCACGAGTGACGATAGCTGCTCAAGAGCACCACATCTGGTTGCAGCCTGTACATGACAGATTCCGGACAGCAACCCAAACTGATCATGAGATGAGGAGTCCAAGACGATTGAGGGTGAGCGCAAGTACTGTTTGACGCCATCTACGTGAGCAAAACATGCATGCACATGGCCCCTACAGAAAACCCATTTTTTGCCCATCAGCAGGAGTAGGAACTTTTCACTTCTGACTGTGGGCACCTGCCTCTTTAATTTTTTGGCACTTTATTTCCCTGTTTCTGTCTGAGTATGGAATACAGGGACTGTCGCTGACCGACCACGCTAAGGGCAGCCATGCGTAAATGGGCAAAGGCTGGGCTTTCTGTGGGGCCCGTGTGATGATGCTCTGTCAATGATGACCTTCAAAGCCTTTGCAACCTGACGTTGAGAAACATTGTTTTTAAAGTATTCCACAATTTTTTTACATAAGCCTTCACAGGTTGGCTCATGTGATCTGAAAGTCGTATTTTGATTTTATTCACAATTTACACTTCGTCCCAACTATTTTGGACTATTAGTCAATCTGCTCCTGCCACATAGCTGAAGCTAAGCAGGTGTGGGCTTGGTTAGTACTTGGATGGGAGACCACCTGGGAAAACTAGTTGCTACTGGAAGTGGTGTTGCTTGGCCAATCAGTGGCGATCTGACCTCTGGTGGGACAATCCCCAAAGCCCTAATGTAGTGATATCGGCACTGTCTATCTAAACCCCAAGGGCTCCCTTGAAAAAAGATTTCGATCAACAGGACTTCCCTGCTTAAACACAGCATATACTGGGGGAGAAAAAAATACAAATCACGACATAACTTATTAGAGTGATACATTAATTAAAAACTACAGTTGATTAGACTAAGCAGATTAAGCTAATTTCCCCCGGAGTAGTGAGGGGTTAAGGGCCTTACACTAGGGCCCCAAGAGCTGCTCTAATCTTACTGTGGCTACCCTACGGTTCGAACCAACAACCTTCAGAGTCTTAGTAAAACTACTCAACCCCTTAGCTACCCGAGATCACATTCAGAGTTCACCTGTCAACGAAGAGGACGACGTTCTTGACATAGACACGGCGCAGGACCAGTTTGTGTTCCATCTCCATGTGAGTAAGGACCAGCTGCAGGACCTCGTCGTAGCGGTTTGGCTTGCGGGGCGCCCTGGCGTCGTCTGGAGATTTCTCCAGAACTGACAGCAGGTCCAGCAGGCACGGAAGAACCACCTAAGGGTGCGGGCGGCAGAGGCAAGCAAAATGAAGGCACTAAAAGATACTGCAGTGAGCTTCACGATCCGTATGCCCTGTGATATGCCGTCAGAGGTATGAAAGGCTTTCAGTATCCTCACCTTACATACATCATTACTCTGAACCCATGATCACTTACTCTGTCTGATTACTATACTTTTATGGTGGAAAACAACTTAAGCAAGTGGAAACTGGATTTAATACAACACGTAAAAGCTTATAACATCGCTGCAAATCGACTTAACCTACAATAAACCTGGTTTAAAAATGATGTATTTTTACCTCAGACTTTAATGTCTCCAACAGCATGTCACTGGTATTACTACGAATTATATGCTGAAACACAGTGAAAACGCAACACCTAATTTTTGAAATTGTAGGTGATTTTTTGAAGCCATCAAAATTACCACAGAAGAAATAAAGTCGTATGAAGCTGGAAATTGCGCAAGTCCGGGTTCAAACCCAGTTTGCATGTCTGTCAGGTGATCAGGTCTCCGAAACTCAATTTTGTCATGTCATTAGCAGCAGGTTGAAAGCATCACTTGAATGACATGCGAGTGCAAAGCAACACATTGGACGCATAAAAGGTTCAGAGGTTCATTCCCATCAGCATCAGTGTCAGATGCCACAGCTTACAGAACAGCAGAGGGAGTGAGCTTTGGGGATGCTGCTTGTGGGAACATCTCACAGAGAGGTTGTCTGCCGGTTCAGGGTCAGTCCGTCCACCATCAACAGGCTGCAGCATCCCTACCAACAGAAAGGAAGTGTTCACCATGCCCCCGACCAGGACAACTTCTGGTTACGACGGCACGTCAGGACCGACACACCCGGCAGATCCATCGGGGGAACCGGTTACCAACAGCAGCAGTCACGGCTCAGAGTACAATAGGACGCCGCGAATGCCCCATCCATACCATGAATGATTCACCGACTGCGAGCTGCTGGGTTAAGGCGGCAAAGGCCATATCGTGGCAACATCATGACACAACGTCACAGAGACAACAGACCCCAGTTTGCTTGACATCATCATCTTCAGGGGCCACAAGTCTACCACCATTGGGTTTTTTCAGACATATCCAGGTTCAGTGTGTCATTTGTTGACGGCGACAACGGGTGTACAGGAGGCAACATGAACATCATCAAGACAGATGTGTTCTGGAGAGAAATCGGTTTGGTGGGGGCAGTGTCATGGTCTAGGCTACCATTAATGTGAGATTTTGGAGTCAACATGTTGTGATTCGTGGAGGTCTAACAGCACAGCGATATGTGGATGAGATTTTAAGACCAGTTCTCCAACCACTGTTGAACAACCATGGACAACAACGATTACCATTCACATTCCAACACGACAATGCCCCTCCCCATACCGTACGCCTCACCCTGAGACTTTCTCCAACAAGCAGGGGTCAGTGTCCTGCCTCGATCATCCATTTCACCCGATCTTAACCCCATTAAACGCGTGTGGGATGAACTGGGTCGTCATGTGCGCCAGCGTCAACGTCAACCACGCAACGTCACCGAGTTGACAGCAGCACTACAGGAGGAGTGGGGGAACTTTCCCCAAACAACTGTCCAACGTTTGTGCTAATCGATGCCTCGTCGTTTACGCGCATGTGTGCAAGCACTGGGAGGACACTGACAGTGTGTGGTGGGTCTGTGCATTCACAATGGCATATCGGAAAAACATTTGTTGAGATAATGTGATGAAACTTTACAGTATTATGGACAATGAAATACTTCATCTATTCGTACTAAAATTCAATCGAAAAAGATTGGTTGCTTCTTCTTTTTGGTCATTAAATATGGGTGTTGCGTTTTCACTGTGTGTCAGTATATGTTCACATCACAACAAATGGAGGAATTCTGAGCAAACCCTGAACAGTCAACTGCTGGAAAGGAAGGTGGATATCTGTTTCTAGATGTCAGACCAACTTCAGCCTTTCATTCGACCATGATTTACATGATTTGACATTTACCTGCTGCCACCGGTTGTTAAGAATACAGAGCGGATCACCTATTTTGCCCATAGTGCTGGTGGCCAACCCAGGCCCTGCACAGCCACAAGTGCTGCCCTTTGTTTTAACTTGGCTCCTAATTGAGCACATTAAGCAGCTGTTCACGGTTAAGTTCTTTCAGCCTGGATTCTTCGGTCAAAGGTCAGGTCATTAATATATTTATAGTAAAAACTAAAACCAACAGATTATGCGGTTTGCCAGGACCAGATAAGGCCAAAGAAGCTGCTGAATCTCTTTCATCACGGCATGACATTCCGGCACGTTCTACAGCCTAGTGCTTAACCGATAATTTCATCTCCGGTGTAGCCTCAATAAGATCAGCATAGGTCCTTTAGCAAGGTTCATAGTCCACAAGTCCAGGAGTATTTTAATGATACCTCTATTGTTTTCCAAAAATAGGACCAGGGGTCCAGCAGCTTACCAGCAAGCAGTCTTACAGCAATGATACAAATTATAAAAATTTCGTGCAAAGTTTGACATTTGAATCAATGAAAATCAATGTCAAGGTCACTTAATAAAAGTTCACATACATTTATAAGACCTTCTATAATACAATCCTAAGCTCTGAAGCAGTTTTGGTGATACATTATAATACGTGAATTGTGAACTTTGAAGGTCACAGAATTTCAAGTTGTGGTTAGTAAATGGACTTCATATATGACTTTCTAAATGTCATTATACAAACCTTGGCTCAATCTGTAACCATAAGTCATTGTAATTTCAATGTTGAGTTTGACCCTCAAAGGTCACTAACAGTCAAGTTGAATGTCACCAAATGAAAGTTCATATGTGACTTCCTAGATGTCAGTAACATAAACCTAGGCTCCATCTGTGACCGTTTTAATGATACAAGTCATTGAATTTTCACTAGGTCACATTTGACCTTTGAAGGTCAATACGAAGGTCACCAGATTAAAGTTCACATACAGTGGGGCAAATAAGTATTTGACCCCTTGCTGATTTTGCAGGTTTGCCCACGAACAAAGAGTGCAACGGTCTACAATTTTATTGATAGGTTTATTTTAACAGTGAGTGACAGAATATCACCAAAAAAGTGGAATAAGACATTGTATGCATTTTAGGAATTTATTTGCATATTTTTGGTCAAAAATAAGTATCTGACCCCCTGGACAAACAGCATGTTTCATATTTTGTAGAAAAGCCATTATTGGCCAACACAGATGTCAAACAATTTTTATAGTTGTTGACAAGGTTTGTGCACATTTTGGCAGGAATGTTGGCCCACTCCTCCCTGCAGACAGCATCCAAATCATTCAGGTCCCGAGGCTGTCGCCTTGCAACCCGAATTTTAAGTTCCCTCCAAAGATTTTCAATTGGATTCAGGTCAGGAGACTGGCTAAGCCACCCCAGACCCTTGATGTACTTCTTCTTCAGCCACTCTTTTGTTGCTTTGGCGGTGTGCTTAGGGTAGTTGTCGTGCTGAAACACCCATCCTCGACCCATGTTCAGCTCTCTCACTGAGGGAAGGAGCTGTTGGTCCAGAATTCCACAGTATATGGCCCCGTCCATCCTCCCCTCAATGCAATGGAGTTGTGCCGTCCCCTTGGCAGAAAAGCACCACTGTGCTTGTCAGTGGGGATGGTGTTCTTTGGGTTGTACTCTGTGTTCTTTGCCCTCCCAACACGGCGAGTTGAGTTAGGCCCAAAAAGTTCGATTTTGGTCTCATCTGACCACATCACCTTCTTCCAGGCCTCTTCTGAGTCATCCAGATGGTCAATGGCGAACTTCAGGCGGGCCTGTACTTGTGCCTTCTTGAGCAGGAGGGCCTTGCGTGCGCTGCAGGATTTCAATCCCTGACCGCGTAGTGTGTTACCAACTGTTTCTTTTGTAACTGTGGTCCCAGCTGCCTTCAGTTCATTAACCAGTTCCCCCCATGTGATTCCTCACCGTTCTCATGATCAGGGACATCTCACGAGGCGAGACCTTGCATGGAGGCCCAGACCGAGGGAGGTTGGCGGCAGTGTGGTACTTCTTCCATTTCCTGATAACTTCACCGACATTTGATCTTTTCTCTCAAAGTTGCTTTCCGATTCTCTTGTAGCCCATCCCAGCCTTATGTAGGTCAACAATCTTGTCCCTGATGTCCTTAGACAGCTCTTTGGTCTTGCCCATGGTGGAAATGTTGGCTTCTGGTTGTTTGGGAGTGGGAAGGTGTCTTTTATAAAGGTAATGAGGTGAGGCAGGTGTATTTAATGTAAATAATTAGTTGGGATTGGGGGTGCGTCTTAAAGAAAGACTAACTGGCTCGTGGGACCCAGAATACTTGCTGTTTGGTAGGGGGTCAAATACTTATTTTTTCTCATGAAATAGCATTTCATTAAAATGGAATCTGGATGTCATGAAAATGTTTACGATGTTATTAAGCCCCTCCCCCCAGGCTTACCTCAATGACCTCAGCTTCAGAAACATAGAGGTGGTTAAAGAGGGCATGATAGAGCACCTGAGCCCTATTATACTGCCTGAGGTCAGCAGCAGGCTGCAACAAAGAAAGTGTTAATTATCAGACATGAAGTATGATGCAACACAAATGGCCTTTTCATTTGCCATTAGTCACAAAAAAGAAGCTATAATGTTCTTATCACACTGAGTATTATAATAGCTCGAGTTAACTTGACTGATAAATACCATTTAGTGTACTTATTTCTGATCATGACTGCATTGAGAGATATATGCAGATATAAATCTTACCTTTTCTGGTCTACACTGCGTAGCTGTTCCAGTAACTTTTTGAGAGCATTTATTGTACATCGCTTTGGATAAAAGGATCTGCCAGACAAAAGCAATGTCATGTAATGCAGAGGATGAAGGGGGGTTCTTACCACATTGAGTACAACATGATGCAAGCAGCCCACCCCCAGCACTTTGTTGTCAGTGCGGTAGTCGTCTGAGATCAACAGGGAGGTGGGAAAGACCCTGTCCAGGAACTCAAACAGCCACGGGCGGCGCACCTGCACTAGCATCCAGGAAAAGATGTGCTTCGTAGCCTGATTGCGCTTCCAGTGCTCTCTGGAGTGGGGGAAAAAGTTATGTCAAAGAACTAGCTCAGTAAGTTCCATCTGCATTAAAGTACAAGGCCTCTTTGTGTATTTTAACCTTCAATCCTCCATCTTTGTAACATGTGAAGGGCACTTCCCTGTAAAAGTGCAGTAATTTGTAGTCTTCATACATGAAGACTGCATGGCCCTACATAAAAACGTCATATCATCTTACTTGGTTAATTCCGGCCTCAAAATCTCCAATACGAGAGCCAGGATGCCAGTGTGATCTTCTTCCGTAGTTCCACATAGCAACTGGGAGCTGGACGTAAAGCCACCCCACTGAACCACCGCCCTCAGTAGCAGGGAAGCCGCCGTTCGAGAGCCATCGCTGGTCCATGGCTGATCCTGTATGTGGGTCACCGCAAACACAAAGACCGGAGGCGCAAGTGCGCGCCAGAGGGTATTTGACCAAGAGGAAGACCCGTGGTAACACGGGGCAGTACTGTCTGCACCTAGTCTGCGGCAGAGGGCCAGCAATACTGCGCAAACTGCGCTGGCCTTGTCAGGAACAGCCGCATAAGAGCTGGCCGGTAGCTCCCCGCTGTCCGCCTCACAGAGCGGCAACGCTGCCAACGGAGTCAGAGAACTCAAGATTTCCGCATAGAAGTTTTTAATGTCGGCGCCCTCATTGGTACAGCAGCCAGAGAAGAGCAACTGATTGTCCCCACTCTCAAATAGTCGCTGAACGTTGCGCAAAGCATCCAACAATTCCGCTGAGGAATCTGCAACTCGAACGCAGTTTTGGACCGAAGAGCGAACTTCATGCATTGAGGTGGCCGAGAACTGACCGTCGCCTCGCCGGTGTCCGGCAGCCTCGTTTATCCCAACATCTTGCAAACCATCTGACAAAGACATTACTGCGGTCCTTTTTTCTTCTGATTGATAAATTCCAACTTAAATGTGCATGAGTCTTACATGCACCAAAAATGAGGCGACATTCTGTAATAAAATGATCAGAAAAATATCTGAAAAAATTGGTCACGAGGCAACCTTTCTGAAAGTATCCGCTTTTATTCGGACTTGGACTTATCAAGTCAGGAGAAACAAAACACTGTTCTGGCTTGAGTGGAACACACTAGTAATTCATGCTGCGCTGCAAATGCTAACGAGCTAACGTTAGCTAAAACACTGAAGGAGTGAGCAGTATCGAGAATGATTCTCAGCTACACCCATGTTCTGAGCCGCTCGCTCATACATGCAGGCGGAGCGACAGCTAGATGGCTGTATGCGTTACCTTTCGAGTTTGTTTTTGACATCCTAAAAATGTGAAGAAACGCATAAATTTCGCAAAAGTTCCAAGGTGAGCGTGATTCACATGGAACATCGCTGTAACTTCAAAATGCTTCCCAACGGAAACGTGGACTTTCGTGCAGAGGTCCGCTGTTTACATTTCCGTCTGGTCCATATAAACCGCGAATTCTGCATATAATCATAATTTAAGAATTCAAGGATTTTATCGTTTCAAATTATATAACTATTGCCATTGGGGCGAGAATAAATGAGTATCAAATGTACAAGCAAAGAACAAACGCCATAGTAACGTCTGACAAAAAGAGCCAGGTAAGAATGATGGCGGTGTTTTTATTTGGCAACTGGCCAGGAAAACAGTTGCTGGTGTCACTGAGACAGTCTGAGATGCAGTCCTTGAGGGTAGCGATGAGAATGACTCTATTCAGTTCCCAGTTTTTTTTTTTTTTTGCAGAACATTTCGGTCCCCAGCAGCTGACTGGAATGATGTGAGACTGAGGGTGGTGTTAAAGGGCTTTTGGGTGTTTCTTTTTTTTAGGGGTTTATCTTCAAAACAATTTTCAGTCATTTATTCCCCTGGAGTGGTTCAATCAGTATCATTTATCAGCAATCTGAACAAAAAAAATTATACTTTTACTTTATGAGGCGAAGACTATACTTTTGAATGCACTGTGCAGAAAAAACTGGAGGGCAAAGATGCCAACGCTCAAGTTTTTTTTTTTTTACATGACAAGCTATGTATGTCTTTATCCATGGTTCTTGATAAGGATCATTTGTCATCCATTTCAGCAAAAAATTTGAAGATGTTGGACAGGACTTCCTTAGTAAATCTTTTTTAATCTTACAAAGACAAAAACGGACGCATTTCGGCTCGCAGGCCTTCCTCAGCGTATTCAAATCATTGTGATCTCCTGTCTATAACATAGACTGATAATTAAATACAAATCACAAACGTGTTTCTTATTACTTCATGCGATATTTGGAGGGTAGCCCGCTCGTTTTGCGTCTGCGGTATTATCATCAATTTGAGCAGCAAAACACAAATTTATATTAAAAACAAATTTGTTGATTCGTTTGAATTTGTATTTCTTTTGAATTTCTTTAAAAATTTCGCGTGGAGTTTCTTTTTTCTTCATGGATCCATATCCATGCTCGTCTTCTTCATGAGTTTTAATCAATAGAAATGTCTCATCTGATGGAAAAAATCAGAGATGCAGGATCGTTTTTCCATTACAGATGATCAAAGTAATTTGTGTCTAATACAATTTCCAGTGAAATAGCTCTACCCTCCTCATACATTTTGCACAGTCACATTAATTGTAGCTCAGTGGCTGAAGAAAATTTCCCATCCGTCAGAAGGTAGCTCTGTTGCCACACAGCAGAGAAGGCTGTGGGTTAAAATTTTCCCTGGGCCTTCCTGTATGAAGCATGAAGCGCTCGTCACTTAATTCCATCCCCTAAACTGACATGACATCTCTGGTAAACAGCTTCCGATAACGTGTCTCATCATTTTTTTTCCAAACTCTAACTCTTACCCTTTACCTTCATCCTAGCCCTAAACCAAACCCTAATCTGAAACGTAACACTTACCATAGCCCAAAATGTCAGTTATGTGCATGGAAATTGGAAATAAGTGACTACCACATGGAGCATGGACTCTTTGAGTTCCCCTCTAATTTTTTTTTCTCCCACAGTCACCAACTTTGTTCCTGCACACCAATTGTCCTGTTGGTTTTTTTTTTTTGCCTTAATACAGCACACTTGACTCTTAATGAGCAACAAAGCAAGACCTTTAGCTTCAGTGGGAAGCACACTTTGCCAGGGTTGGCGTGAAAACTTACAGGACCAACCCTCAGGAACAGAGACGGATGCCACTGATCTAAATACATCGATGTCAGGTTAATATCAGATTCTGAATTGCTCATACAGTATTAACTCATGCGCGAGTGAATGGTGTGAGTTTGTGAGCTTGACAAGGGTCAGCAAACTTTTCAGGGTGCCTGACCCTCTCTCTCTCGTGTGAATGGGTTCAATCTTCCTCTATAAGACACAAGACTCTTTTTCTATTTAAGGGTTTATTTTCCAAACTAATTCCTTTCAACTTCTTTTTGTCAAGTTGAAAATAGATTGACTAATTTTCATCAATGGAAAAAAAAAATCAGATACTTTTGGTGACTACCAGGGGTAACATGACATTTTTCAGGTTTAAATTAGGATTTGGAAAACAAAGCATTATGGATAAGACAACATTTGGTCTGCTTTTGCAAACTTTGCTATGGGTGTTGAACAGGGTTAGGAGCCTGATTCTGGAATAGACATATTCATAAAAAACGAGCATAGTGACAGTGAAGTCTTACATTTTTTACATTTTAATGACATCTCGGTTGCCATTCATACATTTAAATGGAAAAAATACTAGTTTAAGATGGATTCTAATGGCAGAATGGTTTGGATTTCAGCTGGATAGTAAGTTGGGCTGAGAACATTTATTTTCTCATCCGAGAGGTTGGTTATTACCACAAGAGGGCGTCTCGTAACCTTTGCATAGGCGTGTACTTTGCGTAACACTGCACTGTTGACATAATTTGAAACACAAATTACATTCTCATTTGGATTGTCGTTAGTTTTCCCTGAAACGTTTCACATGGATTTCTTTTGTAGAAAGTAATTAATACATGTACATTTCTTTCAGTCATTTTTTTACGTGCAGGTGCTTTCTGGCGTATGTTTCCAATGATCTCGATAAGATCGTTTCCAGTACATTGTGTACTTTGGGAACAGGCATCCTCCCCCTCCCTCTCTCCCTTCCACACTCCCTTCCTTCCTCTCTGGTTTCTCTCTTACTTTTACGTAGGGTCTGTCAAATGATGTGCTTACGATTTTACCTTTAATTTATTAGTTTAACATCAACGCCTTTCGGATGCATAGTCAGCAGAAGGGAAAAATAATCATCATTGAGACCTTAGGCTGTAAGTATCGAAGGAGCCTATATGTTTTTAGAAAATTCTCTGCACTTGCCTTAAATCATAATACAACTGTTAATTCCTACCAATACTCTTGAAGAATCCTTGGGTTTCAGATCGGAGTTTCACCCCCCCCCCCCCCCCCCCCCCCCCCATTAGAAATTTCCAAAGATCAGGATGGCCGGAAATTTGTTCAGTACTTGCCATCGTCCCTGTTTAAATGACATACAGTTTTTATTTGTTCCTATTTGTGACTTATGCAAAATACATCTGAATCATTTACAACGAAATTAAACAAAATGCCACCATTTCCCTAATGGTAAAATAGTACGACTGCAAACAAAGGTCTTACTGAGTTGATTCAGCTTTTCCGAGTCATTCAATCTATTCAATTTACGGAAGAAAACCAAAGGGTAAAAAATCATTTGAGTTCAACATGAACAATGAATCACGATGACGAGGCTTCACGGCCAGCTGGCAGTGAC
Source organism: Gymnothorax reevesii (assembly GCA_029721435.1). Taxonomy (NCBI): domain Eukaryota; kingdom Metazoa; phylum Chordata; class Actinopteri; order Anguilliformes; family Muraenidae; genus Gymnothorax; species Gymnothorax reevesii. Next base: position 92,118,715 of record CM056580.1, read on the forward strand.
ACCAGCAGTGTCAAGTAATTCTCGTCAGCAATCACTTCTGTTGGCTTTAAAGCTTTCATTTTTTTGCATAACTATTTAAAAGCAGGACACTTAGCAAAGTATTGCTCAAATATTATTTCCTAGTTGTCATTTCTAGCTTGAAATTCGTTATGTAATGATAATCACAATGTGACGTAAACGTCACAAGACTAATCACATATGGTTTCTGGGACCAGTAAATTGGATTATACAAAAAAGAACAACTGCAATTCAAATATGACTGAAATCAATATAGTTTTCAAAAAAATAAATAAATAAATCAGAGTCCCAATGTGCAGACTACAGAATCAGTTCTTGCAATCTTACCAGCTACAATGGCAACTGAGAACATGGTTGTTTGGAGGTAATCAAATATCATTTTTACAGATGGCTCCGAGAGCTGCGCTTTTTCAGACGCAGATTCAGGTTTGTTATTTATGGGATGTGGAAATGGGAGAGTGTGCAGCTGGATGAAAACAGATTTTAGCTCGCCGTTCTCTCTCTGCACCGGCCCATGATTTCACCACACTGATAAGCAGCAAACGCAAGTGAGCGTAGAACCTCGCCTCGGCCGACAAAGGAAATTAAAGGTGATTCGCGATAGCCTTTGTGTTTACAGATTTAAAAAAATGTATTTACAAAGCAACGTGGACATGAAGGCCTGGCGAAAAGAAAGGATATTGAATTTTACAACATCCGAAACCAGGGCTTAGGGATGGGAAAAAAATGTTTTCTTCTTAATCCAGCAGGTGTGGAGACGTGCCGTTCAGTTGCTTCTTTGCAAATATCATATAAATGGAAGCACGCCTTTGAGCAGTCAGTTTATGTAGGCCTACTCTGTAATTATATTTTCGGTCTTTATTCCTGAACTGAATGATGTCAGAAGTCATTTCCTTTTGATGTCAAAATTCAACACAATTCTATTTTTCACATCTTGATACACGTGTATCTTCGTTTGTTCAAGTTTGTGTGTGTATGTGTGTGTGTGTGTGTGTGTGCGCGTGCGTGCATGCGTGCAGCTGTCTATGTGTGTGCACGCAGTCGCGCGCGCGCGTGTGTGCGCGTGTTTGTGTATTGAGAAAGCAGCTACACGCGTTAGAACTGTTTTAATTTGGTCTTTGAATGTAAACACAGACAGAGAAAACAGAAGTTGCATTACACTCTAATTAATAATAAAGTCAATCACAACGGACTTTCCAAGCTAGATGATTTAAATATATGCAATTCGCTTCCATTATATTTCATTTTCCAGATTATATCTGTGAGTCCATAATACTCTCATGAATACCCTCGGTTGATTTCAATATGCAGACAAATCTGAAATGAAAGAATAGGCCTAGATTTCCTCTGGAAATAGAAGTTATATTTCTCCTTTATATATCATATACAGTCAGGTCTATAATTATTTGGTTATTGTTATTTTAGTTGTCTGTCACTGGACATTGAAATTCAAATTAAGTTTGAGAGTATGTATGATAGCACTGTGCAGACTATCAGCAAACATATGAGGATATTTACGCCCATATTTGGTGAACAATGAGGAATTGTAGCTGTTCAGCTGATCCATGGCCAGAGGTCTGTTTTTACCCTGATTATTTCAAACAAAGGTAAGCAGATAAAAGCTCTGCAGTTGATCTAAACAGTACTAACAAAAGCATTATGAGCGGCTTGATCAACCATTGGGTATATTCTCAAAAAGAAATAATGCACTGAGAACCTCAGGAACAGCAAACATTGTGGAAGACCATGGATAATGACTGTGATGGATGATAGAATAATTCTTTTTCTGGTGAAGGAAATCCCATAAACAACAGTTGCTCCAATGAAAACACACTCAGTCCCAGTCAAAAGTTTGTACATGCTTTACTAATGTCACAGCACTCTGTTTTAGAGAAATTTAAACAGTTTGACTTCTCTAGATAATCTCAAATGGAATTTTGTAAAAGGTAAACAGTCAGAAGTGAAAAGAGAATATCTGACTTATTTGAAGAGTGTCTAAAATTTTGGAATTCTCAAAGAAGCCATATTTTGCAAAGTAAACAGACAAATAAGCACCTTCTATTTTCCAACAGCCAAATTAAAGTCAAGTATTTTTGGGACTTATTGGGCGAAAAGGTTGATGAAAAGCCACCTTAAGTGCAGCAGGTCTTTGGGAAGTTAGACAGCTGTGCGGCTGCAAATTCATTATACTCATAGGACTGCCCTTGTTAAAAAAAGAACATTTGAGAATGCTCTGCAAGTATGACAAGAAATGGTGGGTAGCTGGATTGATTTAAGAATTAGATCTTTGTTTGCAAAATAAAGTCTGTTTATTTCTTTATTTAACAAATGTGGGGAAAATGTGGGTATGTCCAAACTTTTGACTGGTACTGTGCATGTCTGAGTCAAAATTAACAATCGAGACAAGACTTCACCAGAGCAAATACAGAGGGATTACCACAAGGTTTAAGGCATTGATGAGCTTTGAAAGAAGTAAAACCAGATAAGAGTTTTTTTTAAAAAAACATCATAAAGCTGGTACAGAACTACAACAACATCTTACCGACAGATGAGGCAAGATCAACTTGTATCAGAATGAGGGGAAGAGAAATGTATGTAAAAGAAAAGAAACTGCTTATGATCTGTAGAATACTACCTCAACTATGAAATCTGTTAGAGGTAGTGTTATGGCGTGGGCATGTATGGCCACCATTGAAGCCGTTTCCTTGTATTTATTGATGAACATCCAACAAAAGCGGCAGGATAAATTATGAATTGCTGTGTCATCAGCTCAGAAGCAGACAAATGCCTCTCAACTCACTGGATAGCGCTCCACAATGCAGAAGAACATTGGCCTAAAGCATCCTTTGAAAGTAACCCAAGACTTTTCCATGGCAAAGAAATGGAATTTTCCACAATGGCCAAGTCAATCACCTCACCTGAATCCAACTGAGCAGGCGACCCAATTGCTGAAGGCAAGACTGAAGGTAAAATGCCCCAAGAAGAAGCATGAACTGAATACAGCTGCAGTGAAGGCCTGCCAGAGCATCACTAGGGAGGAATCCTAGCATCTGGTGATGTCAATGGGTTCTAAATTCAGGCAAAGGATTTGCAACTAAAAATTAAAAATAACAATGGACACATTGCTTTGTCCAAGTACTTTTGAGCCTCTGAAACTGGAGGGCGATGTGTGAACAAGGTTTTAATTCAAACACAGTTCATTCAATATTTTTGATCAAACCATGGAATTAAAGCTTCAAGCACGCATTGATTGCTTCATTTCAAAAACCACTGTGGTGGTATAGTAAGCCAAAACACTGGCATTGGTGTTATTGTACAAATATTTATGGACCTGACTGTGTCTGTGATTTTTGAATCCAATGGGTAATATATGGTATGTTGAAGATAGTATTTTAAATGATGCACTGAATGATAGTGTTGAGTCTTCACTGGAGGAGATCATCATCTGCCCGTTCACCAGCTGCTTTATTTCACGAGCGTCAAAAGCAATAGATATTTGCAGTGCACCTCACTCTTATTTTTACTAATAAGCAAAAGCATCTTGCTGGGGTTCAGATAAATTCATAATTACAGTAAATCTGTCAAAGTTTCACACTGCAAAAAATGATGATAAAAATACTAGGTAAGATGAATTTACTAATTTTAAGACTTAAAACACTTATTTCTATCACCATTTTTCTTAGTAAGACAAAAAAAAATTCATGTTTTGAGGTAATTTTGACTAGCTTGCCAATGGAGTAAGTCAATTTCACTTGTCAAGTCAAATAGTAACTTGTTTTAAGTTTTTTTTTCCAAGTTACTATTTGAAATTTACTTACCCCATTGGCAAGCTAGTAAAAATTACCTCAAAGGATTACCTTAAAGTGTTTTAAGTCTTAAAATTAGTAAATTCATCTTACCTAGTATTTTTATCTTATCATTTTTTGCAGTGCAGATATGAGAAATACATTCAAATGAAAACATCTGAAACATGGTTTCTGCCGGTTGCATCACACATCTTACATTTTCAGGAGTATAGATTCACATTCAGTGAACCATGTTGCAATTAGAAACCAATATATACATAGTAGCCCACCCCACCCAGCTTGGAGATCACCAAAAACTGACATAACCTTGAGACGACTTAGTGAGAGTCACCAGGTGTCTATAGGTCACAGCCTTCATTCAAATACAAAAGCAATTTCAACTGTGATGTATGACAACAGTCAAACAGGCAAATCTGGCATTAAAAAAAAAGTAATTCAATAAAAGATTAGTTCAGTCTGTCCAATCACTTTCAGTCCATTAATATTGAGAGGCTGTAGACAAAAACAGCTTTAAGTTTGAATATGAATCACTGGAGATAGATTAAAATTCCCTTAAATTAATTCTTAAAATCAATGACATATGGTCATATTCATTTTTTTTTAAATTTTCAAATCCAATATCACACGCTGAACTGCGTGTGATGTAATGGGCAGGTGTGTTTGCGAAACAGGTGTGAGTGCGGCTCCTGTCAGTCCTCCGGTTCGCCTTCACTGTCGTCGCTCAGCGGAAACTCTCGGCACTGTCTCTGAGTGTTGTAGCTCTTGACGTGCATCGGGCACTCCTGGTTAATTATGGCCTGGGGAAAGGCAAAGAATTCAGAACAATTCTGGGAGCCTTTAATCCTTCTCACGCAGGCTTTAATTATAGACCAATTAAAACTGTTAATTCTTTTTTAGCCACCCAACCCAGGAGGGTCGTCAACTTCACGGGCACCCTCTTACAAGCGTCGTGGTTAAGGCTTTATTTCATATCCAGTAAGATACAGGATTAATTTGGTAATTACCAGCTACTTGCATTATAATTAGTACCTTTACTGTTCCTGAGCAATGTATTAAGAAATAAAGTCAGTCGGTAAGTAGCAAGAAACAAACTTTGAAGAGATACGAAAATGCGTTTTACGGTACTTTTCTTAATACTTACCTTTGTAATAAAGACGGTTGCGCAATATATGCAAGCAATTAGATGGTACTTACCCAGCAAAAACTATAATTAAGAGCCTTCAGAATAAGCCTTTAACAAATCATGCATTAAATATTCATAATTACTTCCTATTAACTCTTAGTGCTGATGAGAAAACAGAAATATCAGGGCCTCTTACTACGAAAATGGTGTTTAAATTGATCCGATCAGTTACAATCTGCCATCTGATCTCAAATGTACAATTCAACATTTGTTTTCACTGTACTGAGGTGACATACGCAACTCTTCTCCCATTTGGGTAAAAAAAACAAAATAACAATAATACTGTCAAAATAACTCCTAAGTCTAAATCTTCTGAAGTATCCAGATATGTCAGCTGGCCGAGCAGTAAGCTAAGATGTCTTGTTTTTTTCCAGGCCAATTCTGATTTGGCCAGACGAGTGTGTGTCGGCAGATAATTAGCAAACATCTTAACACAGCTATGATCTCTCGTTTGAAACAGAAAAGAGGCTGTTACTACAAAAAAAAAAAACTGAATCTTCTCCAAGAGATAATTTAATAAGACAGGATGGAGCCACAGAAATGTAAGTTAATGGGTTTTTGGCTCTGTCCCATAGCATCAAACACACAGATCACCTCCTGTCAGGCCTGCCGAGACACGCTGAGGTAGACCCGCTGCTCTGGGGCTAGATTTGGTGTCAAAGACAGGGCGGTGACTCACCAGCTTTTCCTCGCAAGCTGCGGGGTTTCTCAAGAAGAAGCACAGGGGGGCGTACAGGATGTTGATAACGCCGATGATCACCATGAGGGAGGGGAACCCCATCGCTCGCACGATAGCGCCCCCAGTGGACGGACCTGCGATGGCGAGACGGGGTTAGAGGGCGTGGCTGCACGGAAGTGGGGTGATCTATAGCCTCGTATCAATCCTACTCCTGGAGATCCACCATTCTGGAGATTTTAATTCCAACTCTAAGAAAACAAACCTCATTTAACAGCTCAAGATCTCATTGACCCATTAGTAAATAGATTCAGGTGAGCCAAAAAGGGTTGGTATTTTTTATTTTTATTTTATGAATTTATTTTTATTTGGATCCCCATTAGCTGCCATCAAAGTAGCAGCTACTCTTCCAGGGGTATGAAAACCTACAAGATACCGTCTCTCCTGGAACAGGATTGAGCAGCCCTGGCCTAGTGTCAAATGAATTCAAATGGGAATCAGAAGGTGACGCTAAGATCAGTGCAGTTGTCAGGCCCGCAATCAAGCCCGTGCACCCTGTGCTGCTCCAGGGGGATAGACCCCGCTTAATCAACTGTTCGAGGCTTTGGATAATAAGCATCCGCTAAACAATGGCAATACATAATGTACAGAGGTGGTGACGCCTTCAGATGCCTAAGAACTGGAGATGGTGTCTGCTTTCCAGGTGCATGCATTCCTGTGGAAACTTCTCAATGGTCCATGAAGCCATTTCATGGAAGGCGCTTTGGTTGGTTATCAGGTCTATGGTACAAGATGTGTGAGCACACTAATTAAATTGCAATACCTCAGGTAACCACTAGGCCTCACTCGCCTGCTAAAGAGAGGGAGCCAAACCCAGGTTTCATGTGGTGACTTACTCAATACTTAAACCCTTTGCACAGATTACAAATAATGCCAATTTTTTCCTGTTATGCATGAGCCTATTTAAGGCTTTATAACTCAGTATTTGTGTCACAGAGACTTTGGAAAATTATTCCAGAGAAGCTAGACATTTGGAAATTAAATTTCAGAATTGTTCAGGAATTAAATTTCGGAATTAACAGTTGCCGGCGTCTACATTTGCGCAAACGGGATAAGGTCCGCAAAATTTGTGTTAAGTTCACAAAGCTCAATTTTCTGTCCGCTGTTGGATTTGCGTCAGTGCAGTGCCAACGTCTGAGTCCAACGCAGGATCCACTCATTGTGTAAGTCCTCACCGATGGCAAATCCCATGCAGAAAGCCACGTCAGCAATAGCGTAGACGCTTCCATACACAGAGGCGTGACGAATGTCCACCAAGTACCCCATTATCGGCATCATGGAGGAATCTACCATGCCTTAAACACAGGGAACAAAAGAGGATCATCCATCCACTCAACTGCAGGTTATCTGTCCATTATGCTCATTCCTTATGAAGGTCATGGGGGGACTGTATCCAACGGATGGTGTATCCAATAGAGGTGGGAATATACCCCACACAGTTCACTGATCCACTGTAGGCCACATAGACCATTCACACACTCAAACCTATGAACAATTTTGAGCAGGGGTGTCAAACTGGTCTGAAAATGGGCCGAGAGCCAGCAGGTTTCATTCCAAGTCAGCAGAAACATACCTGATCCAAATAATTAACTGTGCAGGCTGCGATCAGTTGATTAAATTAGTTGAAACAGGTGTGCTTCTGCTTCGTTGGAATGAAAACCTGCAGCACTTCCGCCCTTTTATGAATCAGTTTGACACCCCTTATCTAGAGTCACTAATCGGTCTAATGTATGAGTGCTAGACTTTAGGAGGAAACTCATCACTGAATCGCTTGTTGATATCAATGACAGGATTCATTCTACAGTGACCCGTGATAGCACAATCTACACTTACCTATGGCGAACCCCAGACCACCATTCGGACCGATGAGGCCATAAATGCTAGTCGCAAAAGGGACCTGCAGTGCAACATGGAAGATCAGCATTAATGTTAGAACTGAAGGACTGTCTCTCGAAATGTGGGCTGGATCCTTTGAAGGCTGCATTTTTACGCCGCTACGTCATCCCAGGCTGTTCCGTCGTGAACGCGCTTTGGAATATCAGCTGAGAAATGCAGCCTTCGTGTGGCTAGATATCAGACAGAATTGGCAGCTCGTTTAAACTCTGGTGCCATGTTGACAATTCCATCCGATATCAGGCAAGATGAAGGCTGCATTTCTCAGCTTTACTCGCAACGCAAGCGCATTCACAACGGAACAGCCTGTGACGACATAGCAGCCTAAAAATGCAGCCTTCGAAGGATGCAGCCCACACTTTGAGAGACGGCTATGGCGTGCTTTACAGAACAGGAAATGATGCGCAGGAAGAGGTACTCACACAGAGTAGACTGACTCCAACAATTATCATTCCAATCATGGAGCATAGCCACCTAGTGGGAATAAAATAATTCAATAGCAGCCATTATCAAGCACTGAACAAAACTCTGACTGGTACTTACACAAAAGCATTGTGTCCAATTTAGAGGAAGGAAAATTATGAGCATTGTAGGTTAAATGACCTGTTATAATCAAAATTTGATGAATGTTGTGTCATGTTCTAATGTCATGCAGCAACTTACAGTCCATTTGAGGACCACTTGAGGTCAAAATAGCTTGTGTGACAAGTACAGTATGTCTCGCACAAAATCAATAATCACCACTAAAAAAAGTTGAGGTATAATTAAAGAGGATACATTTGTAGAAAACAGGTGATTTAGCATATATTTGACAAATCTAGTGTTTACCTTCCCATTTTATTAGCTAACATCCCAAATAAATTAGTACCGATGAGGTAGGACATGCTGGCTGGTAGAAAAGCCATGCCTGGAAGAGAGAAGATGCCGTTCAGAGAAAGAATCGACAAATATCATCGAGCTCCACTTAGCTCAAATAGACCGGATCATTTAAGATTCAATCTGATTTATCTGGTTATAGTGCTTGGCATTTAACTTAACTCTTGAACTGCCTGCTCAAACTTTTGGTGGAACACGTTTTGAGTCACTGTTTAAAGATTTGTTGAACTTAACCTGATTAAGCCATCGCTAACACTCAGCTGAGGTATGTTATACTGAAAAAAATCTGTTAAGTTCCACACATTTTTCAATCAGATACAGTGTCCCAAAATGTGCTCTACCTAAAGGGTTACCAGTTTGTCAAAGGGTTAATACATCCACACCATAAAAATACCTTTTAGTAACCTATGCATGGGAGCCCTGAAGTCACTGTAACCCTTTATGTAAAGCCCAGATTGAGCACATCCGAGTTTATTGGATCAGCAATCAAGTTCCTCATGAACTTCCTCATATGAACCATGGCAAGTACATTTTCTGCAAAGAAAACCTGCTGAAAACTTGTGACTCTTCCAAACTTTATCGCAGCGTAATGGCTTTTGCTTCACAACGCACCGAGCTGCCATTTTGGAGAACACATGGTCTTCAGCATCCATATGGGCAGGGTCGGCTCCAGTATTGCCACTCCCATGTTAGCGAAGCATATCGAACCTGAAGACAAATGATGGGCTCTGTTAACTCCTCAATTCAACCACTTTCCACATAACATCTGAACAGGGGCGTGCAGTCAGATGTCAGGAAGGCCTTCAGTAACATCACCCTTTCCCACATAATTGCTCTTAAGCTGTTTGTGATCAAGTTTGCCTGATTAACAATCAAACAATTTATTAACTGAACAACCAAGACCAGTGCATGACAAGTAATGATTAAGAATTGCTAATGACAAAGCGATTGCCTATTGGCTATGTTGATATAATTGATGTGACTCCTCAAGGATGACAATCTGCAAAAAAAATCCAGAACTTTCGCCAACTTCCGTCTCTCTTGAATTCTTTTTTTTTTTGGACTATTACACTGCCGCTCTGCTGTGCATCGTGCCTTAGAGTGCCCTTTAGCCACGACTGTATTCAAAGCATTGAACATATTCTACCTTATTGCTAGATGAGCCTTACAAACTAATTTACACAAATCTGAGCCATTTCGCGAGGTAACGTTAGATGACTTCAGATAAGGCACGAGGACATTCTACATCGTCATTTATGCGCAGAGGAAAACTTTGTGATGCAATGTGCAACAATGCCATCAAAAATAAATTTTACTGTCAACCAGTAAATTTTACTGTCAGTAAATTTTAAAGACAGTAAATTTTACTGTCATCCTACTGATTCGTCTTAGCCACTGTTGCTAAACAGGCACAGTAAACTGCGGGAGAATTAAGCAATTAAACATTGAAAGTTGAGGTTACAGAAGGCCTCCGTTATCACCGACGGACCGCGACTGCATCTCAATTCCACGCCATATTTGGATATGAGACAATCTATAAACCAATGGCTAATGCCTGCCATATACTGGAGGACATAGAAAACTGTTTGGAAAGACCTATGATGTCTGACACCCTCAAACATCTGAAGAACAAGTGTTATGGGTCACTGAAGATGAGATTTTGCAAAGACTTCTCATAATACTGTACTGTATTAGTCATGTTTGATTTTATTGGAATGTCAAGAGTAGAAAAGGCAACTCGGACTGAGCGTTACGACCACCTTACACCAAACGATTGAGATGGCGGGAGCACGCCACAACTCTAGCAAGAGTGTGGTGATTTTATTCCGACATTTTGAAGTGCATCTGCGATAATGGAATCACTTGAATTCACGTGAGGCTGGCATATGGTGTTAGAGTGTGATCCAGATGGTCATTGGTTCAAAGTCCAAGGTACCAACAGTAACTTGAGAAGCTGCGGAGGACGAGGCTTATAACACCACACTGCTCAAGGGGGGATTTATACCCTGCTTAGAATATTCAAATGCTTGTCGCTTTTGATGAAAGTGGCTAAAATATATATATAATATATTAACTATTATGTAGTAACTTGTGTTTTTGTTCAACCGAAGTATCTCAACTGGCTCAAATACATTTCACCCTCCTTCTAAAGCTCACGGGCCTCATTAATAAACGGTGCATAAACACAAGATCCATACACCACTTTCTTTGCAGATTTTGGATTTATATAAACAACTTTCACATTGAATTTGATGATATTATGCACATATGACAAAAATTCATGTTAATCCTGATAAACCTAAATAAAATTACATGCAGTTCAACTTACCCACGGTCTCCTCAGCACTTAAAGCCCTTTACTTAGGGAAGAATGAAATCCACACATATTTTTTATAAATAAGTCCCCTGGTTATATTTTTATAAATAAGTCCCCAGGTTATAAGAAACCTTTTTTTAAATCCAATGACCTGTATCCTGAAGTTGACATGAAAAAACTCAGAAAAAAAATCTTTTTTTTTTTTTTTTTTAACTAATACGACACACTTCAAGGCTGTATTTTTCCTCTGACTCAGTCTGCCAAGCCCCATAATGCAATCGCACGGCCAGCGAGCCAAGCGCCAGACCCTAAAGAGCCTTAGACAGGATCCTAACCTACATTGTATTATGTTCTCATGGGACGAGGATGTTAAAAAAAAAAATGGGGGGGCTGAGGGTGAAATTGGGGATTGTTGGATTATCAGATTTCCTCCTCAGATACCACAATATCCACAGAGAGACCAGCCCAGTCCATCAGACTTTGGCTGCAGCTTATTTATTTCATGATATTTGTTTGATTTGTTGAAGAGAATCAGACAGAAAGCTTCACAGCAGAAGCGCACAGGCAGCTCACAGGTAATTACAGCCAAATCAATAATGCAAATTTATCTAAAATGATATAAAATTCCTTAATGCGTGTTCGGGAGCTGGATAGCCAAAGTTAGGTGGGCCTTAGTTCTCAACAAAAAACACATATGAAGAGTTTGTGTCCAAAATGCAATGAGCGCCAAAATTACAAAAATTGCGATAATACTATGGAGCGATAGCCCTGTGCTTCTTACATATGGAGCCAAAATCTGTTTTTAGAAATTCATACTGTAAGTTGTATTTTTTCCTGGTCAAAATTTGCGTTTTTCAATGAAATGCAATCGGCGCCAACATAGAAAAAGCTGATTTACTCAAAATGAGTAAAATGGAGGTATTTTGTTTTGGAAACAATCTCTTCAACTCCTCCTTTCCTCTGCACGTTTCCTCTCCTTTCCTCCTCATCCTTCATGCGAGGAGACGAATCGGGAGCGGAGGAACTGAGGATATATTTTTTGATGATGTCTATGCACCTGTAGTCCCACCCTGATGGTGCTTAGTGGAGACGCTGTCTCACCTGCGGTGATGAGGATATAGGGGTCTCTGAGCAGGGTCAGTAACGGCGTCCCCTGCACACTCTGCGAACACAAACCCACAGTCACGTTAAGATGAGATCGCTCGTCCTACTTGAGACAATCTGCTCGGCTCAGTGAGCATTCATTCATCCAGCAATGCCATCTACTCTATAACAATTCACCCATCCATCCCTTATCCAAACCCACTTATCCCTGGTCAAATATTCAGCCACGAGACTATTCCCGAACATAACGCAGGGATACACACTCTTTTCCAGAATGAGCCGGTGTGGGTGCAGGCTTTCATTCTAACCAGGTGGTTTCACACCTGATTCTACAAATCAAGGGTCAATGGCAAAACCTTTACGGGTTGATTAGTAGACTTTGGTGTGTGATTGGTTGGGTAGAATGAAATCCTGCACCCACACCAGCTCATTCTGGAAGAGTCAGTATCTCTGCTCTAACGGGAGAGAGGAAGGAACACGTGCTGGACAGGTCACCAAACCATCGTAGGGCTCATATACCACTCACATAATCCCTAACCCTATAGGCAATACAAATGCAATACAGACCCTGAGGGAAACTCATTGGAACAGTGAGGAGAACATGTGACCTTCAGATAGGCTCCAGGCCAGATTCGAGCACACAAACCATCTTGGAAATAAGTGCTGTCCATAGCACAACTGTGCACCATCTACTTATCCATTCATAAACCTGCCTACTTAGGTTCACTTATCTGCATAAATTCTGACTAGAGTCCAAACTGTGTTTAAATTATATATATAAATTATATAGTAAAGCAGGTTTTTTGGACAGCAGTCATGAGTAGTGACTGCTGTTTCATCAGCATAACATCATTCAGTAAGGAAATCTACAGTCAAACCAGGCAGACACCGTAAAGTGTTCCTTAAATAAGCAAGATATAAAAAGCCTCTCACCTCTGGAGATATCTTTGACGGCTGAAGAATGCACAGCTGTAAGGCTGAGTAGAGAAAAATGCGTGGGATAAAAAAAAAAACATTTAGAAAAACTTGAAAGTGCTTCTATATCTGAAAGCACAGAGCACCTGCACCACACACAGGGCAGATTCATGTAGGAAAAGGCATTTGGTCTTCATTACAGATTATTCACTAGCCCAGTTACATTAGCCAAATTATTATCATTGCACAAATGGAGAAATGGTCATACTGATTAATGAGGCTTGCACACACAGACATGCAACCGTTTTAGCTTTCATTATTAAGTAGAAACAATCTGCCGGAAAGTGCATTTGTCATATCAAGGAGACAGGGTTATGTGGGCCAAGACTGATGAATGATTTTTATCAGATATGATCACAGCATTATGTACAGATTGCCGGCTGCAAGTGCTTTGATTGATACAAGTGCAGGAGCCATTGTGACTTTTTCTTTGCGGGCGAGAATAGGCAGCCGTTCAATTGCCGTACTCACATATATAACTACGCCATTGGATGAGGACAAGTGATTGACATTACAGGATTGGCATACCATTCATCCATTATGCAACCTCCTCATTAAAAATAGATCAAATGAGGTCAGGGTCTCGGGGAGCCAATCCCATCATGCAGTGGGAGAGATGCAGGAACACACCCTGGACAGCTCGCCAATCCATCGCAGGGATCGCATATCATTCACTCACACACTCATAACCTCATGCAATTCAGGGTTTCCAATGAGCCAGGTATGCTGGTCTTTGGGCTACGTGAGGAAACTGGAGTAGGAGAGACTGGGGTCTGATGAGCCGTTGGTCGCCATGAGCCATGTTACATATTTGCCTGTTTTAGGCAGCTCTAACATCTATTGATTACTAATATGCGATGTGGCTCATTGGTTTCTATGGACCCCTGCCTCCCGTAACCTTAAGAAACCCCTGTGAACATGGAGAGAACAAGCAAACCCCACACAGAAAGGCTCAGGCTGAATTCAAGCCCTCCTACTTCCTGCTGTGAGGCAGCAGTGTTAACCACTCCATCACCATCCTGCTTTATGTTTAATATTGAGGAGCAGAGTATAAATCATACCCACTTACCTCCGTCAAATATTGCCAGAAACGCCAGAATGAGGAATGGGGCACTTTTCCCCACAAACGCGTACATGACGCTTCCAAATGGTGCCCCAACTGTAAAATACAGAGATCAGATAATGATTTGGGCGAGTCTGGGCAAAGGTTAAGCTCTTATTTGTAGACAGCAGACTTTTGGGAAAGTATTGGGCTCAATCCAGCTGCTTAATTACTTTACATCCTTCCTTCATTTCCTCCCTTCCTTTCCTTGGTCTAAGCACCAACCATCAGGGAAGAAATAAAAAGTGGTAAAAGTAAGCAAAGAAGTAAGGAAAATCTAAAGTAAGGAAAATCTTAAAACGTTCGTTTTTACGTCAGTCACAGCCGTGGCAGGTGCGTCACTGGTGAGAGGGGGTGGGCGGGCAATTAAACACCTAGCATTTCCCAAAAAACTGCAATGGACATTTCAAAATACTTTCAGAATTCTTAAATACTGGTATCCAGCTCAGTTAATAGATAGAGGTCCCCTTAAAGATAAGGGATTTCGGTTAATTTCCGGGTCAGGCGTGATATACAGGAAGGACGTGAAATGCAAACGATTGGAGTGAGCTCAACGTTTCCATCAAGAGGACGGGGAGAGGACATACCCAGAAGGCCCATCGCCAGGCCACCCAGAGCGATGCCCATGGCGACTCCTCGTTCCTCATCATCAGTGTACACGCTCGCCAGCATTCCCAGACCTGCAAGCACAGCAAAGCTGTGACAGAAACGCTCCAAGAACCCCAGCGTAACCTGTCGTTTGAACAGCCGCATTGAACCACTCAACAGGGTGGCTCAGAGGGTAGGTTGGTGGACAAGCACTTGCGCTGTCGCTGGTTTGAGCCCATGGTGGGGTTGGGATTCTGACCTGCATCTGGAGAGATGAGGTTGAGAAGACCTCCTCCAGCTGAGCCTTAAACGAGGCTGTTCACTCCTAACCTGCACCAGGAGTTTCATCATTGTTTCTCTCTGTCGTTCGACCGACCTGCAGCTGATTCCCCCTGACATCTCTCCCCAGGCCAGTCTTCTCAATCAATCAATCGACCAATCAATCAATCAGTCAAAGTTTATTTATTAGCACATTTAAAACAACCTCAGTTGACCAAAGTGCTGTACAGTAATTAAGATATAAAATAATCACTATACACATATAAAATAAATAAATAAAAACAATAAAAGGAACAATAAGATTATGGTAAAAGAATAAAATGAAGTATAAAGTAAAAGAATAAAACAAAGAAAGTAAAAAGCCTAGGTTACTTGTCTAGCTGGGACTGAAAACCAATGATGAGCTTTCAGCAGTGTATGAAAGTGCTCAGGTGACTGTGCAGCTCTAACCTGATAGGGTAGGCTGTCCCACAGCTTAGGGGCCACCAATGAAAAGGCTCCATCTCCTCGAGTATGGAGCCTAGACCTATAGGTAATGTCAGGAGCAGCTGGTTTGACGATAATAATAACAAAACTTTAAACTGGATCCTAAAATTAAGAGGAAGCCAGAGCAGAGATGTAAGGACAGGAGTAGTATGATCACACCATTACTTTCCCGACAACAGGCGGGCAGCTGCATTTTCAACTACTTGTAAACTGCGCAGAGATGACTGATCAAGAGCAACAAGCAAAGAATTATGGTAGCCTAAGCGTATGGTAACAAAGGCATGTATAACTCTCTTCTGAATTATGATTTATTCTTAAGGCAAGCGTGTGGTCAAAGACAAATAAAAAAAAAAAAAACAGGAAAACTGCTGAACTTTAGTTTAAATTTTGGGGAGATTGAAATCCATTGATCCAGGGAAGAGCAGCCTTCAAGAACCCACCCCCCACAGAAGACTTATTTTAAATAAAATAATTTTTAAATATTGTTAATTGCTTGTACCATTTCTAATGAATTCTGATGGAGTAATACACTCAAAAAATATATAAACGCAACACTTTTGTTTTTGCTCCCATTTGTCATGAGATGGACTCAAAGATCTAAAATTCATTCCAGATACACAATATTACCATTTCTCTCAAACATTGTTCACAAATCTGTCTAAATGTGTGATAGTGAGCACTTTTGCTTTGCTGAGACAATCCATCCCACCTCACAGGTGTGCCACATCAAGATGCTCATCAGACACCATGATTAGTGCACAGGTGTACTTTATACTGCCCACAATAAAAGGCCACTCTGAAATGTGCAGTTTTGTCTCACAGCAAAATGCCACAGATGGAGCAAGCATTGAGGGAGCGTGCAATTGGCATGCTGACAGCAGGAATGTCAACCAGATCTGTTGCTCGGGCATTGAATGTTCATTTCTCCACCATAAGCCGTCTCCAAACGCGTTTCAGAGAATATGGCAGTACGTCCAACCGGCCTCACAACCGCAAACCACGTGCAACCACACCAGCCCAGGACCTCCACATCCAGCAGGTTCACCTCCAAGATCGTCTGAGACCAGCTACTCAGACAGCTGCTGAAACAATTGGTTTGCATAGCCAAAGAAATTCTGCACAAACTGTCAGAAACCGTCTCAGGGAAGCTCAACTGCATGCTCGTTGTCCTCATCGGGGTCTTAACTTGACTCCAGATCGTCGCCGTAACAGACTTGAGTGGGTAAATGCTCACATTCGATGGCGTCTGGCACGTTGGAGAGGTGTTCTCTTCACGGATGAATCTCGGTTTACATTGTTCAGGGCAGATGGCAGACAGCGTGTGTAGCGTCGTGTGGGTAAGCGCTTTGCTGATGTCAATGTTGTGGATCGAGTGGCCCATGGTAGTGGTGGGGTTATGGTATGGGCAGGCATCTGTTATGGACGAAGAACACTGGTGCATTTTATTGATGGCATTTTGAATGCACAGAGATACCGTGATGAAATCCTGAGGCCCATTGTTGTGCCATACATCCATGAACATCACCTCATGTTTCAGCAAGATAATGCACAGCCCCATGTTGCAAGGATCTGTACACAATTCTTGGAAGCTGAAAATGTCCCAGTTCTTGCATGGCCAGCATACTCACCGGACATGTCACCCATTGAGAATGTTTGGGATGTGCTTGACCAGCGTATACGACAGCGCGTACCAGTTACCACTAATATCCAGCAACTTCACACAGCCATTGAAGAAAAGTGGACCAACATTCCACAGGCCACAACTGACAATCTGATAAACCCTATGCGAAGAAGATGTGTTGCGCTGCATGAGGCAAATGGTGGTCACACCAGATACTGACTGGTTCTGAGTCCCCAGACCCCCAATAAAGAAAAAATTGCACATTTCAGGGTGGCCTTTTATTGTGGACAGTCTAAGGTACACCTGTGCACTAATCATGGTGTCTGATGAGCATCTTGATGTGGCACACCAGTGAGGTGGGATGGATTGTCTCAGCAAAGCAAAAGTGCTCACTATCACACATTTGGACAGATTTGTGAACACTGTTTGAGAGAAATGGTAATATTGTGTATCTGGAATGAATTTTAGATCTTTGAGTCCATCTCATGACAAATGGGAGCAAAAACAAAAGTGTTGCATTTATATTTTTGTTGAGTGTACTTCAGACCACAAGTCTGAATAACATAACAAAGTCTGAATATTAACAATGAGATCCTCTCCATCACTACATGAATTCATTTATTTTGTTATTGTGCTGTTCTATTTTTTTGGGGGGTGGGGGTTGGTATTTGACCTTTTCTTTTAATACAGACGATTGTTACCTTTCCCAGTCCCCTCATTAACTTGGTTCCTGACTGAATCCAGTCCTCCAATCCCATAATTCCTCAGTAAAAGTGAGATATACAGCACTGCCAAGTGTTAATCGCTGGTTTACAATTGATTCCTGTTTTGTTTTCACTTCTATTCATAGGCACCAGTGGTTTAGCCAGAGGGAAATGTGGTTTAGGATGCAAAGGTTTTTATGACACAGCCTCGCACGAGTCATCTGCTGAGTGGGTGTGAATCAGTGGCGTGCAGTCAGATGTCAGGAAGGCCTTCAGTAACATCACCCTTTCTTGCATAATCACTCTTAAGCCATTTGCAATCAAGTTTGCCTGATTAACAATCAAACAATTTATTAACTGAACAACCAAGACCAGTGCATGACAAGTAATGATTAATAAATGCTAATGACAAAGCGATTGTCTCTTGGCTATGTTGACATAATTGATGTGACTCGGCAAGGATGACAATCTGCAAAAAATCCAGAACTTTCACCAACTTCTGTCTCTCTTGGATTTTTTCACTTATTTGGATTAGTACACTGCCGCTCTGCTCTGTATCATGCCTTAGAGTGCCCTTTAGCCATGACTGTATTCAGAGCATTGAACAATGAGCCTTGCAAACTAATTTACACAAATCTGAGCCATTTCATGAGGTAACGTTAGATGACTTCAGAATTTATTAAGGCACGAGGATATTTTACTTCTTTATTTATGCGCAGAGGAAAACTTTGTGATGCAATGAGCAACAATGCCATAAAAAAATTTATTTTGCAGTCATCCTACTGATTCTCCTTAGCCACTGTTGCTAAACAGGCAAAGTAAACTTAGGCAATTAAACTTTGGAAGGTGAGGTTACAGAAGGCCTTTGTTAGACTGCAACTGGTGTGACTCCAACATATGTCCTGCGATTGGTTTTCTAATACAAATTAAATTCACTCACTGAATCTTATACATTATACATTATATGTACAGTACTGTGCAAAAGTCTTAAGGTTGTACACTATTACCTCCGCAACTGTGTTTCACCTTTGGTTTGTGGGTAAATATGTTTGTTTGTTTGTTAAGCAGCATTGTTTAGCTTTGATTTTTATGAAGATTTTACCAGAGGTGTGTCTTGGCCCAACTTAGAAGAAATTTCATTTTAGGAGTGATCCAGATCAAATTCTAGATCTAGCAATTTTCTATTTACTTGCGTGGTGGTACATAATAACGTTATTCCGATGAGTCCTAGTCATGTTGGGAACTGTTTGGTTCTGGTTGATGTTTGCGTTCTTTGAGTGCTCTTGTCTACAATACAAATTTTGTCTTAGATTTGTATTTTTCAGATTTTCTAAATTATGGCACCTTTCATTCATTTCCTGACAAAATTAAGAATCTGCAGTGAAGTATTTGTCTTTAATTAAAGAACATAACGGGAGTTATGGCCTCCACAGGTATTCAGCATAGTTCTGGCTTTCAGAGATTCCCAATAGCAACAAAAGCAAAAGGGACGGCCAGTTTTCAGAGAGAAATCTGGAAGATTCTCCAGTGTGGTTGGAATAACCAACCAGCCTATTTTCTCATAAAATCTAAATGAAGTGATGCATTTTATCAAAAAGGGTGGTTGCACCAAATACTGATTAGATTTAGGACGTGGCTTTTTATGGAAAAAAAGAAAAACAGATAATTTTCTGATATTCATAAATATGTAATATTATTATTTTGAAAAGCGCATTTGCTTTGCGTGACATGTATAAATGTTATGTAACATGTAACATCCAAAATTAGGCTACTTTCCCAATAAATAGGAAATTCCTAAGGCAGAACGGGTATATGGTATAAGGTCATAAACTCTAAAATGGACTGTGTGACTTTAATGGATAAGTGTGCTACCTGCCACTGAAGAAAAGGAAGATCCGATCCCTTGCAGAGCTCGGGCGAGAAACAGGAGCGTATAGGTTCCCGAAAAGGCAAACACTGGCAGACAGGAAACAAACAGTTAAAACAGAGACATCCGTTTAACAGGGTCAGTTAGTCGTGACCTGGAATACAATCAGGATTCACAAGGTCATGGGTAATCACAGAGAGAAAATTATGATCACATATACACTACAGGCCGAAAGTTTGGAGGCAAGATCAAATTTGCACAAAAAAAGATCAGTTTCATTGGCGTACTTCGGAACAAAATAAACATTATTATAATGTAAAGAGCCACTTATCAGAATCCGTTTTTACTCACATTCTCAGGTATTTCTTTTTTTTTTTTTGCTTAGATTTTGCTTTCTTCAAAGTAACCTCCTCTTGCTCTAACATCAGCATGACATATATGAGGCTTTCGTTCCACAAGTTTTTAAGGTATGTGCCAGGAATTGTATTCCAAGCTTTAAGTACATCAGCGAGAGACTGCTGATTCGTGGGATGCACTTTTCTGATAGATCAATCCAGTTCTTCCCACACAGGCTCAATTGGAGAGAGGTCTGGAGACTGTCTAATCATGCAATAAATACATCCCAAAATCCATAGATTTCATAATGGTTTTTAAGAAAGGCATTTTGAACAGAAACTTGAAGCTGCTTCCAAATTTTTACCTGTATTGGCCTTGCTTCCAAACTTCTGGCCAGTAGTATAGGCCACGTTTGATAGAAACACTGGTAAATCACATCTATTTGCATGTTTATATTTTTCAATACATATAGTATGATTTGTTTCATGAAAAAAAAAAAAAATTCTGTTGTAATGATTCGGGGCTTACTTATTGTTGATAAAAACATGATGACAAACCCTGCAAACATAGGTATGTGGTATCCAATCCTGCAAAAAGAAACACAGAGATGGAGTGTTATAAAATAAAAGAGACAACAGGAACAAAGATAGTGACTGAAGCAAGATTTTAAAATAATAACATGACAAAGAAGAACATAGCTATAGATCTTGTTGAGTGGCTAAGCTGGAACATCAGGCATGCCTCAGCAAGGATGGTGGATCTACAGGAACAGGGTTCGAGGCAGGCTGGCACTGGTATGTTTACCTGTTGGTAAGAGGGCCCACAAAGGGGTTAACGAGCAGCTGCACTATGGCTTTCGATGCGAACAGCAGGCCGACCCTCACATTCTCCTGATCCAGGAAGGCGTAGTTCACCAGACAGCCGTTGGAGCTGCGCGGGGCCACGGTGGAGGCCAGCTCGGTGAGGTTGGCGGTGGACACCCTGAGCACATACGTGGCGTTGTCGTAGCGAGAGAGAATGGTGGAGAAGGCCGTCTCCTCAGCGGGCCTCTGGGTGACCGGCTGGCTCCGCTCGGAAGCCGGGGCAGAAGGTTCCGGACTCTTGAGTTCAGTGGCATAGAGGAAGGTTGGAATGATGGGCACTGGAGGAACATATCATAGACGGCATGTTTAGCGATACATTAAATTTGAGGTATTTAGCAGATGATAAAACTCTGAGAAACCTTCAACACAAAGTGAATCGGCAGGTACACTTACTGAAAACCCCATAGCAGTGGTCACCAACACTGTTCTGAGGAGCTACCATCCTGAGGACTCTCACTTCAACCAAAGCAAAACACACATCATTTCCCACTTATAGATCTTGATCTGCAACTCATTAGCCAAATCAGGTATGTTGAATCGGGGTTGGAGTAAAAACCTCCAGGATGGTAGCTCTTCAGGAACAGGGTTGGAGACCCCTGGCCCAGAGGAGAGGCAGCAGCAGGGCCAGTAGGGTGGCCTAGCGGTAGGTTGCTGGACTGTTAATGGAAGAGTTGGTGTTTCGAGCCCCCAGAGGGTCTCAGGATTCTGACTTGATCTGGAGAAATGAAGTTTGGAAGAGCTCTGTTTGTTGGGCCCTTAAACAAGGCCCTTACCTGCTCCAGGGGCTTTACCCCTGTTTCTCTCTCTATCTCTCCTCACTTGCAACTGTTCTATCTGATATTTCTTACTCTCTCAGGGCATCTTCGAAAAAGAGAAACGTTTTCATCGGGACTATTCTGGTTAAATAAAGGTTAAAAAAATTCTACAAGTGTGAGAAGATACCACACAAATAGGAAATCGACCATGTACTAGAGCAGTGTTGACCAGCACACTTCTTGGAGCTCAACCATCCTGTAGGTTTTCATTTAATGCCCAACCCTGGTTATCTGACTACATTACAACGCAGTGAGAAACCTGGCCGTTGATATCCTAGAGTAGGGTTGGTTACCACGGCAGTTGAATAACCTGGGAATGGGGAGCACTTGGAGAAGGTGGAGGCAAAAAAGCAGGGAAAACACATGGAGAGGCAGGAGTGAGGAGGGCGGGGTTGAGGCAGATGACCCTGAGTCTCCCCTGTGGCTGCTGGATAAAGTTCTCCCGCCAGCCCTACGAGATGTGGCATTTCTGCAGGAGCCGAGGCCCTGACACTGCCCTCTGCTTGTTCGATTTTCCTCCCTGTCCTCAGAAGGTCACGGCCAGGTATCTCTGCCTAAATGCCAACCCTGCAGCTGAATACCCAGGTGACTACATGGCACTGAAAAGAAACACTGAATGTCAGGAGAATAGGATGCACCCTTCAGCAGATTAGCTTAACATTTTCACAGACAATGTACGTCTTGAAATGGTTGAGTAGCTGTAAGTCTCCTTGATGAATTAAAATAAGGGGGAATCAGAGGTCGAAGGTCTCTCTCGTAACTCTCGTAATCTTCTCTCTCACCGTGATTGTCCAACCTATTCCTTAGTATGTGAATTAATCCTATGGCCTCTATTAGAGTGGCATTCTCTGTTGCCGCCAAGCAGATAAGTCCGTGTGTGAGTGTGTGTTTGTGTGTGTGTGTGTGTGAGTGTGTGTGTGTGTGTGTGTGTGTGTGTGTGTGTGTGTGTGTGTGTGTGTGTGTGTGTGTGTGTGTGTGAGTGTGTGTGTGTGTGTGTGTGTGTGTAGTGTCTGGCCTCACCCACAACAGTGAGCAGCATGTTATCCAGCAGCAGGGCCACACACACCACCACCAGCACCAGCTTCCTGGAGCCCCTGCTCTCGCGGAACCACTCCATGGGGTTAAATATCGCCATTTCCTCCACTCTTCCCGGGGTGGGTGTGGGGTATGAAGCTACAAACACTGAAAAGACGGAGAAAGGGCATTTTGCCATCAATAATTAAGCCACGGCCGATCCCGTCATCTGTCCTTCCATTTCCTGTTCGAGGTCACAGGTGGCGCGCAAAGGTCCCACTGTACCACCCTCCTTCTGTTTTATTTCATAGCTAATATATCAACATAATGCAACCTGTCCCCTGCACTTGAAAATTTATAATGGAGTCCTGACTGTATATCCGTTATAAACCCATTACTGTTGACCTTTGTTGGATAATAGAGGATGGGCTCCCCCAATATAGCCAGGTTCCCCCTGAGATTTCTTCCCATTTTTGGGAGTTTGAGGAGGATTTTCTTTTTTTTCTATTTTTTAACCTTGTTTGCTAAATTGGGGGTTACGGCCAGCAATGGGACCTGTAATGCTGAGAGAAGTGCTTTTCTGATCTTCTATGAAAAGCGCTTCTCAAAAAATAAAATTGAATGAAATATCTTGGATTACTTTGCCATCATGTCACAGTTTAATAGAAGAATGAGGAGCAGGTATATTTATTTATTTATCTGCGGGGATAGCCGAAAGCTGCTTCCTTTGAATCCGCTATCAAGCTACATTTTATCTATTGTCCCTGACATTGTGCATTATTAAGCAAATGACCCTGTGAAGTTGGAAAATCTACACTTACCCAAAAAACAAACATCTATACAGGGAAATGCTTCACACTTGATTCAATTGTAAGAGCCTTTTTAATCCAAATGCCCCTCTTTTTTAATTTTTCTCATTCAAGGCCAGTTGAAACTGATACTTTCTCACCAGTGAGGGGTGTATATTTGGCATAAATGGTTACTGAGGCACCCCTGTCTTACAACAGTTACTGTTCAGGCACTGCTGATGCAGACAGGTGAGTCTGGTTTGTACGAACTGAAAAATGAAATGTAGCAAGAATAACTGAACGAACATGGACAACTAATCCCTCAACATGTCTGAATAAATACAGAAACAGAGTTCAATTCCACGAAGTGCCCTCAAAAGATGTTTATAAAAAATGAATATCTGAAAATCTTCATTCTTAATCACAGAGTTTATCCATTTTCAATGTTCTGTGCCATTTCTGCCCAACTGTCCTGTCGATTGTTAATGTTTAAACTCGGTCCAGGGACAGCCCTGTCTGTGCTGGTTTTTGTTCCAACCAATATTGCAATCCTTAGATTTTAGCTGGTAATTTATCTCGATTAGGTGTATTTATGTTTAGAGAGGTTATTTATGGATATAGACAATTAGGAATAAAAATTCCACATCCACAAGGTGATATTTTAGAAATAATAGCACAAACTGAGGAAAAAAAATTAACCAAAGCAAACAATCAATAGGTTCTGAACTGGTGAAACCACAGACACAAGGACAGGAAAACTAACAGTTTAATAGGCGGGCGAGTGAAAGGATCAACCCGGTTTTGTATCATGTTCATGCTATTAAGTTATGGAAAATTATCTTTTAAAGAACTCTAAATGTTTCCTTTTTTCAGTGACCTAATTTGGAGCTAATCAGCTTTCTCAGTCTAATTTGATTTATTTATGGTTATGGTTACCTGAGATTGCTTGCAGTTTATAAAAAAGACACACAATATGTTTTATATTTTATTCTTCACAGCACACGCACATATTTCTGTCAAAATATGGTTTCAGACATACTATAACTGTTTTAAACATGAAAGGCACTAACTAAGAACAAATCAAAGGCTCAGTAAAATTTTATAATTCCAGTTGTAGCTGGATCAAAGCCAGCATACACAAGGGGGCCACAGGACTGAGTTTAGGAACCACAGCTCTGGGTCATCACCACTGCCCTAATTTTGGGACCCCTGACTCTATAGATTCACAGCTCAATGAAGATCTCCAGCCCCTGAATAGGGCGCAGTATGTTAAGGATTGGAGTGAAAAACCTTCAGCTAAAGCGACACATCCTCACTCTGCCTCGTCATATAGTGACCCTACCTGACCAAGCGTTGACATACGACGCAAAAGGAGGTTTTTAGCATCGTTATTTGATGCTTACAGTTATCGTTCGAGTTAGGGGTTGGGGGGGAGGGTTCATTTTAAACTGGTGTCAAATAAGGATTCCGAAAGCCTCCTTTTGCATCGTATATCGACACTTGGTCATGTAGTTTCACTATATGATGCAGCAGGATGAGACTGGGCTCTGTAGAGAAGTATCCAGGGAAAGGGATGGGCCACCTGGGTATAAAATAGCCCAAAAGATGGGAATGTCATGCCTGTAATATAATATGTCCCGCAAGTACTAGCTCTAAACCCAAAGATGCCACATCTTCGTGCCCACATAAAGGGCGAGCCAGCCCAGCTCAACTCCATGTTCCCTGCTCATGAGGACTGGAGGGTTGCAACTCCGCTCTAGCGTCAGTGGGACGGATGCTGATATCATGCAGTACTTATCAATCCCAAAACGCTAAGAGCAAATTAAGTCACGGAGGACCAGAGGACTGGACAAACAGGCGCATTACGGTCTGAAAGAGACATTAGTCTCACGAGATGAACGGAATGATTGTGTTCTCCTCTTTTCTCCTTTTATCAACAGCAGAATTAGATTTTCTATCATTTTCTCTGAGAAAAGCATTGCGTCCAGCTTCCACTGTCTGCAACGGTCGCTACAGACCTGTATTCCTCTTCAGATAGGTGTGGTGAACTGAAGTGTACCTGCCTGATATCAGTCCATAAACCACACGGTTCCCCAACTGAAATACACTCCAGAAACAACAGCCACAGAAAAAAAGTACACAAAATACTAAGTCATGTCGTAAAGCTAAGCGCGAGAAGCTTTTTTCAGTGGTATAAGCTTAATCAAACCCAGTCACAACTGCATGACGACTTATTAGAACTGAAGTCAAGGCTCAGGGACAGATGACGTGTCGCAATGACGAGGAAAAACTTCGCGGAATCAGGAGTCAATTTGACGTGATCAACGAAATAGGAACGAAGCCAAGAAAGTTTGAGCCGCAACCCCAGTACGATGCCAGAATGCAGGTTATCATAGTGCGCGGCTAAAATAGCGGAACGAACAAGGCATATTAGTCCCTAGCGCAATTCAGGCCAACAGGAAAGAGCAGGGGTCCCCCTCAAAGGGATGTGATTCGGAAGCAGATGGAGGAGGGAAATCTTACCTGTGGAGACATTGCGTGAATCCACAGCAGGTGCAAGTCAATCACTGGGTGCTTCTCCTGAGGCTGTATTTAAGAGCTCTGGTAGCTAAGGGAGGTGGATAGCCGTTTTCCTCAAAATATAGTCATTTCAGATCCCACCCCTCAAATTAGATCCCCCTCACTTCCACCATTCACTGCACTGAGTCCCTAAAGTGCGTCACGGGGGGATATAATTGTCTGCGTCTGTTATGCTTTATTGAGGTGGGGTTGGGGTGGGGGGGTGGGGGGGGACTGTAGGCTGGTATTTTTCACAATAAGGTGGTTATCTGTTATCTCTGAGACGTTAACCCTTTCAGCCTCGGGGACAGCCTGCCTTTTGCAGAAACCGTGTTGCACGGTGTCCCTGCACACTGTCTGTGGGTTCTCCACGCACACACACACACTCACACACACACACGCACGTATTTCCTGGCACGAGGCAGGGCCTTGTCATTATTGACACATACACGCACACACTGCTCCAAATGAACTAATTTCCGACCTTGGCTGCTGATATCATTATTCGGGTGTTTGCTAATGCACAGGTCTTTATTGGTGTGTGTGTGTGTGTTTGTGTGGGTCTGTATTTGGATAGAGACACTTTTTTTTTGCTTTTTGACTCGGTTCTCCTGCTCCATCAATTTCAATTCAAAAAACAATAAATTTGAGGTAATCAGTGAGACAGTCAGATTTAATTTGTAGACGTTTTTTATTGTTCCAATCCAAATACTTATGGTCCTTACCAGAGAGAGTGAGAGAGAGAGAGACTATGGATGGACAGAGAGAAATATGTTCTATATGAAGATAAAAATCTTGAAGAGATTCTGCCTGGCTTGTTAGTCACCACACCTCCCTGAGTATTATCTGGGGCGCACAGAGCAGGTGTGGGGGCCTGCTCTATCCCCTTAGCCTCAGGGCTGTCTTTTAAAAAAGCCTGTTTTTAAGAAACCCTTTTACAATCAAATAACCGCGAGCAGCAGAAGGGCACGTACCTCCCTCAACCGCCAGCGTCCGTTAGTGGCAGGTGCGCCATTCACCGCTGTGCTGTGCCCTGTGCGCATGTGCACGTGCGTGTAAGTTATGTGTGTGTGTGCTTTTGAGCAACGTAGGTGTGTGGATACCCTTATCTGTGTGTGTGAAGCCACAGATGTTGCAAGGATATGAGGAGTTCTGAGAGCATTTGGGTGGTCTTCACTGAATATAATGAAGGATTGTGGGTAATTGGTGGACTGTAGGGTTGTTGTGACAGTAGAGGTTAGGTCCAGGTTAGGGTTACAATTCAGGAAAGGCTGTACAAATTGAACTTAGTGTCAATACAATGTCTGCACAAGTACAGCTATACAAACGTGTGTCTGTCTGTCTGTCTGTCCATCTGTAGGAATATTCAGATTAAAGTTGATCACTGATCCCCGCTGCAATTTAACATGTTGGGCTACCATCTCACCAAACTGAAAAGGAAAATATGCAAGTCACAGCTGAAGCTACACAGATTGAGTAGGCCTACAGCACTGAATGTCACCCATTCAGGTCTGTATGGAGAAAACATCAATCCATTGGAATGGAAACGACATCTTGGGGGTCAATTAATTGTGGTTCGGGCTTCCAAAGTGTCTTTGTTTATTCAGAAACGGGAGACGCGGGGAGAACCTTTCTGAGACATCACAGGCGCAGGCTGTCTGTCTATACTGTCATGATTACGCACGCGGGAGAGGTAAACACTCCACGGGTGCACCTATCCGAACTGCCAGCGAGATAAGCCTCCCTCTTTGTAATAAGACCCTTGTTGTCTCTTGTACCCTGGCAGTCTGAGATTAAAGGCAGTAAATACAGAGGTTTTCCGGACACGCGTAATGCCAAACCTTTGCGGAGGAAATGAATGAATGAGTAATTATTTTTTAATACATATTTGGGACCGGGGGAGGGGGATCTAAAATAGCATCAATGTAGCCTACGTGTTAAAAGTCTTTAGTCAACTTGTCTTAATTTACAGTCATATTACAATTTTGTAGGCTTACGCAAGTAAGCTGCACCTCTACCGACAGTCCATCCGATCTTGTTACTCTCTCAGGAGGTAATCTCTTATACAGCCTCCACCATACATCTCAATTATATAAAAAAAAAATTAAATAAAAATTTAAAAAGCTTCAGCTTCATGGTTTATTTTTAATTTAGGCAATGTTCAAGATTTTAATCTAGTTAAGTTTTGGCTAATATTTCTTGGCTTCATTAATCACAGGCCATGAACTGCCTACGCACGACTGAACTACCTTCCATGAACTCACCCGCTGGCCCCTGACTATGATCCCAACAAGCACGTTTCGTTTTCTCGACTTCAAGCAGTGCTTAATAATGATACTGCCTCTTCAACCGATCAAACACTTCCGCCAGGAGATATAGATTATGAAGTAATCCCAGTCCAGGAAGCAACCGCATCCGACTTTACCGCTGCGAATCGTTCAAAGGACATAAGAGTATTTGTTCTGAATGAAAAGTAAAATAACTTTGATGTCATGGGCTGGAGGGACTGTTGAAAACTAATAGGGCGATGAAAGGCCCACAAGCTTTAGAGCAGGAGGTGGCGGCCCGATGAGCGAGATATAAATCTGATACTTCAACTGGAAACGCACCTGACCTGTGAACACTGGACACTGCAGATCTGAACAACGATATAAGCGAGAAGTATCGCAGTCGAGAAGTTCGTCCATCCAAGAAAACTTATTTTCCGCTTTTCTTTGAGTTGGCAACGAGGAATACAATATTTTACAGAAAGTGTTTTATTCGAGTTTTGTACTGCTTTTTGTTCTAGAAACTTTAGAACAACCAATTAAGTAGCAATAACTGAAGAATAAATCTTCTCGGATTTGGCGAGAAAGCAGTCTTATCTGAGCACCACTACTTTGTCCCGAGTCATGAACGCGCGTACCGCTGTGTTCGCGTGTCTACTGTTTGTGTGCGGCGCATGGAGCGCTGCAGCTGACCTCCCGAATCCCAACATCATACGATCCTCGGCGGAGATTGAAGGCCGAGAAACACAGGTAAGGGTGGCGAGCTGGAGTATTTCCTCAGCACCACTTGCGTGCAAATACCGTCTTCATTTTGCCATTTCACAATGATTTGCTGTAGCCTATAAAAAAACTGTGCATGCGGCCAGCTCCCAGTATTATGGTAACACTGAAATGGACACACACCAGAAAGTATCAGCATGGATGCGCTGAAACTGTTTTTGTTGAAGGCCTGTGCTCTCTATGAATTGTTATTTTAAAGTGACATTAGTTGGCAATTCAAAAAGAAGATTTTACTCCGTGTAGTGGGTAGACTTGATTATGCTGGAACATTGTCTTCTATTATAAGACCGAGGTGCGGTGCCGGAATGACAGCGACTGCGAGAGCAGGCAGTACTGCGAGCACAAAGCTACGTTGCACTCCGTGTGCGCCAACTGTCAACAGAGGCGACGCAGATGTCACAACGACAACATGTGCTGTCCAGGAATGCGATGCGTCAACGGTCAGTGCCCCCCCGATCAAAAACAACATTTCGGCTGATTTGACATCCTGTCCTTAGTTGCTTTCTTTCATATTTACTGTAAATATCAACAGATTTACTGCAATAACGAAATGAACATTCAGGCGATTTTAATGAGTTCTTCATCAAATTTGACTGTGAATGTCTTAGTTTGAGCCCCTCGGTTCAAGTCTAAATGCATACATTCTATTTACTGTGGTTCCGATGATTTTTAATGCAGATTTATGTACTCGACCAAAGAAGACCAACCCAGACAACAAGAACCGACAGCCACCATTAGACAATCGAAGAAAACAGAAAGGTGAGAATCACCTGATAAATAACTCAGTTTTTTTTTCCTTAATTGCTTTTGTCTTCTTATTTGTATCAAAATCTTTCTTTGTCACACTTACACCACTACATTTTTATAGTGTCACTTTATTGCTGTAAAATACCCTGCACCATCTGCCAGAATCATGCTATAGCTATAAATATTACTTTTGTTGTGGGTGTCATGTCCCAATGGTGTTTCCCGATAGACATGCCCCTCCAGATTCCAGACTCAACAGTGCTCCATATTTTGCATATTACTCTCATTATCGTTAATCCCCAGCACCTGAACCTTAAACTCCCTCTATAGCAGCCACCCGTCTCCCTCGGTCTTTGCTCGGCTTTAGGTTGTGTTAGCCCAGACCGAGGGCTTCTGTGCTTCTCCTTAACCAGAGATATTTCCTCAGCGGTTGTCCTGGCTTCATTCAGTTATTAAACTCATTTAGATTTTCAGTTCAGCCATTGGTCTGATCCCTTGTGCCACCTCTAACAGCGGGAAACTGGCTAGTATATTTTGGGCTGAATGGCCTGTTCTCTTTAGTTAGTTAGTCTGAGAAACACACAACTAGAAAGGTCAAATAATTGTTTTAAAAACATTAAGGAACCAAGAAAAAATGAAACGAAAGATCACAGGGGGACTGGAGTGTGAAAAGGACCTGACAAAGAAGCTACTGGAATTAAGACATGAGGGGCAGAGTTATAGAACAGCAGATGAAGTGTTTTTAGGATCAAAGTGTGGTGTCAGCTAAAATAATAGTTGCAGGATTGTGCCACAGAACACCAGGGTCTTCAGATCCCACAGCTGTGACCTAAAAACAGGGGATTTTCATGGGCTGTGGATAAGGAGCACGAACCTTGTATTTCAGTCTGAGTTCGAGTGCCTCTGCTAGAACAGAGAGTACAGGTAGAAGACCTCTGTTTAATTATCCACATCTTAAATGTAAATGTGACCTATCAGGAATGATAAATCACCGCGCACACCTTTGGCATTTTAAAAGCAGGAACTTTGTTCTCTGACTCCAGAATTTAAATGGATTGATTCTTTCTTCGGTAATGTTTATCTGAAGGTGTTTCTAGTTCCATATTTTTACACAAGCGAAGGATGCGTCCACATCATCCACCGCTGCCCAGGATTAAATTCCCATCATTTGACTTAATAATCATTCATTACTACAAGGATTAAAAACGTTTCAATGCTGTCTAATGCATTTTCCGTTGATTTCCGAAGGTATTACTTTTTCCACGTTTCTCATGTTTGTGGCAGCCATAACTTTTTTTTTAATTATCATTGAAAATCCATGAAATTTTGGCAGCAGGTACTTTACTTCATTAGAAATGCAATGACATGGGGAAATTTTGCTTATCTGTTACATACTTAAAATATTTTGAGTATTAGTCAGATTCTGCACAAAATAATTTCAGAATTTCAAAATACTGATAAATTGGGCACAGAATGGCTATTTCATTGCATTTGGATAAACAATGGCTTTTAAATGATGAAAGAAAAACTGAATTCTATAATAAAGTTAAAGAGGAATTGGTGCCAGAAGTTTTCTGCATTTTTAATGAGCTTGCTCGGTTACCATGGCAACCGCATGAACAGAAAAATGCCAACTTGTACATATACCTCTTCAGATTAATTCTGAGTTGTTTCACGCCCACAGAAAAGAAGATGGGTTAGAACTACGGGTCTGATTTATTACACCATTTTGCTTATGCAAAAAAAATTCTGCTTATACTGGAAGATTTACATATCATGGGATTGGATGAGGGAGTCAGTTTGCTCCAATCACAAGTGATGCCAGTGAAACTACATGTGCAATGATGACCTGTAGCGATATCGAAGCTGGTATTGTTTTCAGTTGATTTGTGTGTCTGTGTGTCATCAGGCCTAACCTCAGGGAATTTACTCTGAAACAACTATACAACTACCAGGAAAGCATTTTTACAAGTGTTAATATTTCTGTTTGCTTGTGGTCAATTCTTGTGAGATGCTTTGAAGATGCAGCCCGGAAACTTCACAGGTGAATAGTTGCAATAAAAAGGAAGGCTGGGTGTGAAGATGGGCATGTTCTGAGCTAGCCAGCCCTATTGAACATTATCTGGAAAGGGCCGGTGTGGGGGCAGGCTTTCAGTGGAACCAAGCACCTACACACCTTATTAAACTAATCAACCCCAGGGGTCTTTGCAATTAAGCTTGATTAGTAGTGCTGAATGAGTAAATGTTTGGTTGGAATGAAAGCCCGGAGCCACACCAGCCCTTCCTGGAGAACTTCGAATAGTCCTGCTCTAAGTAATGCCTGCTTCCCTATGGTGGCAGGTGCGATCCCAGTTGGTCTCTAGTTTTTCAACATTCACTGAAGGCTTTGGCAAATCTGGCCTTTTGTATAATGTTCTCCATCGCTCCGCAGGCCAGGAGAGGGACAAGTGCGTGCGTTCCCGGGACTGCGGGGAGGGGCTGTGCTGCACACGGTACCTGGAGGAGAAGAGGTGTCAGCGAATCCCAGCGGAGGGAGAGGGGTGTCTGATACCGGGCCGCTCCAAAGGTCCGCGGGCCGTCGGCCGGTGCGACTGCGCCCAGGGCCTGTCCTGCAGACCGCTCTCTGAGAACTACAACACCCATGGAGTATGCCTGCCCAGTGAGAGACCAGCATAAAAGAACTACAGCACCCATGGAGCATGTCTGCCCAGTGAGAGACCAGCGTTAAAAAAAAAACTGCTATACCCAAGACGAATGCCTGCTCAGAGAAAGAGCTGTGTGCGAGGAACATCACAAAAAAATATAAACCCACCTTGGCAAAATCAAGGAGCAGCCACTAATTATCAACAAACTGGGCCAAGTGAAAAATCTTATGCTTGTACATTATTGACATTGACCAGTCAAAATTGTCAATTTCTACAGTTGTTGGGTGGGCCGAGTTTGACTGTACTGCACTATGCAAATTTCTGTTCATTCCTTTTCAGTGTTTACTAAGAATTCTGTAGTGTTGCACTAAATGTATTGACCATTAAATGAATGGGATTTCAAATAAAAGTATTATTACATCAATTGTAGCAGTCCATTCATTTTGAAGCTGGCTTATAAGCTCTTTTATTTTGGCAATTACAGCTCGGAAGAAGTCGGGAAAGCAGAGAAAGCATGTGAAAATAGCCAATTGCAAATTTACTTTGATTTGTATTTCTTTTCAGACTGTATGAAAACAAGATATTTAATAGACCCAATTCCAATCCGACCCTTACGGACTCGCTGACTTAGAGGCGCGTTCACGGGAAGTCCGTGAGGGTGTGAGGGCTGTTCCATTGTCAGATCATCAAGTGAGTGAGTCCATGAATGAGCCCTTACTGCCCCCTTACCGAAAGTCGGCATGGATGCTGACTTTGGGTAAGGAAATTACCCACAGATCATAGCGCTGTGGAGTCACATGCGGGGTATGCCGTCGGAATACCGGCAATGTAAACAAAAACAAACAAACAAAAAAAAAACGGTAAATGAACCAAAAAGTGTTCCGATCGAGGTAATAGAAGGAGCGAGAAAGAAAAAGTTCATGAGTAAGTATTAACGTTGATTGTCACAACTGCGTGTAGTTTGGTAACGTGAAAGGGGATAAGCGCTGTTCCATTCCAATTTATTGGATCTGGTGCCCTCTCAGACTCTCAGACTCAGTCCCTTACAGCTGACGTCAATTCAGTCAGCGAGGGATCAGAGTTTGAGTATTCAGGGGGCAGATTGGAATTGGGCCATAGTTGGTCAGGTCAGCCTGATTTTATTTACAAATATACATCCATTCCTGCCATTCAGGTCTACAACACATTGTAAAAAATGTTGGGATTGGATTAATTTGGCATGTAATGACATGAAAAAATTTTGAATAAGGATGTGATTTGAAACTGGTGTGTTCAGCTGATGATTGCAATCATGATTTAGTTCAAAAGCAGCATTCAAGAAAGGCCTACTGCCTCAGGAGCAAAGCTGGGCCAAGTAACACCTATTTTCCCAAAAATGCATGACATAAAGGTTGTCAATGAAAGATTTAAAAACAATTTTCTGAAAAATAAAAAAGGAAGGGATCTGGATATTTCACCCTCTACAGTGCATAAAATAATGAAAAGATTCAAAGAATCTGGAGAAATTTCTGTGAACAATGGCGAAGGATGCAAGCCTAAGCTGAACAAACATGACCTAAGGTCACGCAGAAGGCGCTGCAGAAAGAGCTGTCATTTATCTACAAGAGATACAACCATAAGGGCTCAGGTTTAGGTGGCAAACTTTTCTTAAGTCCAGCAATACGTTCTTACATCCACAAATACCAGCTGAAACCTTAAAAAAAAGCCTTGTTTTAACGGTGCTCAAAGCATCATGGACTTCTCTGGCCTGCGAGGCATCTGAGATGGACCATCACGCAGAGGAAAGTGCTGCAGTCAGGCAAACCAACACTGCAGGACTGTTCTGGAAGAACTGGAAGCCGTGTGCTCCAGAATAAAGAAGAAAAGGCCATCCAGACTATTATTATCAATAAATCCAAAAGCCTAACAATTCTCGTGTTATGGGGTTATGCCATTGCTATTGGCAAGGGTAACTTGCACTTCTGTGAAGAGATTATTAATTTTGAAAAGTACACTAAGATTTCAGAGCCACATATTTTCGGCCTGCCGATAAAACCTTGTATCTCCGATTCGATAAGAATCAAAAACTTGTATAACATAAACGTTGCAAAATACATAATTTTATTTATTGGATACATTCTTGAAAGAAAAATAGTCATCCCACCCAAACACAGCCCAACTGCATTCTTACATGCAAAATTACACAATTTTTATGCTCCTGTAAAGTTTATCATTTTGAGGATACAAGGTTTTATCAGCAGGCCGACGACATGATGCCTTTAAGTTGACACCTTTTTCGTTGATGCCCATGCAAATTTGAAGAAGACAAGGCCAACACCAGATTCTGCATGCTTTGCAAAGGCAAGGCAGTGTAAAAACTAAAAACCCCAATTCCAAAATAGTTGGAATAAAGTGTAAATTGTGAATAAAATCAAAACGCAATGACTTTCAAATCACACCAGCCAGTATTTTGTTCACAATAGAACAGATAACATAGCATAGAAATTTTATGGACAATATGAGCCCATTTCAAATTTGATGGCTGGTACAGGTCTCAAAAAAGTTGGGACGGGGGCCTGTTTACCATGGTGTAGCATCCCCTCTTCTTTTTAACACTGAGTGGAGGCGTCTGGGCATTGAGGAGACAAGTTTCTTGAGTTTAGCCATTGGAATTTGATCCCGCTCTTGTTTAATACAGGCTTCCAGCTGCTGGAGAGTTTTGGGTCTCCTTTGACGGACTTCTCGTTTAATTATGCGACAAATGTTCTCAATCAGTGAAGATCAGGACTGCAGGCAGGCCAGTTCAGCACACGGACTCTTCTACTACAAAGCCATGCTGTTGTAATAGCTGTGGTTTTGCATTGTCCTGCTGAAATACACAAGGCCTTCCCTGGAATAGATGTCTGGAGGGGAGCATAAGTTGCTCTAAAACCTTTATATACCTTTCAGCACTCATTGCGCTTTTTAAAACATGCAAGTGTCCCATACCATGAGCACTAATGCATCCCCATACCATCAGAGAACATCAGAGATGTTGGCTTTTGAACTGAACCCTGATAACAGGAGGGGTGGTCTTTCTCCTCTTTAGCCCGGAGGACACGATGCCCATAATTTCCAAAAATAATGCCAAGTTTGGACTCGTCTGACCACAAGACACTTTGCTACAGTCCATTATAAATGAGCCTTGGGCCACAGAACACGGTGGCGCTTCTGGATCATGCTCAACAATGGCTTCCTTTTTGCACAATGAGAGTTTTAGGTGGCATCTGTGGATGGCACAGCGGACTGTGTTTACAGACAGTGGTTTCAAGAAGTATTCCTGGCCCTATTAAGTAATGTCAATGACAGAATCATGCCGGTGAGTGATGCAGTGGCGTCTGAGGGCCCGAAGATCACGGGCATCCAGTAAAGGTCCTCGGCCTTGTCCCTTACGCACAGAAATTTTTCCAGTTTCTCTGAATCTTTTGATGATGTTATGCACTGTCAATGATGAGACCTTCAAAGCCTTTGCAATTTGATGTTGAGGAACATTGTTTTTAAAGAATTCCACAATTTATTTACGCAAGCCTTCACAGGTTGGAGAGCCTCTGGCCATCTTTACTTCTGAGAGACTCAGCCTCTCTAAGACATCCTTTTTATAGCCAATCATGTTACCCACCTGATGCCAGTTAGCTTAATTACTTGATAAATGTTCTTTCAGATTCTCTTATACATTAATTGCTTTTTCAGCCCTTTTTTTGCCTGTGTCCCAACTTTTTTGAGACCTGTTGCAGCCAGAAAATCTGAAATAAGCTCATTTTGTGGATAAAAATGTAAAATGTCTCAGTTTCAACATTTGAAATGTTATCTATGTTAAATTGTAAATAACATATTGGCTCATGTGATCTAAAAGTCACTGTATATTGATTTTATTCACAATTTACACTTTATCCCAACTATTTCGGAATTGGGGTTGCCCTGTGCGGGTGCTGGGCTTGCCTGCCTGCAGTCCCTAAATGTTTATTTAGTGTTATGAAAATACATGGCAACATTACTAAGTGATAACCTCTTCACTGTCCAAACTGTTGATTTGTTTATTTTTTATATGTAACAAGAATCAAAACTGAAATGTGTTATTTTGAAAAACCAGTAAACTCCGCATAGTGAACGTCATATAGAGTTCTATTGTTTTCAGTGTAATACTGCGAAGATAGTTCATAAATCACAGCTTTTGGAGTTGATTTTATTTTAACATACCGCCCCAACCTTTTCTGATTTGGGGTTGCACATATCGCACCATTTCAAAGAAAATAGCTGTGAATTTTTAAAAAAATCATTCAATTAAACGAAAATGCTCAACATGCACCCAACATCACCACATAATGGAACCATAACAGATTGAAACATACAATACAAGTCTCTCAAATGACTGGGTAAGTTCATTTCCAGTTTTCCCTCAGGCGCATTTCTCACATCACTATCGACTTTTGCACAAGTTAGTGGATTTCTCAGAACAATTAGTGCAAACTGCAAAACCTAGTTGATAACCTGCAAAAGCATGCCACTCGCTCAAAATGCATAGTTTATTCCTCAAAAGCAAGTATTCATGTCGATGAAACTGTCAGTGTCATTAAAATGATAAGTCCTGACACAATTGTTTATGAATAAGACAGTCAAACGGCTTTGTCATGTTTTCATTATGGCAGTTTACTCTGTGTTCTCCAGTGTAAAAAAGTAAAGTCTTGGTGACACTGCCTGATAATGCTCAAGACAGCACTATACACTACCTGTACAGCCATTTGAAAACAACTGTGAAGTTACACATTACTGTATTTAGTGGGGTAATTGAGTGCAAGACACTGAATACGTATGTTTCACATTTTTACTGCATATGCTCTTTGCAATTCTAATTTATTCACAGAATTGTGCAAAAGGATCTCTGTTCTAACGTGAATAAAATACTGGCTGGTGTGATTTGAATGTCATTGTGTTTTGATTCTATTCACAATTTACACTTGATCCCAACTATTTTGGAATTGGGGTAGTACATCACAGCGCATATCATCCCTTGAAATGCAATTGCTTGACAGATTTTGACAACTAGTTCAACATTTTCGTATGTAATGACTCAAGCGATGAAATGAGGACTATTAGTTTTATAGGGAATGATTATTCAGCATTCATAAGTATAGTTCATTTTATTTTGACATTACACAAGCAAATCATGTTCTAAAACAGCAGAGAATTGTATGAAAGTAATCGATGCATGTCCAAAAGCATTTGCAATTTGCTCAAAGGAATGGAAAATTGCTTCTATGATGTGCACAAGTGACTAAATGTTGTGGAGGTTAAACTAATAGTTATGAGAATTTGCATTCTGATTAGAGAAATGCACCAAAGCAACAGAGAAAAACTGAGATGTGTTTTTTTTATTAATTCTCACATTATTATCAAGGCAAAAACATGGCTTTATGAACTCAATGATTAGTTATTCATCCTAATTAGGTCATTATGTGAATCACATGAGAAATGCTAGGGAAGGTCAGTTTTTGTGCCAAACTTGCATCATGCACAACAAATCAAGGTTTACTGACATTTATTTTTGTGGCACATTTGTTTGTGACTCGCAAGACACACAATAGTCTCTCAAACCATCTTTTTGATCCTCAAGTGACGGAACCATCAGCTGCCCGACATTCCTGAGCAAAGAGAAGAGCCAAACCCAAAATTCCAAAAATATTATGCTTTTCATAGTCTAAGCAACAAATCATTGGTCAGAAAATAATCAAGATTAAACAAATTCACCCCAGAAACCTTCTGTGCTACCAGTTGCTTATTAAATTCTGCTGCAGTGAACCGTTTGGAAAAAAGATGAAAACTGCCTCATAGTGAAGCTGAACTTCTTCACAATGAAAAGTGATTATGTGCTTTTGAGCGCCTGCGAATAACGCGGAGACTTGATTCCCAGCATTGAATAGCAGTTTGTTAAGAGGGATGATCTGATGTTATTATTCAACTCCTTCTTTAAAAAAAAGCTGTCTGTAATTTTACCCACAAGGTTTAAATATTTAAAGAAATCACAGGGAGAAGGTACTGTATCCCATAATGGGATACTTTGTCCATTTTTAATTTTTGCTGATTTCCTCACCAAAGATTGGTTAAACCATTAAAAACTACTTATTTTGCCAAGTTGGTCTCTTGCCATTCTTCTTCAGCCAAGGAGTGCGCACGTTCTTTCAGGAGAATTGTGAAATACGCATTGTGACATGATGTTTTTAAATATTTTAAGTTCTGGTCGGACCACATGAGATCTATTTTATTTAATCAGTGATGCTATTATTAACTCCTAGATAAGCTGTTGGTGAATTTGGGACCAGTCATCCAAGCCAAGACCGTATTTATTTTACCGCCCGTAGTCGTACTAACAAAAAATTTGACTGATTAGTGAGTGACGCTGGAGTCTCATCCCAACATTCCCGCCTAAGCTTCACTTATCCTGGGGTAAATCAAGTGGTGCCAGGCACAACAAACCTCGCCCCTCGCACATGCTTTGACCAACTTCCCCGAAATTTAAAAGGCATCTATCCTGGGTCAGTGGTGGAGTTAATATGGCCATTAGTTTTGCTGCTTCAGTGTTAACAATCAAACAAACACAGAAACAAAACAAACCAAAAACAATACCCCTTGCCCTTCGGGTGGGACAGGGTAATTAATTATAATTACAAGTGTGATTAAACAATGGTACAGTAGGTACCACTGCCACCTAACGGCAAGAATGTCATGGGTTTGAATCTGGCCTGGGGCTTTTCTGTGCGGAGTTTGCACGCTCTTCGCGTGTTCGCATTGGTTTTCTCCCGCAGTCCAAAGACATGCAGATCAAGCTAACTGGAGATGCTAATTTGCCCGCGGGATGACCGTGTGAATGGGGAGCCGTCCAGGGTAGATCACTTTTGCCCATAGTCAGCAGGGAGAGGCGCCAACTCAACCGCGACATTCGTGAGGAAGCAGCGGTATAGACAACGGACGGATGATTGCAAATCGTCTCATTCCAGCTCAAATTCGTGCGGGCGGCAAAAGTGACAACAAGCTTTTTCCAAAGCCAATGAGGTTATAGTGCCCTCTGGTGGACGCTGAGGAATCAGCAAGAATTTCACGAGCACTGCCTGCGTGAGATGGAGATCTGCAGCAGGCGTCCTGACACTGCACAAAGCCCTACACTGCAGTGACGCATCTGAAAGATCCCATGAGAGGAGCCAAAACATTACGACCACTATGCCAATGTGCTTCTGGTTCACAGCCTACCGCAAAAAGTGATTTGACCAGCAAAGGCGTCGTCCCTACATGACCACTGAAGGTGCACAATGGTATCTGGTACCAAGACAAAAAAAAAAATAAATAAATAAATAAAGAAGTCGAGTCCTTCAGTAGAAAAGTACAGCCGTGAATCTGCTTTGTTTTTCCAGCCAATTGCGCAGAACCTCAATCGTATTGAGACCAGGGGAATTCGGATGCCAAGGAAACGCTTTGAACATCAGTCATCGGGGAGGTCCACGCTGCAATGGTGTTGAGTAAATCCTCTTGGGGCCAGTGGCACAGAGTAGCCTTAATGATGCCAGTGGGACTAGTTACAGCCCTTATCACCAGGGACATGCCCACCATTTTGGTGGTTTATACGAAGCACACGATGCTGGCTTTTTTTTGAGGAAGGTGAACTGGAGGTGCATTATTCATACAGCCTGGTGTGAGTGCAAGGCCTCGGAGGCACGATATGTGGGTGGAGGAGGGTCAACGAATACGAGAACTCATGATTACGGCTGTTTGCTTCAGGGTTAAAACGCTTCAGTGCAAGTTGAAACCTAACCCAGGACAGCATTTTATGCGGGCTGTTGATTCATCTAGTGCCCAGTCTTTCTCTACTTTTCCAAGATCCTTTCCCTCCTGAACACTGAGCCCGTGGACCACCCAACCCCTGCCCATCACCACATGGGCACTAGCTGCTGGTGTCCTGATCCGATTATACCCCATCCTGGCCTCACCACTTCCTGGATTTTTTAAACCGGCATTTTTATTGGACTTTGATCAAAATTTAATTAGCTTGCCTGCAGAGGATAGGCTCCCCCTCTATAGTCAGACTTGGGTCCCTCCAGACCTCTCCTCCCTCTGAGCAATTCTTTCCCACCCGTTTTTTTTTTTTTTTACCTCACTTGCCGTTTTGGGGATTGGTCCATTTTTCAATCTGTAAAGCGTCTTTGAGTCCTTCCGTAAAAAACACGATACGAATAAAATTAAGGCACACCATCCGGCTGAATGAAGCCACTGCCATTTGTGCCATGAAGGGGTGCACCTGATGCATGTTTTGGTCGGAGACGCGTGTGAAATTGACAACATAAGTGTACAATTCCAAGGTTTCCCAACAAAACGTCGCCCAGAGCATCACGCTTCATCCACCTGCTTGTCTTATTCTCGAAGTGCATCCTGAGGCCATTTCTTCCGCAGGTTCAGCCCATATGTAACTGACGGCCCGTTTAGTACAGAGGACTCACACAGAGGAAACAGGACTCACACAAGTCAACCATCTTCCATTGGTCAGATGCTCAGTTTCTACCCTTATATGCCCACTGCTGGGGCTTTTGAGGATGGACAAGGATTATCAGGGGCACAAACCAGCACACAGCCCCATACACAGATGAAGCCATGCCCTGTGTGGTGTGGACAAGCCTCTCCCAAATCCATGATTCAATTTTCAGCAATTGGCACTACAGCAGCCCTTCCATCGCACGAAACCAGATGAGTTTATTTTGGCCCCACCCAATGAGCCTTTGGTGACCAAAAACCTCTCGCAGGTCAGTGGATTGGCCCCAAGCCAGGAAGTACTCACCATTTTTGACCAGGAGCACCCAACAAGCCCTGCAGTTTTGGGAGATGCTTAGGCCCAGTCCTCTGGTGATAATAATGTGGCCCCCAAGGCAGTTGCTCTGGCCTTAATGGCTGCACATTCCTCCCATACTCAGACTACAAGCACAGACTGTTTACCCGCCATCGATTTCCCTGACCGATCACGAAAATTAATGTAATCCGATTCATTTGTGAGCACTCATGTTTTAGCTCACTGCATATAGCAAGATAGTCAAAATTACTACAAATCAAGGATACATTTTTTGTCTTACTAAGAAAAATAAGTGTTTTAAGTCTTAAAATAAGTAAAATTTCCCTTTCTTGAAAATCACTTTTTGCAGTGTGCCATCAGCCATAATGCTGCACCGCAAATAAACAAAAAAAAAAAAATCACCAATTGAAGTTTTATATCTTTCCAAATAATAAAATGGAACTACAAAGGAGGACAAATGGCTTCAAGCTATCAGAAGAGAGGACGAGTTTGCAGATTATGGCAAATATTACGTTAGCAAGACAAGTTAAATTTGTGTGCATTTTTACAGTATAGCGGGGGGGGGGGGGGGGGGGGGGGTAAAGATTCTTGTCCCCCTCGGCTCCAACTACGTAGATGTGACGTTTGTGGGCGTTCCCGTTGTCGCTGACTGTATCTATTGGAGTGAGGGATTTCCATGCCAAGCTCAGATGGCAGCAGCAGAGGACAGCCAATCAGAGCTTGCGCATCTCACCTCAGGAAGACACCACACTTCGTGGCACCTTGAGCATTTTCAAGGTCTAGTTCCAGGGCAGGCAACACCTGTTAAACAATATCAAGCCATCTTCCCATGACATGGCACTTAGCCGCATCAATTCAACTGGTTGTTCTCGGAAAACCTGCTACCCTTTGGCTTCAATAGACAACCTGACCCAATCATTCAAATCAGATGAAATACTGCCTGAACTGGGAGTTCAATTAACAAAGATCAGCAATGGACAAATGTGCATTTTCATTTCAGCCAAATGAAAGTGCTGGAATCAAGAATACTCACCCCATTTTTCCACCTTACATGCCTTTGAACATGCGTATCAACAGTGCACATTCAATGCTCCAACTATTATGTAAAACATTCACATTAAGGTTAATATTGCACGTATGTGCGTACCATTGCAGCTGGTGAACTGAAAATTAGAAGTACAGGACATCCATGAAAATGATGATTGGTCTTGGCCAGTTTTTACCCCTCGGGGTATTGTTGTCCCCTGCAGCGTCCGTCTGTCCATCTACATTACTGCTCTAGCGCCTTCAGGTTTGCTTCTAGGATTCTCATTGTTGGGTGGGTGGCGCATCTACACATGCTTCATGAAACTATCGAATTCCGCCCATTTTCCACCCTTAGTTTGGCAACCAGGGGGCTTATTGTGAAAAATGAAAAATTGCCATTACTTCCTTATTATTCCAGCAAGGATGCTAAAATTTTTACTGAAGGTACATGCGATCACTCTTCATCACATCAGAAGTGTTTTTGATTTGACCAATTTTTTTACCGTCTCTTAGGTCGAATAGCATAAATGCTACCAATCTTTAAATTCAACTATGTTTTCGCTCTAGCGCCTTCAGATTTGCTTTTAGGTTCCCCATGTTTGGGTGGGTGGGGGCCGGGAGTAAATCTACGCATGCTTCACGAGCCTATCGAATTCCAGCAGTTTAACTCAGTTTGGCCACTAGGGGGCTTAGTGAAAAACTGGCATAACTTCCTTATTCTTTCAGCTAGGACGCTCAAATTTTCACTGAAGGTACATGGGATCACCCACCCTTCATCACACATCAAATGCGTTTTTTTACCTATTTTAATGTACCGTTTTCCAGGTCGAATAGCGCAAATGCTGCCGATCTTTACATTCAACGACGTTACTGCTCTAGCGCCTTCTGGTTTGCTTCTAGATTTCTCATTTTTCGGTGGGTGGTACATCTATGGATCCATCACTTGCTTATCAAATTCCAGGCAATTTCAACTTAGCCCACCAGGGGGCATATTGTGAAAAATGGCCACAGCAAGCTCATTAATATCCTCGCTTGGCTTCATTACATAAATTATTTCTGCAATCAGAATCCAACACCCAATTCAACTTACTTACGCAGCCGAGGGGTCTTAAGTACAATTAGCACGGTATTTTTATTCATTTATGTAAACTGAAATTACTTGAAATCAGAAAACATCTAGGACCATCAGGTGTACCCAGCTCTCCATCGGTGGCGAGAAAAGAACAACCGAATGATGATCGGTTTTATCTTGATCATAAAGTCCAAGTGGATGAGCCATCAGCAGTTAACAGCTTCCTTCTTAATTCAACATTGCAATAACTATAGATGATGTTCTATTCACTTTACAAGAAGGATAGACCACTGTTAAAGGGGGGTGTAATTCAAATTTGCTACACTTACCTCACCTGTGCGTTTCTTTTGGAGTTATGCTCTGTATTTACAGCAAATTGAAGAATAGTCTGATTTCTGCTTTTCCAGTGAGGCATGAGAGGAAATAAAAAGTGTTCCCAAAAAACGAGAAATGCTACTGCATCAAGAAAATGGAAGGACTTGTGACACAGCAGAGAGAAAGAGAGCCTTTGGCATGTTATGAGCAGATCTCAGCCGCCAAGAGGTGGTGTGTCACTGTTCAACAGTCGGCTGTCTATCCAAGAATGGAACACGGACACAGTCACTGACTGACCCCGCTTAGGGCATCCGGAAGTGACGATGGCAGCTCGAGCGCCACATCTGGTTACAGCCTGTACATGACGGATGCCGGACAGCAACCCAAATTGATGAGACAAGGGGTGAGACGATTGAGGGTGAGCGCAAGTACCGTTGGACGCCGCCTACGCGAGCAAAACATGCGTGCACACAGCCCCTACAGACAGGCAAAAGTTAACAGGAGTAGGAACTCCTCACTTGACTAGGGGCATCTGCCTCTACTTTTTTGGAACTTTATTTCCCCGTTTCTGTCAGAATGGAAAACCGGGACTGTCGCTGACCGAACTGCTAACGGCAGCAATGCGTAAATGAGGAAAAAACTGGATTTTCCGTCCTTCCGTATGCATGTGTTGCGCACATATATTGCGTTGAACGGAACTTGTGCTCACTCGGAATCGACGGACCCCTCATCTTGTGCTCAGTTTTGGTTGCTGTCCAGAATGTCACGTACAGGCTGTAACCAGATGTGGCGCTCTTGAGCTGCCATCACGCATGGCTGCCCTAAGCGGGGTCGGTCAGTGACAGTGCCCGTGTTCCATTCTCGGATAGACAGCGGACTGTTGAACGGTGACAGTGCAAATGACGCACCACCTCTCGGCGGTTGACACCTGTCCGTAACATGCTAATGGCTTTCTCTCTCGGTCACAAGCCCTTCCATTTTCTTGATGCGGTAGCATTTAGTTTTTTTTTTTTTCTTAAATTGGATTTATGTAGGCTATTGACCAAACCCAAATGTAGTCAAGAATCACTGTACACAAACAGTTCAACGTTTGTTATTACTGAAGTGCTTGGCGCGCGCATCAGGATTACAGTACCATGCACTTATTTCCACTCGTGCCCCACTGGAAAAGCAGTAAAATTCAATTGATTCTTCAATTTGCCGCAAACATGGTACATAACTCCAGAAGAAACGCAAGGGTGAGGCAAGTATATATTGAAACTTGTGCCAGCTACATTGGCACAGATGAGGCATCTGCTTCTTTTGAATGGGAAATGCATAGTATGAATTGCCTGATTGTTTTCCTGCTGTTTTTGAACAGTAGTAGATGAAG
This sequence comes from Gymnothorax reevesii, assembly GCA_029721435.1. NCBI lineage: Eukaryota > Metazoa > Chordata > Actinopteri > Anguilliformes > Muraenidae > Gymnothorax > Gymnothorax reevesii. The sequence goes on from CM056580.1 coordinate 92,163,714, forward strand.
CCAGCAAATTTAAGTCAAACTATTCAATCAGTAGTCACGGGCTGGCGAGTGGGTGTAGAGTCACAGTCACCCGTGACTTGACAGTGGTGAATGTGTCAATCCAGGCCAAAATGACCGCTATTCTGGTAAAGTGGAACTACAATCCTACAGCAGCACCTTGAACAGAAATAGATCAATACATCTCCCTATAATTACATGCTCAGCATCGATTCAAAACAAATGGCTTGATGAATTCCACACCAGATTTCAGGTCATTTGTTCCCCTTTATTTAGGATTTTTGAAAAACAAATCTGAGGTCCTGTCGGACATCTAAAATGCAAAACAAAAACCTTGTAACGGCAAGCCACAAACGCAGCAAGTTAAGACAAGGACACGACCGAATTAGTGAGAGGAATCGATGAGGTCAGGGCGGCCCAATCTTCATGTGACGGAATGTCGAGGATTAAAGGAGGTGAGGGGAGAAGGTGCCGGTTCAAAGCTCGCCACAGTCGGTGATGACTATCTTCGCGGTGGTCTTGCCGCCGTTTGAACCGTAGGTCTCCATTTTACTCACGATTTCGCAGCCTTCCACCACAGAGCCGAACACAACGTGCTTTCCATCCAGCCTTGGGGGGGGGGGGTAGAGGAACAGGCAGAGATTGAAATACTGCAGTTAGCTGTGTTTCTCAGATAAGCCTCACAGGTACCATTCAAGTGTGGTCAAGTTGACATGGAAAGCCTAGCAGAATACAAATATAGTATGATAAGGCGCGTACAGAAGGGTCCAGCTGTCAATGTCACAAGTCTATACGCCATCCGTTCACCACTACAAACCTCTGGGGCGCAACACTACCACCCAGGCATGCAGTCTTACCAGGCTGTGTCAGCTGTGCAGATGAAGAACTGGGAGCCGTTTGTATTGGGACCGGCATTGGCCATGGAAAGACAGCCCAGACCAGTGTGCTTCAAGCTGAAGTTCTCGTCGGCGAACTTGGCGCCGTAGATGGACTTGCCGCCGGTTCCGTTGTGGTTTGTGAAGTCTCCACCCTTGGAAGGCGCGAAGAGAAAGACCAATTCGAGGCTGGCCAAATTCAGCTACCCATGGGGCAAAAGCCCAAGCTTGAAACGGGACTCCAAGCAGCCACTTGCAAATTCAGGAGAACTCCCCCCTCCACGATGTCGCTCAACTCCAGTCCGGTAGGCCTCACTTCAATCACCAGGCAATCAATGCCTAGGAACTGAGGTGCAAGGACCCTAATGCAGGGCATGGGTTGGCCAATCACTTGAGCTCAAACAGAAAACCCAAAAAACTGGCCTTACAGGACTAGAGTTGCCCATCCTTGGTCTACAACCCCAACACTGCAACCCTGACCCAGGAACAACTTCACAATTGCTGCCTTTTTTTTTTTTTTTAAACCACCTCAGCTTGAACACGACTCTGAAATAGGAAGTCAGAATAACAAAACAGTGCCGTCAACACATGGTCACAAGCGTTTATCAAACCAAATTTACAGGATTCACATGAATCAGAAACTAAACAGATCTGCCACCCAACCATGCCCCATTTGGGAGTGGGGTACACGGTTGAAATCAAATACCGAGGCAGTTTCTCCCAAAGTTCTTGTCTGCAAAGTTTCAATTTTGATCAATACAAGGGACAGCTTGAGGTTACAGGTCGTTCAAATGGGGAAGGGGGCGTGGGGGGTCAGTCTACAGGCAAAGGAATGTTAAGGTCACAAACGGTCATTTTTCAGAAATCAAAACCCATAGTTTTGATGCTGATACAAGTCATTTGCTACTTACAAAGTTTCAGCGCTTTAAAACGGAAATGCTCATGCTTAGTTTGAGGGTGCAGGGTTGAAATGCAATCCCAAAGTAGTTTGTGCCAACGATGTTGTGTGCCAATTAGTCAAATTTGATTACAGAGTCTTAAATCAGCTGGCGAACAAGCTGGTTGTAGTTAGAGATCTGAAATGGTCAGTCAAACAATTCAAACGCAGCCTTCCTGCTCCACTGTTCTCCAGCCCTTGTTCCTGGAGAGCCATCCCGTACGCTTTTTTTTTTCTTCCCCTCGCCGACCCAAATTCAGCACACTTGATTAAGCCAACTAGCAGCTCAAGATCCCAAACTGAGTGAAGTACTCCTCGTTTTGGAGTGTACCTTCAGGGCACAGCAATCCAGGAACAGGGTTAGAGAACAGTGCTCCAGCTTCGCACGTGAAAAATCAGCTGGAGACGATCCAGTTTAGCGCTGCGATGGAGACCCTCACCTGGCACATGAAACCAGGGATGACGCGGTGGAAGGTGGAGCCTTTGTACCCAAAGCCCTTCTCCCCAGTGCACAGGGCGCGGAAGTTCTCTGTGAAACACACCGCATTCAGCACCATGAAAACCAACAAACCAGGGAGACACGCACTGGAGCGGTATGGAATACGCCTCAATATTGGAGACCAACAGGGAAATGCAGTAGTATAGTGTTAAATTACAACAGGTCTTGCATTCATAAATGCATATTCAGCAGTACTGGTCAGAATTGTGTACTCTCTCGTTGAGCAGGCAGAAACACCTGACTTACCAGCAGTTTTGGGGACGACATCAGACCGCAACTGTAGGGTGGGGGGGGGGGGGTGGGGGGAGAGAGAAGAAAAAAGGGTTGAGGCAGAAAAACTAGTCTCATTCTCGAAAATGCTACTGTGCACAGAGCAAACCGGAATGAGGCAAAGTGGCAATTCAGCAGAAAACTTGGATTATCCGATTCCCACTCCCCAGATCTCGATGTGCTTGAGAACGCCAGAGTGGGGGAAGGAACTGGAATCAGAGTCGTTCAGGCGGGTGGGGGCAGGGAACAGCTGCGAAGGGGGGGGGGGGGGCCACAATGCAACTTCCACTAAGATGAGAATACAGCTCCATACTGTAACCATCAGAAAGGGGTGAGGCAGGCAGGTTGTAAGTAAAGGTCAATGTCTCAGCTGTCGGACAGCTGCAAAACTGTACAAAATGACACCTGTTGAACATGGGCAGATGGTCAGTGTGTCAGACTCCGGTGCGGCAGATCAACGCTGATTTATGAGGGAGTCCACTCAGAATACCCAAATCCTCAAAATGACAAGTGCAGTGCAGAAAGCCAGAGGACACCGCATTTCGTCCAAGAGTTTGGTCCACTTTAGCAATAGGAAAATGGCGAGCTTAGTTGGGCTGAATGGCCTGATCTCCCCACTCATGAAGGGCCGCTAAAAGGGCACAATTACCAAAAAAAAAAAACACAAAAACAAAAACCCCACATAAAAATTCCAAATGGTTTTTTTTTGAAGGGGGGGGGGTTCGATCATTTGAGTTGTTGCCACCGCCGAAGACAGACAATCGTGGTTCAACTACCAGCGAAAGAATAAATATTATCACAAAAGGCTGCCAATTTAATCCTTTAAAATTAATGCACAGGTGATTCAGGCTACACTTTAAACGAAATTAAAGCATGGTTCACCGCATAGGGCAGGCTAAAGCACCGCAGTTAGAAAGGAAGCCAGGAACACACATGTAATAAGATTAGAAAGCCGCAGGGGTTTAAAAGAAAAAAAAAAAAAAAAACTGATCACCACAATTCTCGCAAAACTGCATTCTGCAATATTTTCATGCCTCCGTAAACGCAGCAGAGAAAAAAAAAAAAAAAGCCACGAGGACTTTGAAATCACAGCCTCGTGGTGACGGCAGAAAGCACGTGGTACCATCAAGTGGGTGGCGACCCGCACCCGGCCAGCGGAGAGCTTCACCGCCGAGTAAAACGACAGGAAACAAGATCGAAAGACGAGCGTCTAATATAAAAACATCTAATGCATACAAATTTCACAGAAAACTGCACGTGCCAATACAATTAGCGAGCCCAAAGCATAATTTCTACGTACTCCTCGAGGATGCTCGCCCCCCCTCCTGCACCCCTCCCCTTCCCACAGCTGCACACAGAAGTTTCCAGAACATTATCCTTTTGTGTCATGCGGCGCCATTTAATCGTCGGATGGCAGGTTGGTTGACTGTATTTTGAAGACTACATCAAAAACAAACCACCGACGTGAAATAAAATTCACGAGCCACTAGTAAGCGGGCAGGGATTCATAGAGAAGGATTTTGTAGCACGCATCTCATGAAACTGCGCGCCGCCGCTTCCCCGGCAATGTGCAGAACGAGCGTAATCAACGCAACAAAGAGGAGCGGCCTGAGCATGCGCGCTCATGAGACTGCACTGCGATGAGCGCAACCGTTACAGCCATTCTCTGGAAACACGGGCTGGAAGTACATGACGTGAACCGCGAATGCCAAGAGAAAAAAAAAAAAAAAAAATACAGCATGAAACAGGGCGAGGGATTGACGATCAGATAAAGTTAGAGTCAAAGTCCCCGCACTGGTGATTCAGAAGCCCAGCGATTTCCGCCGCAGCCATTAAACTGATTTCACACTGGACGCGAAACGAATTTTTAGCCCGACAGATTACATTCAAAGTCAATGCAAAGACGCGAATACGCGTGATTTTGAATGTAATCTGTCGTGCGAAAAACTCGTTTCGCGTCCAGTGAGAAAAGCGGCTTTTACTCGCGTAACCTGTTCGCCAACCTTATTCAGTATGCAAGAAGCCCGCAAGCCACCCCGCAGTATTTATAATTTAGCCCAATTATAGCCAATGGCGGTAACGGGCAAAAATAGACGAGTGACCGACGACGGCAGATCCGGTGAACACTAACAGAAAAGCGAAGCGATCCCCCCCAAAATAAGCAGACCCATCAGCTAAAGAGAGAAAAAAAATCTAGACAAGTATATCAGCCATAGCTACACAAAACAGACGTAGTGAACATGGTGCCCAGTACCCAGACAAACCTTAAGCAGCCAACACTGGAGGGGCTACGAAGAGAAATACTTCCCCCCTCCCTCCCGAAGTGACCACTACGGACCTCCAAGAAAACGACAATAAAAATGGCGTCTAATTAAAAATGCATAAGCTGAACCGATGACAATTTAGCTACCAATTAATAGTAATTTAACCGACGGTGAAGCACTGCTATATCACCAATTGGGAGCTGCAACTTTCAAGACAGCCACAGCGCCAGAATCATGCCGGACTGAAGAGCAATGTCACGAACACCCGGCTAGAGAGAAACCTGCAACTCCGGGCTAACCAGTCAGCGGTCACAGACAGCGCATCAGGATATTTCTGCGCCTGCAGACGAGCCCGTCTCCCCGCCCCCAAGCCGAAATGTGTTCAGCTACCTGGCCTCAGGTTCAGCGATTAATCGGTGTAGCAACCGCTATTTATGCAAATGGTGAGGCGAGCAGGCAAGGCATGCGGATCTTCATGCACTTAGGCTGGTGTATTCCCGGACAGCTCCTGCGTTTCCAAGCTTCTTAATAAATTAATCAGGCCGTTTTAAAACGATTACCGTCCGCGTAAGGAATTCATTAGACCATCAGATCGGGAAAGCGTTTGCAACGCAGCGTAACCTGCCGAGGCATCAAGCGACAACGTTGAACACAACATTAGCCAGTAACCAGCTAGCGATACAGCACGCCTCACGCAAGTATTGCCACAAAGCGTAAAGCCGCTTTCACACTGGCCGCGAAAAGAATTTTACGCGCGACAGATTACGTTCAGTGTCAATGCGAAAACGCGTGTATTTTTATTCGCGTCTTTGCATTGACTTTGAATGTAATCTGCCGTGCGGAAAAAAATTAGTTTCGCGTCCAGTGCGAAAGCGGCTTAACACAATTTAATTGCCTCGCCAATCAGGCGCAGATCTTTACCTCCATGATAACCCTGCCGAGTGGGGCGTTTCCCGCGCTGATATCGAAGTAAACTCTAGGCTTTGACATGATTACAATAATAGGTTTGTGGGTTCTGGAGAAACAGTTGAGCTTCGGTTCGCACTGCGCTTCGGTTGGACTGGAACGGGAAAAACGGTACCCTTTGGCAATGAATATATAAGGCCAGGAGAAGGAAGCCTGATGTACAAACAGACCCAATGAGAATCTCAAGGTGTTTGAACGGCAGTGAGATAACCCAATGAGTGACCACCCTTGAACAATAAATTATTGCGTCTCTCCCCAGACAACCTGCGAGAATACCACGCTAGTGACGGACGTGTGTGTTATCCGATAATATTTAACAGTCCACAAAAGGCTGTGTGGATATCCAATGGAAATCGAGAAATGATGGTGGGTGGGCGGTGTAATTTGAGAGGTGATGACGTAGCAGAACTGAAGGGTCGTGGCAGGGGTATAATGTAGCCGACCAGGATTCTTCCCAAGTGACCGCCATGAAGTCTCCGGTTCCCGTTGTTTTAAGTCCGCAACTACATCACTATATGGATCTGTAATGGCGAAGGTGTAGCATTCGTTAGATAAATGTGAATATATTCTTAGTAAAATTGATGAATGTATTTCTATCACTTATATTCGTGTTCTCATGGAATGGAGAACTGAGAACCTGTGTGCGAAAAATATAATAAAAGCGATCTGCGAAATTACAACAGTATGTATCCCACCATGGGCATAGCTACCACGCCTTTCCGTGGAAGTCCTCACTGCAACATAGTATCGCACTACGAGACTTTGCCTTGCTTTCTTGTCCGGTCAGTAGGGTCAAGTTAACGACAAAAATAAAACTGGTTTATCTAATTTTGCCCTGTACTGTTTAAAATAATTCACTTGTGGTTTAAGTGCAAATTATCAGCTTTAAGCAAAGGGGATTTATACTCTGAAAGTAGTACGCTACCATCGTTTTATAAACTTTTTAGTGGTATTAACCACCCCTTGCAAAACATCCAGCTTTTTTTTTTTTATTATCTGTAAAGGGTACTTTACAACAAATAAACAAATCGCAGATATGACACAATTTTTTGGTTATTATCTTAACATTCAGGCTTCATTAAATACGCCCCAGACAAATTAAATTAGATTCTTTCAATTGATGGTATTTTTTTTCATCATCAAGTTGAGGAAAAAATTCTGGAATCTTCAACAAAAAAATCAGAAGTAGTACTTTTGTAGAACACCAGTGCATTGACGGTTGAGGTAATGATTGCCATCCCCCCTGATCCTTTACTTGACATGCAACCCCATATCATAATGAAATTTTCCTGCTTTCTTTAATCAGTCATCTTTATATGTTTTATTGGAAGGACACCAGACAATAGTTCCAGTGTCATCACTTTGTCCTTTGCAAATTCTTGATTCATCTCTGAATATCACTTCCGTCTAATCATCCACAATCATCCATAATTGCTTCTCTTTCACCTAACCCTGCTTTCTTCAGTTCAGGTGTTGTTGCTGGTTTTTGTTGGGCCTTTCTGATTGTAAATCCCTTTTCATTCAGCTGATTTCTCACAGTTCTGTCACAAACATTCACTCCTGCTTCTGCCCATTTGTTTTCTTTTGTTCCGTTGCGGATTTTATATTTTCAAGGCATATCATTTTGAGTTTTCGTTCCTAACTCTTTGACATCTTCTGCGGTCTACCCTTATGCCTTTCTTTTATAACCTTTCCATTTTGTTTTTACTTGCACCAATTTTAGACACCGCTGACTGAGAACTACAGGCATCGCTTGCCACTTTCCATGTTGAATTTCCTCCTTAAAGCAGTTTTAGAATTTCATTTTCCAGCTGTCTTTTTGGTGCCACGCTTCCTCTTAATTAGCCAAGTCCAACACCTCATTAAGGTCTGCAAGCACTCCAACTGCAAACGAATTTACACATTCAAGTTTGCGATGGTATTTCTGTTTGAAATGCCAATTACACGGTGATTCTGTAATTTTCTCCTCAACATTGAGTGATGACACTTTTTTTTCCTCCACTTGATGAAAAAATATTCCATTAGTCAAAATAATTCAGTCTAACTTGTTTGAGGCATGTCTCATGAGGCTTGAATGTTGAACTAATCAGGAAAATTTTTCTGTCAGTCTGCTATTCGTTCATTTTCTGTGAAGCAAAAAAGCTGGAAGAACAATTCCATAATTCTTTCCAGGGGGTGTATTGTGTGCCACAGCAGTCACATAGACGTACGTATTTTGGGTCGGACACAATTTGGTTGTGAACTTAACTTTTTGTGAACCAACAGCCCACAGTCAGGCTATGCTTTTACTGGTCCACTACCAACAATACCACAGTCAGCATCAGTGTTAGGGGATATATATTACTTGTGACTTGTTGCATTAATATTAGTACTTTAGTATTATAACTTATTACTATTAATACTTGGGTATTAATAAAAAATTTGTTTTATAGTTACTACATTAAGTAATATATACTCAGCAACAAAAGTTTCTGTGACACCAATATTGTTAATTATTTTTCATAACGCAATTATGAAATTGTCATACATGGTGATATCAGACTGAAACAGTACACGTAAACACAACATTGAAATGGAAATCATGAAAATGCGAGAAAATGACTTTGCACGTGAAAATGTGCGTAAATCATGCTTGTGGATGGCAATAAAAGAGGAGAATTTTTGGAATGTTCACATTGTGCCTGATGAACGACGGAAGCATCACTTATCGAAAACACAGCCATTTCGGATCAGGAACTCTACCCTCTAAATGCCAAGTCTATCTGAAAATGATCGGTGGAGGGCCATTGGGATGATTGAATCCGGAACCTCGCAGAGGGAAGTTGCTCATCGCCTGAATGTCCACCGAAACACCATTTGGAACTTATGGCAGCGTCATCAGCAGACAAGACATGTCAGAGACCGTCCTCGCAGCGGCCGTCCACGAGTAACCACTCCCAGACAGGACAACTGGATTCGAACAACCCATCTCCGAAATCGATTCCAACCTGCAACCATAACTGCAAGAACGATACCTGGTTTGAGGCGACTGTCTGCACAGACAATCCGTCATTTTGGCATTGTCCCACGTCGGCCAGCAAGACGTCCAATACTCACAGTCCAACACCGACGACTGCGTCTACAGTGGGCACAACAACATCGACGGTGGATCCAACGTCAGTGGGATCTTGTACTCTTCACTGATGAATCAAGATTCATGCTTAACCGATGTGATGGTCGTTTACGTGTATACCGTCGACGTGGAGAACGTTATGCCAACAACTGTGTTCAGGAATTTGATCGTTTTGGAGGTGGTAGTGTCATGATTTGGGGAGGGATCACGGCTAGAAACAGAACAGATTTGCTTGTTATTGATGGAAATCTGACAGGTCAAAGATATCGTGATGAAGTGCTACGGCCATTGGTGGTACCGTTTTTGATGCAACATGGTCCCGGAATAACGCTGCAACATGATAACGCCAGACCACACGTTGCAAGGATTGTACAGCAGTATCTGATGCAACAACATGTCAATGTCCTGCCATGGCCAGCCAGATCCCCAGACATGTCCCCAATCGAGCATCTTTGGGACGAGATGGATCGACGTTTGCGGCGGTTGGATAACCCGCCAGCTACACTCCAGGAATTGCGACAACGTCTACGTCAGATTTGGAATGACATCCCACAGCAATTTCTGGCACATCTGATTCGGTCCATGCGCCGGAGATGCGTTGCTTGCATCATGGCACGAGGAAGTCACACCCGGTATTGAAGTGTGAAGGTCACAATTGGTTAGACGTCAGACAAGTGCTTCATGACGCATGAAAATGACATTTTTCGTTTTGAGTGACGTTGGCACTGAAAAGTCAGTGTTTCTCCTGTTAAATAAACATATTGATTGCATTGAGATCTTTGCGTGTCATTTATAACATACACATAAATGGTGTCACAGAAACTTTTGTTGCTGAGTATATTTCTCTGTCCAACTTTTTTTCCCCTACTTAATCAAATCAATTCTGGGGCGACAGAAAATGCTCACCGGAGAAAGTAATGCCCCACAGAACAATCATGTCAGGGTGTCAAATTTAAAACAGGAGTTGCCAGAAGACAACACAGCTCGCCGGAAAACTTTAACCTTGTTGTCCACGGACGCCAATGCGGACATCGACGCAGAGGGTATGGTAATAGCTCTCCGAGGACATTTGTCCCGGCATGCTAAAAAAGTAGGTAAACTAATGTAATTATAGGCTATGGCTAAAAAAAGCTTCACCTTATCACCTGTACGTACATGAATTGACCAATTCCTTCATTCACTGAAAAGGACGTAGAAGTAAAACAAAAGATAATTAGTTTCTGCAATAGCAAGTAATATGGGAATGCCACTTAGGGTAAATAAAAGGCAGAATGCAACATATAACTTTTTTTGCAGTCTGTAGACGCATACTTTTTAGGCCAGTGGGTCTCAACCACAGACTTCTTCTATCAGTCCAGGTAGCCCACAGTGTAGCTTATGCTTGTTGAAGTTCCAACCACAATTGCACATGAAGGATTTCAGCACGCTGTTAATTTGTCACCTCATGTAATTGGGACAATATCATGTTCAGAGAGATTTACCCTCTTCAGCCGCAGTTAGACTGCACGTGCAAAATATCCTGCGGGATACAAAATTCAAGTTGGCGGCTCTGGCAGCCATACTGCACATCCAAGCACCGTCAAAATCGATAGGCTTTTGTAAGTATGCAAGACCAAGCAACACAGCAAAAATAGCGTTGATTGATGGTGGCCTTTTTAAGTTATCGTGCGGAATACAAAATTTTACAGGACAGACTGATAAATGGACAGACGGACATCGCACGTGACGAGAAAACTGAAAGACTGGAACATACTCCATTTTTCTATACCACCAGTACAGTATCTCACAAAACTGAGTACACCCCTCACATTTTGACAATTAATTTATTATATCTTTTCAAGGGACAATGCTACAGAAGTGAAACTTCTATATATTCTACAGTAGTTATGGTACAATATGTGTAGCAGTGTAGATTTACTGCACTGTCCCAATACCTGAACAAACAGTCATTATTTCCAAAATGGATGGCAACAAAAGTGAGTACACACCCCAATTGATAATGGTCAACCAAGCAATGAAACGCGACTTGTTCATCATGTTCATGCTTTTGTCTGTTCGACTGGGCCATATGAGGTTGTGTAACATGTTGAAGGGTTAAATTGTGGTGCTTTGGGTGCAATGCTCTCATTCTGGTCACTGGATGGTCAACATGGCACCTCATGGGAAAGAACTCTCTGAGGATCTGAAAAAGAATTGTTGCTCCCCACAAAGATGGTCTAAGCTACAAGAAGATCTGTGAAAATATGAAACTGAGCTACAGCACGGTGGCCAAGGTTATTCAGCGGTTTTCCAAGACAAGTTCTGCTCGAGACAGGCCTCGTCTGGGTCGACCGAAGAGGTTGAGTCCTCGTGCTCTGCATCAGGTGCACAAGTTGGCTGCAGAAAACAGACGCAGGAGTGCTGGCAGCATTGCTAACAAGGTTGTAGCAGTGGGATAACAGCCTGTCAGTGCTCAGACCATACGCCACGCTCGGCGCAAAGTTGGTCTGCATGGCCGTGAGCCAAGATGGAAGCCTCTTCAGAAGCGAGCCCACAAGAAAGTCCGAAAACAGTTTGTTGAAGACAACCAGTCCAAGAACATGAACTACTAGAACCATGTTCTGTGGTCTGACGAGACCAAGATAAACTTGTTCGGCTCAGATGGTGTCCAGCATGTGTGGCGGCACCCTGGTGAGAAGTATCAAAACAAGTGTGTACTGCCTACAGTCAAACATGGTGCTGACAGCATCATGGTCTGGGGCTGCATGAGTGCTTCTGGTCCTGGGGAGCTGCACTTCATTAATGGAATAATGGATCCAACATGTACTGTGAGATTCTGAAGCAGACCATGACGCCCTCCCTTCAGAAACTGGGCCGCACGGCTGTTTTCCAACATTATAACGACCCGAAACACACCTCCAAGATGACAACTGCCTTCCTGAAGAAGCTGAAGGTGATGGTATGGCCAAGTATGTCTCCAGACCTGAATCCCATTGAGCACCAGTGGGGCATCCTCAAGAGGGAGGTGGAGAAGCAGCATGTGTCCAACATCCACCAGCTCTGTGATGTTGTCATGGAGGAGTGGAGGATCCCAGCAACAACCTGTGCAGCTCTGGTGAATTCCATGCCTTGGAGAATCAAGGCAGTGCTGGACAACAATGGCGGTCACACTAAATATTGACACTATGGACACAATTTGGCATGTTGACGGTGAGGTGTACTCACTTTTGATGCCACCCATTTTGGAAATAGTGACTGTTTGTTCAGTTATTTGGACAGTGCAGTAAATCTACACTGCTACACATATTGTGCAATGACTACTTTAGAATATATTCAGTTTTCATTTCTGTAACGTTGGCCCTTAAAAAGATATACTAAATTAATAGTCGAAATGTGAAGGGTGTACTCACTTTTGTGAGATACTGTAACTTCAGGTAATATCATTTTTTAACAGACTAATGCGGAGAAAATCAGCAAGCTCAAAATACAAACCCCAGTTCCAATGAAGTTGGGATGTTGTGTAAAACGTGAATAAAAACAAAATACAATGATTTGCAAACCCTTTTTGACCTGTATTCAATTGAGTACATAACAAAGACAAGATATTTCATGTTCAAACTGATCAACGTTTTTGTTTTTTTTTTTGGAAATATTCACTCCTTTTTAATTTGATGCCTGCAACGCGTTCCAAAAAGGCTGGGACAGGGGCATGTTTACCACTGTGTTACATCACCTTTCCTTTTAACAACACTCAATGAGCATTTGGGAACTGAGGACACTAATTGTACAAGCTTTATAGGTGGAATTCTTTGCCATTCTTGCTTGATGTACGACTTCAGTTGCTCAACAGTCCGGGGTCTCTGTTGTTCTATTTTGCGCTTCATAATGCACCTCACATTTTCATTGGGAGACAGGTCTGGACTACAGGCAGGCCAGATTACCTGCAGTCTTTTACTACGAAACCACGCTGTTGTAACACGTGCAGAATGTGGCTTGGCATTGTCTTGCTGAAATAAGCAGGGGCGTCCATGAAAAAGACGTCGCTTGGATGGCAACATATGTTGCTCCAAAACCTGTATGTACCTTTCAGCATTAATGGTGCCTTCACATATGTGTAAGTTACCCATGTCATGGGCACTTTTACACATCCCCATACCAGCATAGATGATGGCTTTTGAACTTTACACTGATAATCTGTATGGTCCTTTTCCTCTTTAGTCCAGAGGACACAACGTCCATGATCTCCAAAAACAATTTGAAATGTGGACTCATCAGACCACAGCACTCTATTTCCACTTTGCTTCAGTCCATCTAAGATGAGCTCGGGCCCAGAGAAGCCGGCGGCGTTCCTGGGTGTTGTTGATAAATGGCTTTCGCTTTGCATGGTAGAGTTTTAACTTACACATGTAGATGTAGCGAAAAACTATGTTAACTGACAATGGTTTATCAAAGTGTTCCTGAGCCCCCATGGTGATATCCTTTACAGAATGATGTCGGTTTTCAATGCACTGCCGCCTGAGGGACCGATGGTCACGGGCATTCAATGTTGGTTTTCGGCCTTGCCGCTTAGGTGTAGAGATTTCTCTGGATTCTCTGAATCTTTTGATATTGACTGTGGATGATGAAATCCCTAAAAATTCCTGCAAGTGCACATTTATATGCATTGTTCTTAAACTGTTGGACTATTTGCTCATGCAGTTGTTCACAAAGTAGTGAACCTTGCCCCATCCTTGCTAGTGAAGGACTGAGCCTTTCAGAGATGCTCCTTTTAAACCTAATCATGATACATACCTGTTTCCCATTCAACTGTTCACTTGTGGAATGATCCAAACAGGTGTTTTTTGAGCATTCCTCAACTTTCCCAGTCTTTTGTTGTCCCTGTCCCAACTTTTTTGGAACGTGTTGCAGGCGTCAAATTCATAATGTGTGAATAATTCCAAAAAACACCTAAGTTCATCAATTTGAACATTATAAATCTTGTCTTTGGAGTGTACACAGTTGAATTTAAGTCGAAAAGGATTTGCAAATCATTGTATTCTGTGTCTATTTACGTTTTATAAAACGTCCCGACTTCACTGGACTTGGGGTTTGTACCAGTTCCCAATACATATTTGTTTGAACATAAAAGCAAAGGAGACAAAACAGGTTTTACTTTTTACAATTTGCCTGTCTAATAAAAGGTTAGTTTCAAAGATTATTCGTGGTTTCAGAGTTGATTCTTTAATCTGATTGGCCATATTTTTCTCCCTGTTTTATGAGGTGGTTTCGAACAGATCGCGATGTGAACATGGAATTTTTATTCTTTGCGGCATGCATTGATATTAATGTCAAAATAGATCTTCAGACGGTAAATAATTGAAGCACTGATTACTAAAACCCCACAAGTCAAGTCAAGTCAAGTGTGACTTATGGGTTTCAGTAATAGGTGCTTCAATTGCTCAAAACTTGAAGTTCACCTAAGTAAGACAGACTAACAGCATGTGAATATCATATGATTGCAACTGTGGTTGGAACAAAATAAGTCTACGAGGTGGGTCCCCAGGATCTATGCCAAGACCCTACTGTAGGCTACTGGTAAAATTTCATGCTTAAACCGTACAACACGTGAATCCCAGCAAGGGTACAAATTGAGGAGTAAATAAGTACTGCAAATTTATCCCAAAAATAAAGTCTCCATTTAAATTTCTGCCACCAGAAGTTTTGCTTTGCATTAACTCTCCGGGGTGTGACCCTGAGCTCTCCTGCAGCCCTCGGGAGAGTGTAAATACAGGCAGGAGCGGAGAAGAGGGAACAGGAGTCCTTCACGGGCCTCCGTGACAGAGGTGCAAAAATGCTTCAAATTCCAATGACAGAACAATCGTAATAGAACCGTAATACACCAAATCGTAACAAACAGAATAAAATAAAGAACATCCCAAAGTGCCCAACGGCTCGTGACCAAATAGGACTGTTGGGCAGGTTTAGCCGACTCACTGCATTACCGCTTGGACTTTGTCCAGAACAGGCAGCGGCGCCAAGTCATTACATAGTCGTAATTAGGCTACGATATCATTACTCATTTTTTCTATGCACTAGCACATTACGCAATCATTTGCTCCAGCCAACAAAAAAGACATCCGGAGGAGGTTTAGGGAACACCCCAGCTTGGCGGGAAAAACGACTTGGCATCACCGGATTATGCATCGTTGGGCTCCACAGTTAGCGTCCTCATTGCAAACAGACAAGATGAAAACTCCTCTCCCTTGCGGACATTTTCTCTGCAACCAATTTCATCTAATCTTGAAGTTTGACAAACACAGAAGTGAGAGGCATCAGGGTACACCAATTATCTTTAATAACATTAATAATATTATTAATAATAAAAAAAGATGAGTATGATACACAAATAACTCGAAATAAAAACCATCGTACATCGTTTTTACTGGGTCTTTATCATACAACCGGCACACTGCTGACAGCTCCCAGACAGATGTCATAAATAAAATCAGACTGAGAAAACAATGATCAAAATGGTGAACTCCAATCTTTTTAAACTTCGAATCCCTCAGTGAAGAAAGTGACCGAGAGAACGAGGGAAGGAGGGAGAAAATTACGAAGCGACTCCCCTTCTGCAAATTTCCCATAGTGTTTATAATGTGTGTACACATACATACATGTGAAATATGTATGCATGCGTATATAGAAACACACCGACACAGAAATGTGCACATGTGGTTATAGACATACATATGCACACACGCACATATATATATTTACACATCATACTAGGGCAAACAATTATTGTGCTTTAAAATGACAACAACAGGAACTGAATTATTAGCATCCATTTTCAAAAGCACGTCTCTCAGTCCGCCAAAGGTTCTGTTTAACAGAGACAGAGTTTGTGAACCATCAGCACATCCATTGCATTATCAGGATTAAAAAGCACTTGCACAGTTTCCAGTCAGAAATGAAACAATATAAACAGTTTTTTTTTTTGGAACTGTTGAATGCATGTATGCATATGCATTTGAGTGTGTTTATGTGGAGTGTGTGTGTGTGTGTGTGTGTGCATATGTATGTATGGGGGAGGGGGGGGTCATTGCTTCCAAAGCCAAAGTCTTACAGGTGGATACAGTAAGGAGCCACACTGTACTGGTCTGGGGCCAGCAGGTAGACATGAGCATGGAGCTAATCAATTGTCCAGTCAGGGGTGCTGCCTGATCTCAGTTCAGTTTAGCAGCTCGCCATTTTGTCCAAGGTTGAGAAACATCATAAAATAAAAAGAGGGGGTTTTTCGCGGGTCGTTTTTCGTCAACACTGGCACTCTGGGGCCACAGTCTCCACCCCGTCCAGCTCAGTCGCGCTGAAAGTGAGGTCGATGAAGGTTCATTTTTAAAAACAGATGGAGAACACGCAGACGCACAGAGGCCCATCTTTCTTTTTTAGCCTGTACGTGTACAAGAGGATTGGACCAGAGAAAGAATATGTCCGTCTCAGGGCCTGACTGGGCGGGGCCAGACGCATTCTCAGTACACATCAGTCCCAGATCCCCTTCACTGAGGAGACCAGGGTTTATATTCCAATGGAAAAAGCACGGGTAAAATTACACTCATGGACTGTTTTACACTTCCTCATAGGAAACCACGCACACCGCTGCAGTCAGTCTGCTGCCATTTCATCTCCCAACAGCATCTGACATCATCCAAGGTCCGGAACATTTGTTTACCTTAAGGAATGTTTCATTTTCTCCAAGTTCTATTTTTACACTGCCTCAATTTAAACAATAAAATAAAAAAAGAGCCCTGCTCAGTTTTCGAGTTCTCAAAAAGAAAAAAAAAATTCATAGTTTATGCACAGCCGGGTGGGAATAACAAATAAAATGACCATTTTATCATTTCCACACCTTTCGCTTAACGCTTCCTGTAAAGATAACAGGAAAGAAGTTAAACAGGAGTCGTCACGGAGAGCCGAGACCTTTAAAAGTAGTTGCCCAACCAAAGGTTAGGTCCGCACACGCAGTGCCGCAGTCAAGCACTGCCAGGCCATTTGCTCCCAAGGCCAGAGAGGTGCAGGGGTACACAGTTGCCCAAAAGCTGAATTGCTAACTAAGCTAGCCATGTTAGCAACTTTTTTTTTCTGATCAAGAGCTCATACCTAACTGCTTCAGCTAAGCTCTTGGAAAATATACTCCAGGACAGAAATCTACCTTGCCTTTGTCACTACACCTCTACACCACAATGGAGTTTGACCTGGGTGCCACTACACTGGACTGGAACCTCAGTAGGAAAGATGCCAGCATCTTGTTTGGAAATCATCTTACAACTTGCGGTTTTAAAACCACAGACTTTACAGTCAGGGATCAGGCGTGCCTCTAATTGCAGTCCAGCCAGCGCTCAGGACAAACCGACAGAAGTGGCACACACTGAATTTCAAGTGGGGCGCTCATTGAGAAGGGCCACAGCTCGGGGACTCGGCTGACTCAGCTCGGAGGTGTTAGATGTGCTTCTACAAAATGGGGGAAAATAGCCAAACCCCCCCCCCCCCCCCCATTCTGCCCGCTCTCTGACCGCTACCGACAAAGTAGCATCACAAAACATCTCAGTTCACAATCAAATCAAATTGCAATTTGCCTTCAAAGGACTGTAGCAAGATTCTAACTTTTTTTATTGCTGCAAGAGTAAAATTTACATATAATTTGGCAATTTCTAGAGGTTTTGATGCTCTCCTTGGTTCTCTTCATAGGGAATACCAGGCCAGTACCAGTGCTTTCGATGATTAACGACACGAACGGATGTCGCAAGGCTGGGCAGTAAATTCCACGAAGCAGAATATTTCAATAGATTTGAAAAGATAAAAATAACAAACTTCTGAAAATTTTGAACAGCATTTCATGACTTTTTGAACATAGCGGGATATTTGACCACTTTACATGTAAAGAATCTTTTCCATTATTACCAATGACAGAAAACCACTTTCACCTCTAAACGGCCTTCATTTACCACTGAGGTAATTCAAATAGAACATGTTCCATGTTTTCAATAACCAACTCGTTTGTTTAAACCACTGACAAAATATACTTCATAATGCCGTGAATTTTGAGGAAACATCTCTTCTGGTACATTTATCTCCTCAAAGGAAAAAAAAAAAAAGGAAAAAAAGCTGGATTTTACCCAGAAAGAGACCGAAAGATAAAAGAGGGTGTCGAGACAGGTACTTGAAAATAAAATCTGTTGACACGGATTACAGAGGGTCAAATAAACCCAAACATTTTACTTCTTAACTAGTATTTTTAAAAAAAAAATCAAGTATCCCCTACAGTTCTGATTACTGGCTATTGATCGAATGGGTGGTTCTCAGTGCTGATGGATGCTGGGAGATGAATGAGCCACTGTGTTGCGAAGGATCATGGGACACTGATAAGAGAGAAGGGGTGGGGGGGCTCAGTTATTCTCGAAGAGTGACAGCAGGTCGTCGTTACTGTTGTTGGGGAGGTCAGGGGGGCCGAGGTAAGACAGCAGCTCGTCCGGATTGGTCAGCTCTGGAAGCAGCTGCGGAGGGAGGAGAAGCAGATGGACTTTACACATCAGGGAGGAAGCAGAGGGCCGGGCCTCGGAGGGTAATTATACCTTTCTTATTTATTTATTTATTTATTTTTACTTTTTTTAAATTGAAAAATTAAGCATCTTCAACCCCGCCCGAATCTGGAATGCCCAATTCGAGAACTATGTACAAGTCTTGCTCGTATACAACCTCTGTTGCCAGCTCAGGAGAGAGAGACAGTTTGCGGCTCTCCTCCGAAGCACGCGCCCGTCTGCCCCAGCATCTTTACACTCATTGGTCTAAACTATCGCAAGTTCAGAACGAGGGTGAAGGATACCCAAACATGAGCAATCTTAGAATCTCACTGACGAGCGCCAGGAGGCACTTGAGCAACGAACAAAGCAACCATTTTTAACATCCCTTCCCGACAGTCCCTTCCCAATTTGCATCCCTGCCGCGTTTTTAGCTAATCGTGCGCTGCTCTGTAAAAGCTGCTGACCGCTGCCGGCTGGTACAATCAGGGATCGAACCCTCGCCGTGGTGGACACCACCAGGCTTGGGTTCAATTACTTTTTTCACTTACAATATTACAAATACTTTCTGGACAGAATGTTCAGTTATAATTCCAATTACTTTTCGAGAAAAAATTAAATTACAGTTAAATTACAGCTACAAAAGTAACTGATTACAATCACTGCAATTGTAATTGAAACAAGTAATTGAACCCAACCCTGGTCACCACTGCTCCGCAAATGCAGCGCCTTAACAGAGTGAGCCAACCCAGCAGCTTGTGTGTCATTACGTCTGATAGATGACCCAAGAACACACACGCGTCGATATGCAGATATACACACAAGCATGCACACAGAAACACGCACGCTCATACATACCCATGTAAACACACACATACAAACATACAGCCACTCAAACAGACACACACCTACGCACGCATGCATACACACGCACGTACGTACATGCACGCGCACACAAGTATACTCACATCCAGAGAAGGTTCAGGAACCTCTCCTGGTCCTCCTAACCCGAAGGATCCCTCCGTGTGTACCCTGGCGTTCTGGGAGGAGTTCCGTGGGAGCAGAGGGGCCCCGGGGCCCCCCAGATGTGCGCCGCCCTGAAGGCTCTGATGTGGCGGCTGGGCAGGCGGCGGCTGCTGCTGTTGTTGTTGTTGCTGTTGCTGCATTGGATTATGGGAAGGGTCCACACGGCCTGGATGAGACATCTGATTGGACAGAGAGCAAACAGTTAAAAAACAGACCCAACATGAGTACGAATGGCCATGCTATATTGTGATTATAGTCACCTCTGTAGGGCGTAGTTTGGCACGATGCACAGCAAAGTGACACTGAAAGAATGCAAATAAGTAAAACAAATGCAAAAAATCCGAGATTTTCTACAACTCCCATCTCTTGTTTTAGCATTTTTTTCCAAGCGGCTGAAAAATTCTGAAATGAAAGATGGAAGGCGGCGATCGTCCGGGATTTTTTGCGTTTATTCAAATGACTGTCATCTTACCGTGCCTCATTAAATAATATAGAAATGTAGCCAATAGGAATCAATTTTCCTTTATCAATTCTTACTCATTACAGGCCCTGTATTGGTCTCAATTAACAATCAAACAGTTCACTTACAGAATAATCAGGTGAACTTCAATGGGAACAGCTTGAGAGCAATCATGCATTTAAAAGGTGAAATTACTGAAGGCCCACAAAACATCCAACGCCAAACCCTGAATTAGGACACTAAAGAACCAGATAATATCTACAGGTGCATTAAGTCTAGTGATCCTGGACTCCTGTGCACTGAGAAAATTTTCACCAGAGGTATGGAGAGTCAATTCCTGATGTCACAGGTCCAGAGGTGCTTTGTCCATGTTTTGGGAACAGGACGGACGTGATGCTTAGTTCCCACTGTTGGGTGCTCCGTTACGAACGCCACGATTGGCAATTCGTCGCAGATTGTGGAACTTCTAGGAAGCTTCTTTCACACCGGACGCAAAACAAAATTTTCGCACGCTTCGCGTGTACTTGTGTCTTTGCATTGACTTTGAATGTAATCTGTCCTGCGAAAAATTCCATTTGCGTCCGGTGGTGAAAGCGGCTCATAATTTCAGGTTCGGATACGAGGCGATACGTTGATCACGACTGACAATTAATCGTGTTAATCGTAGGAAATTTTTAAACCGTCCAAAACTCTTCCACGATCAACACAATTGCCACGACTGACCTCAAGATCTGATGAGATCTGATAGGATCACCACGATTGCTCCACGATTAAGACTGCGATAGAATCATGATAGCGGGAACCTAGCGTAAGGGAAGGGCTCATACCTGGCCAGACATGGGATGCCCAGGAGGTTTGTCGGGGGTCAGCAGGCCGCTGGGGAGATCGGCCTGGTAGGAGAGAGGAGGGGGTCCGGAGGAGAACTCCCCGAGGGTCGGGGTCCCGGGAGTGTTGGGGAAATCGGAGAATCCTGGCTGGCTGGAGTACCCCGAGCCTGGAGGGCGCAAACAAACCCACATCAAGGTCCCCTAAGAGCTTTTAAATAATCACAGCCTTACTAAGAGAGGGAAGTCTTACTGCTGAGGTAATGTCATGACATAACTGATCCACTGGTGTATTTTTAGCACGAGTTTGACATGAATTCCATTTCGCTGGTATTAGCACAGAGCCCAATCAATTACTGCTCAAGTGGTATTCATGCTTGCATCTTTCTCAATTTCACAAGAACAGTTCAGTCAAACAAGTTCAAATTCGACACTGCTCTCTGTTTGACCCTCAGCAATAGACCCACCATGTTTCAAGTCGATCAGAGGAATGAGATTTGTGAAGGACTCACACACACACACACACACACACACACGGTAGTGCTTTTCAAGACTTTTCAGGCCTGGCACAAAGGCGTTTCGCAGAGCAATGCGCAGGAGCTCAGCCTACCTCCACAAAAGGCCAGAATTGAATAAAAACCTCTCGCTATAGAGAAAAATCCTCAAACACTGGTACGAAAAACTCCTCAGTGGGCAGAAATCTCAGGAGGCTGTAAACCTAAAATGTGTGTTTTTTACTGCAAGGTCTGTGTGGTTTATGCAATCTTTTTGAGACATTGTAGGCAGCACTGTGGGCAGAAACCATGGCCAAGTCTGCACTGGAGGGGAGATTCTGCGCATCCAAGAGATTTCCTGGTTAAACGAAGGGCAATAAAAAATAAATAAAATAAAAAACTAAAACATAATTTTTCCAACGCCAAGACCCCAGCTCGTGGGCACAGCCATAAAAAAAATCTCTCTCTCTTTACCAAAGGTGCCAATAATTTTGATAGTCACTTGCAGCAGTCTCATTAGTTTATTCTTAGGCAGGGAACGAAGCACTTAAAATCCCCTCTCTGCCGCTGAGCAAGAGGACCGTACCTTGACTGGGGTAGTCTGGCGTACCACTGCTGCCCCCTGGTGGCCCAGAGGAGTAGGGCGAGGAGGCCGGGCCCAGCGCAGCGATCATCTCCATAACGCTGGGCAGGATCATGTGACTGGGGCTGAGGGTGCGGCAGCGCTTCAGGGCGGGGCCGTCCGGCTCCTCTTTGATGTGCAGGTCCGGTTTTATGGGCACGGGCTTCCAGCTGCACACCGGATCGATTGTGATCTCTTCATACTCCGAGCTGCAGAGAGGAAGGGAGGGAGGGGGAGAGAGAGAGAGAGAGAGAAATAAATGGATGAAGTCAGAAGTGAGTGAAAAGTGCAGTAAAAGGAAAGAAATCAAAGAGGGCGCATCCCCTTACACAAAACGAGAGACCATATGGGATTGCACCAGCCACAACAAACACTGCTATTGTCAGTATAGCAGTGCTCAGTATAACGTGTTCAGCGAGAGCGTACTCAAACCACACCCTGTTCAGTGAGCGTGTACTCAGACCACACCCTGTTCAGCGAGTGGGTACTCAGACCACACCCTGTTCAGCGAGTGCATACTCAGACCACACCCTGTGCAGTGAGTGCATACTCAGACCACACCCTGTGCAGTGAGTGCGTACTCAGACCACACCCTGTGCAGTGAGTGCATACTCAGACCACACCCTGTGCAGTGAGTGCGTACTCAGACCACACCCTGTGCAGTGAGTGCGTACTCAGACCACACCCTCAGTGAGTGTGTACTCAGACCACACCCTGTTCAGCGAGTGTGTACTCAGACCACACCCTGTTCAGCGAGTGCATACTCAGACACAGAAAGAAGCCTCGTTTCAAGCACAGAGTGTACCCGCTAACAAGATGGCGACGGAGGGCATGGACATGAAAGGTAGCAGTGAAAGTCCAAATTTTATTCGCAGAAACTACCATCTCAAAGGCTCCATTTGATAGCGAAGTTCAGAGTAAATTTTTTTTAAATTTAATTCATCTATTGTTGGAGCAGAATTTTGCCGACCCAGAGATATTTTGGTGAAACTCACTTCTGGATGTAGATGAGAATTCCAAGCATGTACTGGTCCACTTCCAGGCCCTCCAGAAGAGCGGTTTTACTGCAGGGGATAAACAGACACACAGGAGAGAAATCAGGCCAAGAGCCGCAGTCTCTCACAGCCAACAGTCGAACTTTTAATACAAAACACAGGCCAGCCAGGAACACACTGTCCGTCTGTGAAATACCCGGGTTTACATTTGCACACGATTCTGAGGCATCTGTCTCAATCACATTTTGCACCGTCTCTGCGTCTCTTGCACGTCTCTGGGTGTCGGGTCATGAAAAAAAAAACATGACATGTACAAGCGCTGCACTTGGTGGATCGCGGTCATGTGTGATTGGATTGGCTACTTTACTCTAATGTGGGGCTGGAGCCTGACCAGAAGAGCACAGCAGGGAGGCGCAACGAAAACTCTGTATCTGCAGCATCGCAGAGAGATATCTACAGCGGTGTACAGAGATACCTACAGCAGTGTACAGAGATACCTACAGCAGTGTACAGAGATATCTACAGCAGTGTACAGAGATACCTACAGCAGTGTACAGAGATACCTACAGCAGTGCACAGAGATATCTACAGAAGCACACAGATATCTATAGCAGTATACAGAGATACCTCCAGCAGTTTACACAGATATCTACAGTAGTGCACACAGATATCTATAGCAGTATACAGAGATACCTCCAGCAGTTTACACAGATATCTACAGCAGTGCACACAGATATCTATAGCAGTGCACAGAGACACCAACAGCAGTGCACACAGATATCTACAGCAACACGCAGATATCTACAGCAGTGCACAGAGATATCTACCATGGCAAGCCGTTATAACATTTAATAGCTAGAATGGATATGTGCTGCAGATATCCGAAATTCAATTCTTCCTAGTCAAAAAGGGCATTTCAGATATCTACAATAACATTCTTCCCATCCACAATTGTGTAGATATCAACTACATCATCCTTCCTAGGATAAATTACGTCACTTTTGCCATTCATGAGAATGGGGTTTCTCATTACAGATATCTACATTTCAGTTGCAGACATCCGCAATGTGAATTACGGATATCTGTCACTGAATTACGACTAGTAGTAACTCCAGTTTGAGATATCTACAATTAAATTTTGACTGGTCAAAATTCCAGTCCAAGATATCTTGAATTGCCCACAATTCAAGATATCTACATTGTCCTATGTAGATATCTTAAGTTAAGCTTTGGCTAGTCAGAGTGACATTGTAGATATCTTTAACTGGATGTGTGTCTAGTCAAAATTAATTAGTAGATATCTCAAACTGGAATTTGGGATACACGTAATTTAATTGTAGAAATCTACTATTAAGTGTCAGATATCTCAGAGATAAATTTGACGAGAGATATCTCAAATTGGAGATATCTTTCACTTCCATTCTGCCTAGTCGAAATGTAATTAAAGATATCTTGAATTAGAGTTTTGACTAGGCAAAATGACGTCGCAGATATCTGTATGCAAGAAAGTTACGGAAAGCGGGAGCGGCGCCGCGTGCTGATTCAAAGCTGCATTCAAACGCTATGTCAGAGCAAGCAGAGGCCGAAGTTGTTTTTGAACGTGTTTTTAATGCCGCAGCCCGTTCAAGACAAGAGCTGTCAAATGCACAAGGTTTAACGCTACATTCTGCAACAACGACTCTCAGCTGTTACTCCAGGGGTGCGTTTCCCTAAACCGTACTTGCGAAAAAAGTTACCAACTTGCATAGTTCGTCCATTCACAGTCAATGGGCCCAACTATCAGTTAGCATGTGATTTCCGGAAACGCATCCCAGAACGAGAGATGAGTGTTCTGACACCATCCAGACTTCGTCGTAGGTCCTCAAGTGTGTCTGGAGCGAGACAACAAATATTCAATACGCTGTAAATTTGTGCCACAGGTCTCTAGTGAACGAAGCTCTCGTTTGCCGTGACGATAAGCTCTTTCTATTTTATGACATTTTCTATCAATCTTATCCACAACAGCAACCGCCATTTCTTCCGCAAACGATAGCAAACACTGCACAAAAATTCTGACAAGTCATAATGACGTTTGAGATATCTTTAATCTTCATTCTTTCTCTGAGAATCTGTTCATGGGGAGACAGTCCAGTCATCATGTGATCATTCTGGGTCAGTAAAGACCACACAATTCCCAGTATTAACAAGATGTTGAAACTCAGGTCATGTGATCACGGCGAAAACAGCAGCAGCGGCATGTGATTTTTGGCCAGTCAGCCCCTGACAGGCTCTTCTGATACAGAGGCGGTCGTCACGGTTACGGCGGCAGAGACGTACTTGCAGACAGGACAGCGCCAGGTCCCCCGCTCGCAGTTCAGCTGCAGGTACGACTCCAGGTCAAAGCACTGCAGGGAGGGAGACAGTTTCACTGCACTGCGGTCATGTGTGCGTGTGAGAGTCTTCCAGTGTGTTTCAGTGTGTGTGAGAGTCTTAGTGTGTTTCAGTGTGTGTGAGAGTCTTACAGTGTGTCAGTGTGTTTCAGTGTGTGTGAGAGTCTTACAGTGTGTTTCAGTGTGTTTCAGTGTGTGTGAGAGTCTTACAGTGTGTCAGTGTGTTTCAGTGTGTGTGAGAGTCTTACAGTGTGTTTCAGTGCGTGTGAGAGTCTTACAGTGTGTTTCAGTGTGTGTGAGAGTCTTGCAGTGTGTTTCAGTGCGTGTGAGAGTCTTACAGTGTGTTTCAGTGTGTGTGAGAGTCTTACAGTGTGTCAGTGTGTTTCAGTGTGGGTGAGAGTCTTACAGAGTGTTTCAGTGTGTGTGAGAGTCTTACAGTGTGTTTCAGTGTGTGTGAGAGTCTTACAGTGTGTTTCAGTGTGTGTGAGAGTCTTACAGTGTGTTTCAGTGTGTGTGAGAGTCTTACAGTGTGTTTCAGTGTGTGTGAGAGTCTTACAGTGTGTCAGTGTGTTTCAGTGTGTGTGAGAGTCTTACAGTGTGTTTCAGTGTGTGTGAGAGTCTTGCAGTGTGTTTCAGTGCGTGTGAGAGTCTTACAGTGTGTTTCAGTGTGTGTGAGAGTCTTACAGTGTGTCAGTGTGTTTCAGTGTGTGTGAGAGTCTTACAGAGTGTTTCAGTGTGTGTGAGAGTCTTACAGAGTGTTTCAGTGTGTGTGAGAGTCTTACAGTGTGTTACAGTGTGTGTGAGAGTCTTACAGTGTGTTACAGTGTGTGTGTGAGTCTTACAGTGTCAGTGTGTTTCAGTGTGTGTGAGAGTCTTACAGTGTGTTTCAGTGTGTGTGAGAGTCTTACAGTGTGTTTCAGTGTGTGTGAGAGTCTTACAGTGTGTCAGTGTGTGTGAGAGTCTTACAGTGTGTCAGTGTGTGAGAGTCTTACAGTGTGTCAGTCCGTTTCAGTGAGTGTGAGAGTCTTACAGGGTGTCAGTGTGTTTCAGTGTGTGTGAGAGTCTTACAGTGTGTTTCAGTGTGTGTGAGAGTCTTACAGTGTGTTTCAGTGTGTGTGAGAGTCTTACAGTGTGTTTCAGTGTGTGTGAGAGTCTTACAGTATGTTTCAGTGTGTGTGAGAGTCTTACAGTGTGTTTCAGTGTATGTGTGAGTCTTACAGTGTGTCAGTGTGTGAGAGTCTTACAGTGTGTCAGTCCGTTTCAGTGAGTGTGAGAGTCTTACAGGGTGTTTCAGTGTGTGTGTGAGTCTTACAGTGTGTCAGTGTGTGAGAGTCTTACAGTGTGTCAGTCCGTTTCAGTGAGTGTGAGAGTCTTACAGGGTGTCAGTGTGTTTCAGTGTGTGTGAGAGTCTTACAGTGTGTCAGTGTGTCAGTGTGTGTGAGAGTCTTACAGTGTGTCAGTGTGTGTGAGAGTCTTACAGTGTGTCAGTGTGTGAGAGTCTTACAGTGTGTCAGTCCGTTTCAGTGAGTGTGAGAGTCTTACAGGGTGTCAGTGTGTTTCAGTGTGTGTGAGAGTCTTACAGTGTGTCAGTGTGTTTCAGTGTGTGTGAGAGTCTTACAGTGTGTTTCAGTGCGTGTGAGAGTCTTACAGTGTGTTTCAGTGTGTGTGAGAGTCTTACAGTGTGTTTCAGTGTGTTTCAGTGTGTGTGAGAGTCTTACAGTGTGTCAGTGTGTTTCAGTGTGTGTGAGAGTCTTACAGTGTGTTTCAGTGCGTGTGAGAGTCTTACAGTGTGTTTCAGTGTGTGTGAGAGTCTTACAGTGTGTCAGTGTGTTTCAGCGTGTGTGAGAGTCTTACAGTGTGTCAGTGTGTTTCAGTGTGTGTGAGAGTCTTACAGTGTGTCAGTGTGTTTCAGCGTGTGTGAGAGTCTTACAGTGTGTCAGTGTGTTTCAGCGTGTGTGAGAGTCTTACAGTGTGTTTCAGTGTGTGTGAGAGTCTTACAGTGTGTTTCAGTGTGTGTGAGAGTCTTGCAGTGTGTTTCAGTGCGTGTGAGAGTCTTACAGTGTGTTTCAGTGTGTGTGAGAGTCTTACAGTGTGTCAGTGTGTTTCAGTGTGTGTGAGAGTCTTACAGAGTGTTTCAGTGTGTGTGAGAGTCTTACAGTGTGTTTCAGTGTGTGTGAGAGTCTTACAGTGTGTTTCAGTGCGTGTGAGAGTCTTACAGTGTGTTTCAGTGTGTGTGAGAGTCTTACAGTGTGTGTCAGTGTGTGTGAGAGTCTTACAGTGTGTCAGTGTGTTTCAGTGTGTGTGAGAGTCTTACAGTGTGTTTCAGTGTGTGTGAGAGTCTTGCAGTGTGTTTCAGTGTGTGTGAGAGTCTTACAGAGTGTTTCAGAGTGTGTGAGAGTCTTGCAGTGTGTCAGTGTGTTTCAGTGTGTGTGAGAGTCTTACAGAGTGTTTCAGTGTGTGTGAGAGTCTTACAGAGTGTTTCAGTGTGTGTGAGAGTCTTACAGTGTGTTACAGTGTGTGTGAGAGTCTTACAGTGTGTTACAGTGTGTGTGTGAGTCTTACAGTGTCAGTGTGTTTCAGTGTGTGTGAGAGTCTTACAGTGTGTTTCAGTGCGTGTGAGAGTCTTACAGTGTGTTTCAGTGTGTGTGAGAGTCTTACAGTGTGTTTCAGTGTGTGTGAGAGTCTTACAGTGTGTCAGTGTGTGAGAGTCTTACAGTGTGTCAGTCCGTTTCAGTGAGTGTGAGAGTCTTACAGGGTGTCAGTGTGTTTGTGTGTGTGTCAGAGTTTTACAGTGTGTTTCTGTGTGTTTGAGAGTCTTACAGTGTGTTTCAGTGTGTGTGAGAGTCTTTCAGTGTGTTTCAGTGTGTGTGAGAGTCTTACAGTATGTTTCAGTGTGTGTGAGAGTCTGACAGGGTGTTTCAGTGTATGTGTGAGTCTTACAGTGTGTCAGTGTGTGAGGGTCTTACAGTGTGTCAGTCCGTTTCAGTGAGTGTGAGAGTCTTACAGGGTGTTTCAGTGTGTGTGTGAGTCTTACAGTGTGTCAGTGTGTGAGAGTCTTACAGTGTGTCAGTCCGTTTCAGTGAGTGTGAGAGTCTTACAGGGTGTCAGTGTGTTTCAGTGTGTGTGAGAGTCTTACAGTGTGTCAGTGTGTCAGTGTGTGTGAGAGTCTTACAGTGTGTCAGTGTGTGTGAGAGTCTTACAGTGTGTCAGTGTGTGAGAGTCTTACAGTGTGTCAGTCCGTTTCAGTGAGTGTGAGAGTCTTACAGGGTGTCAGTGTGTTTCAGTGTGTGTGAGAGTCTTACAGTGTGTCAGTGTGTTTCAGTGTGTGTGAGAGTCTTACAGTGTGTCAGTGTGTTTCAGTGTGTGTAGAGTCTTACAGTGTGTTTCAGTGTGTGTGAGAGTCTTACAGTGTGTCAGTGTGTGAGAGTCTTACAGTGTGTCAGTGTGTGTGAGAGTCTTACAGTGTCAGTGCGTTTCAGTGTGTGTGAGAGTCTTACAGTGTGTCAGTGTGTTTCAGTGTGTGTGAGAGTCTTACAGTGTGTCAGTGTGTTTCAGTGTGTGTGAGAGTCTTACAGTGTGTCAGTGTGTGTGAGAGTCTTCCAGTCTGTCAGTGTGTTTCAGTGCGTGTGAGAGTCTTACAGTGTGTTTCAGTGTGTGTGAGAGTCATACAGTGTGTTTCAGTGTGTGTGAGAGTCTTACAGTGTGTCAGTGTGTTTCAGTGTGTGTGAGAGTCTTACAGTGTGTTTCAGTGTGTGTGAGAGTCTTACAGTGTGTTTCAGTGTGTGTGAGAGTCTTACAGTGTGTCAGTGTGTTTCAGTGTGTGTGAGAGTCTTACAGTGTCAGTGCGTTTCAGTGTGTGAGAGTCTTACAGTGTGTCAGTGTGTGAGAGTCTTACAGTGTGTCAGTGTGTTACAGTGTGTGTGAGAGTCTTACAGTGTCAGTGCGTTTCAGTGTGTGTGAGAGTCTTACAGTGTGTCAGTGTGTGTGAGAGTCTTACAGTGTCAGTGCGTTTCAGTGTGTGAGAGTCTTACAGTGTGTCAGTGTGTGAGAGTCTTACAGTGTGTCAGTGTGTTACAGTGTGTGTGAGAGTCTTACAGTGTCAGTGCGTTTCAGTGTGTGTGAGAGTCTTACAGTGTGTCAGTGTGTTTCAGTGTGTGTGAGAGTCTTACAGTGTCAGTGCGTTTCAGTGTGTGTGAGAGTCTTACAGTGTGTTTCAGTGTGTGTGAGAGTCTTACAGTGTGTCAGTGCGTTTCAGTGTGTGTGAGAGTCTCACAGTGTGTCAGTGACAGCTGCTTCGCAGAGATCCTAGGAGGATAGATCCTTTATAACTAATAAGTGGTCTTTTCAGTTTTCAATAGTTTTTCTTGATTATCAGGTTTTTGAAAAATAACAAAACTACGTCAGCAGTTACGCTCAAGCTTCCGTCATATTAGAATGTTACCATGATTAGACTGTATATTCAACTCAGAAAAATGTTTTATTCACCTGAAAAAAACCTACTCCGCTATCTTCCAAGTTTGCTTTAAGCACATCCGACCTCACAGGCAATCTAACCAGAGCTTAATGATTGTTTACATTTCAGTGAAAAAAAAACAAAAATTTGTGCAATGTCCCCAATTAAGAAAACTGTCCACACCTGATAGTGCTGAGTGTCTTCTGAGTTCACATCATGTTTATTTAAATAAATGACAAAAAACAGGTCAAGACTAATAATTAATCATTAATTTAAAAGTACTTTCTGGGCTTCACCAAATTTTCAACTCACCAGCCGCCACTGCAGTCTGCGTGCACGTGTGTTTGCACACTTGGAAGTGAGAGCGTGTGTATATGCGGGCGAGAGCATGTGTGTCTGTGAGGTGTGTGTGCGCACGTGAATGTGTGTGCGAATGTGTTGGTTCGCAAAAGAGCGAGCATGCGTGCGTGCGCACCTGTGTATGTGTGTGCGCGCGCGTGTGTGTGGGCGCACACATGGATTAGTTTGCATGTGTGCGTGCATGTGTGCGTCTGTTTGCATGTACACCAATGAGTGTGTGTGTGTGTGTGCATGCACATGCGTGTGTATGTGTTTGTGTACATGCGCAAATGTGTGTGTGTGTGTGTGTGTGGGTGTCACATCTGCTGACCTGTATATGCCTGCAGTCGTGACCTCGCGCAGGCAGCTGGATACGGCGGAAGGTGATTGGACACTTGAGGGAGACCCTGATGGCCGTCTGCTCCACACCGTCCTCTCCGTTCAGCCCAGGGGTCCCGGGGATTGTGCCGCTGCTGAAGTTCCTCTTTACTGGGGAGAGAGGGCAGGGGTCAGAGGTCAAGCTCAATGAACCCACCCCACAGAGGTGTTTTTTGGAAAGAGCACACAAACAGATCAGTGAAAATGTGGTTTTGTCCTGAGCACCGGAGTAAGAGGGGTGCAGTGCTGCGGTGCAGGTGAGTGCTGGAGTAACAGGGGTGCAGTGCTGCGGTGCAGGTGAGTGCTGGAGTAACAGGAGTGCAGTGCTGTGGTGCAGGTGAGCGCTGGAGTAAAAGGTGTGCAGTGCTGCGGTGCAAGTGAGCGCTGGAGTAACAGGTGTGCAGTGCTGTGGTGCAGGTGAGCGCTGGAGTGACAGGGGTGCAGTGCAGGTGAGCGCTGGAGTAACAGGGGTGCAGTGCTGCGGTGCAGGTGAGCGCTGGAGTAACAGGGGTGTAGTGCTGTGGTGCAGGTGAGCGCTGGAGTAACAGGAGTGCAGTGCTGTGGTGCAGGTGAGTGCTGGAGTAACAGGGGTGTAGTGCTGCGGTGCAGGTGAGCGCTGGAGTAACAGGTGTGCAGTGCTGTGGTGCAGGTGAGCGCTGGAGTAACAGGGGTGCAGTGCTGTGGAGCAGGTGAGCGCTGGAGTAACAGGGGTGCAGTGCTGCGGTGCAGGTAAACGCTGGAGTAACAGGAGTGCTGGAGTAACAGGTGTGCAGTGCTGTAGTGCAGGTGAGCGCTGGAGTAACAGGGGCGCAGTGCTGCGGTGCAGGTGAGCGCTGGAGTAACAGGAGTGCAGTGCTGTGGTGCAGGTGAGTGCTGGAGTAACAGGGGTGTAGTGCTGCGGTGCAGGTGAGCGCTGGAGTAACAGGTGTGCAGTGCTGTGGTGCAGGTGAGCGCTGGAGTAACAGGGGTGCAGTGCTGTGGAGCAGGTGAGAGCTGGAGTAACAGGGGTGCAGTGCTGCGGTGCAGGTAAACGCTGGAGTAACAGGAGTGCTGGAGTATCAGGTGTGCAGTGCTGTAGTGCAGGTGAGCGCTGGAGTAACAGGGGCGCAGTGCTGCGGTGCAGGTGAGCGCTGGAGTAACAGGAGTGCAGTGCTGCGGTGCAGGTGAGCGCTGGAGTAACAGGAGTGCAGTGCTGCGGTGCAGGTGAGCGCTGGAGTAACAGGTGTGCAGTGCTGTGGTGCAGGTGAGCGCTGGAGTAACAGGGGTACAGTGCTGCGGTGCAGGTGAGCGCTGGAGTAACAGGTGTGCAGTGCTGTGGTGCAGGTGAGCGCTGGAGTAACAGGTGTGCAGTGCTGCGGTGCAGGTGAGCGCTGGAGTAACAGGGGTGCAGTGCTGCGGTGCAGGTGAGCGCTGGAGTAACAGGAGTGCAGTGCTGTGGTGCAGGTGAGTGCTGGAGTAACAGGGGTGTAGTGCTGCGGTGCAGGTGAGCGCTGGAGTAACAGGTGTGCAGTGCTGTGGTGCAGGTGAGCGCTGGAGTAACAGGGGTGCAGTGCTGTGGAGCAGGTGAGAGCTGGAGTAACAGGGGTGCAGTGCTGCGGTGCAGGTAAACGCTGGAGTAACAGGAGTGCTGGAGTAACAGGTGTGCAGTGCTGTAGTGCAGGTGAGCGCTGGAGTAACAGGGGCGCAGTGCTGCGGTGCAGGTGAGCGCTGGAGTAACAGGAGTGCAGTGCTGCGGTGCAGGTGAGCGCTGGAGTAACAGGAGTGCAGTGCTGCGGTGCAGGTGAGCGCTGGAGTAACAGGTGTGCAGTGCTGTGGTGCAGGTGAGCGCTGGAGTAACAGGGGTGCAGTGCTGCGGTGCAGGTGAGCGCTGGAGTAACAGGTGTGCAGTGCTGTGGTGCAGGTGAGCGCTGGAGTAACAGGTGTGCAGTGCTGCGGTGCAGGTGAGCGCTGGAGTAACAGGGGTGCAGTGCTGCGGTGCAGGTGAGCGCTGGAGTAACAGGAGTGCAGTGCTGCGGTGCAGGTGAGTGCTGGAGTAACAGGGGTGCAGTGCTGTGGTGCAGGTGAGCGCTGGAGTAACAGGGGTGCAGTGCTGCGGTGCAGGTGAGGGCTGGAGTAACAGGGGTGCAGTGCTGCGGTGCAGGTGAGCGCTGGAGTAACAGGGGTGCAGTGCTGTGGTGCAGGTGAGCGCCGGAGTAACAGGGGAGCAGTGCTGCGGTGCAGGTGAGCGCTGGAGTAACAGGGGTGCAGTGCTGCGGTGCAGGTGAGTGCTGGAGTAACAGGAGTGCAGTGCTGCGGTGCAGGTGAGCGCTGGAGTAACAGGAGTGCAGTGCTGCGGTGCAAGTGAGCGCCGGAGTAACAGGGGTGCAGTGCTGCGGTGCAGGTGAGCGCTGGAGTAACAGGGGTGCAGTGCTGCGGTGCAGGTGAGCGCTGGAGTAACAGGGGTGTAGTGCTGTGGTGAAGGTGAGCGCTGGAGTAACAGGGGTGCAGTGCTGTGGTGCAGGTGAGCGCTGGAGTAACAGGGGTGCAGTGCTGCGGTGCAGGTGAGGGCTGGAGTAACAGGGGTGCAGTGCTGCGGTGCAGGTGAGCGCTGGAGTAACAGGGGTGCAGTGCTGCGGTGCAGGTGAGCGCTGGAGTAACAGGGGTGCAGTGCTGCGGTGCAGGTGAGCGCTGGAGTAACAGGGGTGCAGTGCTGTGGTGCAGGTGAGCGCTGGAGTAACAGGTGTGCAGTGCTGTGGTGCAGGTGAGCGCTGGAGTAACAGGTGTGCAGTGCTGTGGTGCAGGTGAGCGCTGGAGTAACAGGGGTGCAGTGCTGCGGTGCAGGTGAGGGCTGGAGTAACAGGGGTGCAGTGCTGCGGTGCAGGTGAGCGCTGGAGTAACAGGGGTGCAGTGCTGTGGTGCAGGTGAGCGCCGGAGTAACAGGGGAGCAGTGCTGCGGTGCAGGTGAGCCCTGGAGTAACAGGGGTGTAGTGCTGTGGTGCAGGTGAGTGCTGGAGTAACAGGTGTGCAGTGCTGTGGTGCAGGTGAGTGCTGGAGTAACAGGTGTGCAGTGCTGTGGTGCAGGTGAGCGCTGGAGTAACAGGGGTGCAGTGCTGCGGTGCAGGACTGCAGGTACAGGGAATCAGTCATTAAAGCTAAAGAGTAAACAGCACTGCAGTGAGTCTAAACACAGGGGAGGTCTGCCATGGCTACCACACCCACACGGGAGAAGAGAACAAGAACAAACACAAACACATTCACACACGCACAAACACACGCAAACAGAAACGCACAAACACACACGCGCACGTACATAAACACACCCACACACACACACACACACACACACACACAGAACGCACGTGGGGCAGGGCAAAACAAGAACATGGCAGCAATCACACTCACGGATGCAGATATGCACACAGGCACCTGCGCACACACACACACACACACACACACACACAAGAGCACGAAGGCACACACACAGAAATACACGCACACGTCGACACTCGCTACTCGGTTGTTTATCCAAATATGCCCTGTACCACCTTTTGTAAGAGAAGTAAGGATAATGCAAACTCAGGAGCGCAGACTTTTCCAACAGCTAAAGATTTAAATATGTCTGAAAACACACCCCAGTAAAAGAAAGAAATGTACCCAACACACATTTGGAAAAAGTGCTGAAATGTCTCAAACACACTTTGGCCCAGAAATACAAATATATTCACCACTGTCTTTATCTGCACATTGCTTTCTAACCATTATATTTTTCTGTTATTTGTTTAAGTAAAGGCTTCACAGTGAGCAGTCAGTGGGCTGTTTGACAGGTAAGATTTATCGAGTGTTGTGGAAAAACCCCAGAAGTAACAAACAGCAGATTTTGCGACAGTACAGTGGAGACAACTGCTCTCTCCTAGAATCAGCACACTTGTCCAACAGCGGTATTCACGTAGCAGTTATTTGTTGATTTCATAATAAGTGATATTCAGGGCGGACGATTTTTGTCAGAATCCACAGAAATACTAATAACTGGTGAAACATTAATCATCAATATGATGATTAGCAATTATGCATATCCTAATGATTTTTTTCTGTTCAGACCATAGCCTTACACACAACGTGTAACAATCTAATGCTGTGAAATTCAATACTCATTCGGTCAGTTAAAACATCCTGACGGGATTCTTTTTTTAATGAATGTCCTACACAACCAGCGCACAGCATGGAGGCCCAAACTGACCGATCATACGATACGAATGCTGCTAATAACTGACAAATTCGGTTTTGCCATTCCAAAAAATGAGGAAAATTCACCAGGAAAAACCCAGTCAGATCAGCTTGCATCACAAACAAGTAAATATCACGTTCTTACAAGGCCTTGCCATTGCAAAAAAAATTAAGGGATTATTTTTTAACGTATCTTACCATATGTGATGAGACAAAATGGTCCCAACTCAGCTTCAGCCTAAATTTGACTCACTTGGTTGCACCATAACAGGAGTTGCCGATTTGAGCCCCCTAGTGGAGATACTGAGAAGCAGCGGGTGGGATGAAGTTTAACACTCCCCATACTATAGGCACTCTACCACCCAGACTCATACTGCAGGGAGTTTGTAAGCTGCATACTAGAGCATTTTCAGGCTGCTCAGGACACTGGGGCGGCTATAGATATTACTCTTTATATACATTTTGTATACTTTATATATATATTGGTTGATTCGTCATTCCTTAACAGGACTACCCCTATATAAACCAATCGGAAGTTGTTTGACAGACCCTGGATTTATACATATATGCGTCACAGGAGTTTCCCATGATGGCGGTTGATGCACATTTATGCGGCAGTGGTATTCTACCTCATCAGCCAGCAGTGCATATATGCGGCAGTGGGATTTCGCCGCATGGCATATTCGACGCATATATCCATCTGTGGTATGGATACCGTTAAATAACTCCGCTGTTCAATAATTAAACATGACTTCTAACCCTAAACTTTAACTCCAACATTAGCAGCGTCTCTCTACTGCTCCCTACTGGTAACTGTTGTACCCGGTAATTTCTCTCCGGGCCTCCTTCAGAGAGAGCACCTTGTTCTCATTGGAACTGCACTTGTTAATGAAGGTTTATAAGTAAAGAATGTGCTCCGCCCGGTGAGATAAGGGCTGAGTACAGCAGGGGAACTCTGGGTGAGGCGCGGTGTGTAACTCACTCTTGGTGACGCAGTGCTCGGCCGGCAGGAGCCTCTTCTTCATCAGGCCCTGCAGTACGGAGCGCACCGACGGCCTGTGCACCAGCTGCAGCACGAACAGGTGCGACTGCACACACACACACACACACACAAACACACAGACAGGAAATCAGGGTCAAATAATGACAAACCGGTGACGGAGATGAACTCTGCTAATGTACCTCCTGTGGGGGTACTGCTGACTTTCCATTTCTGTTCAAGTTGCCAAAAAAGCATGTTTGTATGTAAATGTGAATTTGAGCGAGCGAAAGTTAGAGAATGAGAGAGTTCTTTTGTCGTGGCTGGTTACCTCGGCCAAACGAAGCTGGCCGGTGCCGTTTGTTTGTTTGTTTGTT
Source organism: Gymnothorax reevesii (assembly GCA_029721435.1). Lineage (NCBI taxonomy): Eukaryota > Metazoa > Chordata > Actinopteri > Anguilliformes > Muraenidae > Gymnothorax > Gymnothorax reevesii. The sequence continues at coordinate 92,199,686 of CM056580.1, forward strand.
TGTCTGGGAACAAGACAACTCAAAAAGTAATGAACAAATATCTGTGAAATTTTGTGGGTGGGTCGCTATTACATCATGGATGGACCCTCTGGATTTTCAACCGCGATCAGTGAAACAATATGGCCGCCACAGCAGCCATCTTGGAATCTTATGACTAGCGATAACTGAACTTTGCTCCCACTCATCAAGATTTGGACCGCGCAGCCTTGGCAGAGGTTTGCTGTCTAGGAGTGCCTCTGATTGTTCATGGTAACGAGACCTTTATCTGCCTAATTGTTAATTCGAGGGCCGAGGATTAACTAGTTTTATCTGACATTTTACTCAAAAATGAGATATCTGTCCTACAATAGTCTCAGTACTAACTAGTTTCATTTGAAATATAGTTCCATGTTTTAGTGGTTACCTGTAAAGGCCAAAGGTCAATGTAACACAGGTACATCTGAAATTTCGATAGAAATATTAATGTTAACAGGTTCTATCTGCTGTCAGCCAATCTGTTACTTCAGTTTGGTCATGTGATACATGCTTGATCAAAATGGCGGCACGTTTGAGAAAGCTGACAAGAAATCACCATGGAAAACTGATGACAGATGATGAATTGAGAGACGTATTTGAGAAGTAAGTGGAGTGTATCAAACCTACAGATATTGTAGATTCTCTGTATAGCAGCGTTATATGACATTTCAGCAAATTTGTAGTCTACAGTTCAAAATCAAGGAATCATATCCTAACTACAAATAAGTTATGAGATATGTACCTTCTATTGTTTTAAAATAGCAAATAGCTAAATATAAAAACTCATTTTTCTCAAAAAGTAAAAAATGCTAGATAGAACTAGTTAATCCTCGGCCCTCGAATTGTAATCAAACAGTACTGTAACATATGTAATGTTCCGTAATCTGTTACATAACTAGTCATTTCCTGATAGGAAAAAATGTAACAAAAGGTAATGATGCGGCGTAATGTAACGTAAAATGGCGAAATGTGTAATGTAGCAATATAGTGAGACGTAACGTAACTTGACTTATCATGACGAAACATGATATGCAATGACCCGTTGCAGTGTAACACGGCCTTATGTAATGCAATGTCACGTCACGCAGCGCGACGTCATGCAGTGTAATGTAGCGCAGCATGTGGTAATGTAACAGAAGGTACGGTCATTTTGCCTGCTGTACCACACAGACTTACGCAGCAGCAGGCGGTGACGGTGATCTGAATGGTGTTCCTGCCCGGCTGGCACACGTGCTTCAGGTACAGGGGCTTGTGGGACGTCTTGTTGTCGCCGCGCTCGATGGTGAGGGGCGTGGCATTAACGCTCACCTGCACCGACGCCGGCCAGTTTGTGTTCATCTGTCGGTCCTCATGATGATAGCACTTAAACTGCAGCTCCAGATCTGGCCTGGAGAGAGAGAGAGAGAGAGAGAGAGAGAGAGAGAGAGAGAGGGAGAGAGAGGGAGAGAGAGAGAGAGAGGGGGGGGGGGGGTCACCTGAGGATGCAGAAAAACATGAGCCAAAATAAACTCCACCAGAACAATAGGTGAAATTCCTGACCTATGTCCCCACAGCGCATGTGTGTGTGTAAGTGTGTGTGTGTGTGTGTGTGTGTGTGTGTATGTGTGTGGGTGTGTGTGTGTGTGTGTGTATGTGTGTGTGTGTGTGTGTGTGTGTGTGTGGTGTGTGTAAGTGTGTGTGTAAGTGTGTGTGTGCGCCTGAGTGTGTGTGTGTGTGTGTGTGTGTGTGTGTGAAGTGTGTGTGTGCGCCTGAGTGTGTGTGTGTTGACCTCATCATTAGAGTCTTGTACACAGAGTCGCGCAGCTGGAAGACGTGGTGTGTGTTAGTGTGTGTTTGTGTGTATATGTGTGTGGGTGGGGGGGCACTGACCTCATCTTTAGAGCCTTGTACACAGAGTCGCGCAGCTGGAGGTGGTGGTGTGTGTTAGTGTGTGTTTGTGTGTATATGTGTGTGTGTGAGTGCGCCCTGACCTCATCATTAGAGTCTTGTACACAGAGTCGCGCAGCTGGAAGACGTGGTGTGTGTTAGTGTGTGTTTGTGTGTATATGTGTGTGTGTGAGTGCGCACTGACCTCATCATTAGAGTCTTGTACACAGAGTCGCGCAGCTGGAAGACGTGGTGTGTGTTAGTGTGTGTTAGTGTGTATATGTGTGTGTGTGAGTGCGCACTGACCTCATCATTAGAGTCTTGTACACAGAGTCGCGCAGCTGGAAGACGTGGTGTGTGTTAGTGTGTGTTTGTGTGTATATGTGTGTGTGTGAGTGCGCACTGACCTCATCATTAGAGTCTTGTACACAGAGTCGCGCAGCTGGAAGACGTGGTTGCTGACGGCCAGGTTGTGCTCCAGTCTGAAGGGCTCCAGCACCACCCCGTCCCGCACGGGGAAGGTCAGCCGCAGGTCATCGCTGGGGTTACCTGTGATGTGGAGGTAAGGGGGGGGTCAGTAATGACTGTACATACAAACTCAGCCCTTAAGTCTCCCCTGCAGAACCCAGGCCTGTAACACCACTCTGACCCTCCCTCACACACTACACTCACACACTCACTCACTACACTCTCACACTCAGTCACTACACTCACACACTCACTCACTACACTCTCACACTCAGTCACTACACTCACACACTCACTCACTACACTCTCACACTCACACACTCACTCACTACACTCTCACACTCACACACTACACTCACTCACTACACTCTCACACTACACTCACACTCTCACACTCAGTCACTACACTCACACACTCACTGACTACACTCTCACACTCACACTCAGTCACTACACTCTCCCACTACACTCACACTCTCACACTACACTCTCACACTCAGTCACTACACTCTCACACTACACTCACACTCTCACACTCACACACTACACTCACTACACTCTCACACTACACTCACACTCACTCACTACACTCTCACAGTCATTCACTACACTCTCACACTACACTCACTACACTCACACACTCACTGACTACTCTCTCAAACTCACTCACTACTTGCTCACTGATTCTCCATAGATTTACAAACCAGGAAAGTCAATCACCCGCAGCCACAGGTACCCACCCAAAGTCCAGTACTATACATCACATGACTCATGTGTGTAAACAATAATGATTATAATGGTAACTAAGCAATAAGCTTATTGGACACAGGCTTTACAACAGGAGCCCTGTCCATTACCGATGACAACCTTACAGCAGGAGCGTCATGCTAAAGCATTATCGCTCCTTTCTTACTGACCCACAATTATTTCTGTCAAAACAAAGTCTGATTTGCATTTATGCATTTGAAATTTGCCCTCACTATGGGAACAGCTGTTAGTAAAATATCGGTCAGGTTTGGTGCTCTCTTTACAGGCAAAGTGACAGGAGACTAACTGCCGGCTCAAGAGTGATTAGGAGGAAATCTTTGAGGCTACAGCAGTGCCAGTGTAATGGCTGTTAATCAATAATCATACAGGAATACAGACAGGACAGAGAGTCTGTATTTTAAGGTGATGCCCAGATAAGAACGTTCTGGTCGGGAAAGTAATTCCAACACCAGATGAATGCAGCCGGAGGTACGAGCGAGAACAGCCCATCTCCACTCCCTACGATCGACCATCCTCAAGGATTTCATCACAAGCCGAGCTCCGCTCACCTGATTTTACCCAATCAGAGCTCACTGAAATCCCCATCTGTCGATAGCGGTGTTGGAGTAAATCTCTACAGAAGGAC